>JAAGEH010000014.1:9154694-9508304 GCA_011751065.1 Lasiurus cinereus | reverse complement strand
CTTTCTTTCTTTCTTTCTTTCTTTCTTTCTTTCTTTCTTTTGTTAATCCTCACCCGAGGATATTTTTTCCATTGATTTTTAGGGAGAATAGGAGAGAGAAAGACAGAGAGAAACACCGATGTGAGAGAAACACATTGATTGGTTGCCTCCTGCATGAACCCCAATCAGGGCCCAGGCCGTGAAGGGTCCTACAACCAATGTATATGCCCTGACTGGAATTGAACCCGGTACCCTTTGGTTCACAAGCTGATGCTCTATCCACTGAGTCAAACCGGCTAGGACAGGTCATTTGTTTTCTTATTGTTGAGTTTTAACAGTTCATTGTATTTTTTGCATGACAGTCCTTTATCAGATGTATCTTTTGTAAATATTTTCTCCCAGTCTATAGCTTGTCTGTCATTCTCTTGATGACTTTTGCAAACAGAAATATTTATTTTAATGAAATTTATCTTATCATGTGCCTTTGGTGTTGCATCTAACAAATCATCACCAAGCCCAAGGTCATTTGAATTTTCTCCTATGTTATCCTTTAGGAATTTATAGTTTTGTGTGACACATTTAGGTCCGTGGTCCATTTTCAGTTTATTTTTGTGAAGAATGTATAGTCTGTATCTAGATAACTTTTTTTTTTTTTGCCTGTAGATTAGTAGTTCTTTCAGCATCCCATTCATTAAAAAGATTGCCTCTGCTCCTTTGGCAAAGATCAGTTGCCTATATTTATGGAGGTCTATTTCGGGATCTCTATTCTGTTTTATTGATCTATTTGTCTATACTTCAACCAATGACCCACTGTCTTAATTATTATAGCTTTATAGTAAGTCTTGAAATTTCATAGTGTCAGTCCTCTGATTTTGTTCTTTTTATTTATTTTGTATTGGCTATTATGGGTCTTTTACCTCTCCATATAAACTTTAGAATCAATTTTTCTTTTATCCACAAAACAATTTGTTGAGATTTTTTTTTAAATTAAATCTTTATTATTCAGATTATTACATTTGTTTCTCTTTTTTCCCCTCCATAGCACCCCTCCACCCAGCTCCCACCCCTCCCTCTGCCCTTAGCTCCCTCCCATTGATCTCATCCATAGGTATATGATTTTTGTCCAGTCTCTCCCTGTACACCCCTCACCCCTTCCCCCCTGAGAATTATCAGTCCACTCCCTTTCTGTGCTCCTGATTCTATTATATTCACCAGTTTATTCTGTTGATCAAATTTTTAATTCACTTAATTTTTAGATTCACTTGTTGATAGATATGTATTTGTTGTTCATAATTTTTTGGCTTTTTACCTTTTTCTTCTTCCTCTTCTAAAAGAGTACCTTTCAGGATTTCATATAATACTGGTTTGGAGTTGATGAACTCCTTTAGCTTTTTCCTGTCTGTGAAGCTCTTTATCTGCCCTTCAATTCTGAATGTTAGCTTTGCTGGATAGATTATTCTTGGTTGTAGGTTCTTGCTATTCATCACATTGAATATTTCTTGCCACTCCTGTCTGGCCTGCATCGTTTCTGTTGAGAAATCAGCTGACAGTCCTATGGGTACTCCCTTGTAGGTAATAAACTGTTTTTCTCTTGCTTTTAATATTCTCTCTTTTTCTTTTGCTCTTGGTATTTTAATTATGATGTGTCTTGGTGTGGTCCTCTTTGGATTCCTTTTCTTTGGGGTTCTGTGTGCTTCCTCGACTTGTAAGTCTATTTCTTTTACCAGATGTGGGAAGTTTTCAGTCATTATTTCTTTAAATAGGTTTTCAGTATCTTGCTCTCTCTCTTCTTCTGGCACCCCCACAATTCTGATGTTGATACGCTGAAAGCTGTCCCAGAGTCTCCTTACATTATGTTCACATTTTTGGATTCTTTTCTCTTCTTGCTTTTCCAGTTGAATGTTGTCTGCTTCTTTATATTTCAAATTTTTTACTTGATTCTTGCCTTTCTCTAGTCTGCTGTTAGGACTCTGTATAATATTTTTTATTTCAGTCAGTGTATGTTTAATTTCTATTTGGTCCTTTATCATCTTTAGTAGGACCTTTTCCATCTCTAGTTGGCTCTTTTGTATCGCTAGTTGGTCCTTTTTCATCTCCTCTTGGGTCTCACTAAATTTATCGAATTTTTCTAGCATATTCTTGAAAAACCTTATAAGCGTGGTTTTGAACTCTGTATCCAGTCGTTTTTTTTTTCTCCATTTCTTTTGTTTGTGATCCCTTCCCTTGTCTCGGCATTTTCACTATGCCGGGGAAACTTCTGTGTTGGATTCAGCCTTATGATACCAGACGCAAAGCCGCAGAAGCCTCTGTTGAGCTTGGGAGGGGTGGAGTCTTAGGGCTTAAGGGACCGCCTTGCCTTCCAGTCGGCCCCGCCCTCCACGGCCCCTGAGTCTCACGTAACTGGGTAATCGCTGGAGCGGTCCTTGTGCGCGCACCCGCAGTGCCTCTAACCGCTGCCTTTCCAGCTCCCCTGAGTATTAGGACCACACGAGTCTAGGTCCCCAGGGTTTCACCCGAAACAGGGGCTTAGTGGAGTTAGAAGTGGCATAGTTCGGAGGGTCTGTCTCCCGCCCACTCGAGAAAGCCAGCGGCTCAATCAGCAATCTGTCCTGCGCGCAGCACCATGCGCATGCGAGACCAGACCTGATCTTCTGCGACTCCCCTAAATTTCCGTGCACCTCTCCCTTTTCACAGTCCAAACTCCCCCCGTATGAGTTTCGCTGGATCTGGGGTTTAGTGTCGTAAAATAAGGGGTTCAATGCCTTTGAGAGTCTCCATTTCCCTCCCGCCAGAGAAAGCCAGCCAGGTACTCTGGCACCCGCTCTCTCAGCGCCCGTGTCTCAGTACCTCGGCTTTTTGCAGCTCCTCTTGGTCTCCGTGAGCCCCTCTCTTTTCCTTCTAGCTGTAGAACTTACACTCCGCCAGCTTTCCTGTGGTTCTGGATGATGTCCGTTCTGTCTTTTAGTTGTAGTTTTGAAATTGTTGTGTGAGGCAGCAGTGTAGGTGTTTACCTATGCCGCCATCTTGGATTCCTCAATTTGTTGAGATTTTGATTGGGATGGCATTGAATCTATAACATCAAGTTGGGAAAAATTCACATCTGGACAATATTAAATCTTCGTATGCATTAACATGGGAATATTTTTTCATTTGTTAGTTTTGATTTCTTTTATTAGAATGTTGAAGTTTTCCTACTATAAATATTTAACATATTTTGTTAGATATATACCTAAGTATTTCATTTTGGAGATGCTGGTGTAAGTGATATTGTGTTTTTAATTTCAAATTCCACTTGCTCATTGCTGGTATATAGGAAAGCAATTGATGTTTGTATATGAACCTTGTATCCTGCAACCTTGCTACAATCACAGATTAGTTCTGGGCATTCTTTTTGGTCAATTCTTTTAATTTTTTAAAATCATGTCATCTGTGAACAAAGACTGTTTATTTCATCCTTCTTAGTCTGTATACCTTTATTTCCCTTCCTGTCTTACTGTATTTCTAGAACTTCCAGTAGAATGTTGAAAAGAAGTGATGAGGGGGGACATCTTGCCTTGTACCTAATCTTTTTGGAGTTTCTAACCATTAATTATGTTTGCTGTAGGGTATTTGTAGATATTATTTATGAAGATGGAGTTGCACTCTGCAGTTTTCTAAGAGCTCTTATCATGAATGGGTATTGGATTTTGTCAAATGCTTTTCATGTATCTGCCAATGTTATCATGTGACTTTTTTTTGTTTAGTTTGTTGATGTGATGATTACATTAACTGATTTTCAAATGTTGACCTACTATCATAAACTTAAGATAAATTCCACTTAGTCGTGGTATGTAATGCTTTTTATACATTATTGGATTCAATTTGCTGTTTTTGTTGAGAGAATTTTTACATTATGTTTATAAGAAATATTGGTCTGTAGTTTTTAAAAAATGTCTTGTATGATTTGAGTATTAGGGTAGTGCTGGTCTCATGGGATGAGTTAAAAAGTATTTGCTCTGTTTCTGTCTGCTTAAGGAGGTTGTGGAATGATGATATAATTTCTTCCTTTAAATGTCTGGTAGAATTCACCAGTGAATCCATCATGGCTGGATGCTTCCTGGTTTGTAAAATATTTAATTACTAATTCAATTATTTAATAGATATAGCCCTATTCAGGCTGCCTATTCATTTGCATTATTTGTTTATTATAGAATTGCATTTTATTTATCTAAAAACCATGAATTCATAGATTTATTATCTATGAATTAAAGCAATCAAAAGGCTCCAATTAGAGCATTAAACTATCAATAAAACTGAAGAACATGATTTTTAAGTTTAATAATAGAACAGATATACTCAGTTGGTTGGAGTGTCATGCCATACACCTAAAGACTGCAGGTTCGATTCCCAGTCAGGGCACATACCTAGATTGCAGGTTTGATCTCCAGTTGGGGTACATATGAAGGCAACTGATTGATGTTTCTCTCTCTCTCTCTCTTCCCCCTTCCTCTCTTACTAAAAAATCAATAAACATTTGCTTTGGGGAAGATTTAGAAAAAAAAGGAAAAAAAAAGAAAAAGAGTATGCAACTGTTGAGAAGCGAACAGAGACCTGGAAGAACAAGTAGAAAAGAAATCTCTCAAAACAGCAAAAATTTAGACAGATACATAAAAACAAATATAAAAGAACCAGAAGTTGTAATGTAGAAATAAATATAAATTTCAGAAGGTGAAAAAGCAATAGAGGGAGGAGAGGCAATGGTTAAACAAATAGGTGAAGAAAATATTACAGAGATAAAGAAACACTGAATCTTTAGATAGAAAGCATTCTTTGAGTTCCAAGAAAGGATTCACTAAAAAGGTGAACACCAGACAGAGTCCAGTAAAATGACCTAATTCTAAGGATATGACAAAGTTCTAAAATCTAGCAGACAGTAAAAACAAGTTATTGAAATAGAAAAAGAATCAGACTAGCTTTAGATTTCTATATGCAACTCTGAAATCAGAAGATAGTAGAATAATATTTTCTGACAACTATCAGTGTGGGTTAAAAAGCAAAAACCAACCATATGTTATTTAAAAAGCCCACTTTAAATAATACCATTGAAGTTGAAATTCAGAGGCTATTAAAAGATACCATCAGCCCTGGCTGGGTAGTTCAGTTGGTTAGAGCATCGTCAAGATGAGCCAAGATTACAGGTCCAATCCCCAGTTAGGACACATACAAAAATCAACTAATGAATGCATAAATCTCTCTCTCTCTCTCTCTCTCTCTCTCTCTCTCTCTCTCTCTCCCCCCCCTCTCTTCCCCCTGCCCCTTCCTCTTTCTCACTAAAATAAATTTTGAAAAAGGCACCATCATATAAATATAAACAAAAAGAAGTCTTGTCTGACAGTATAATATTGGAACAAACAGGACAAATAATTAAAACAAATAAATATTGATATGTCATAATAAAAGGCAAATTTCTAAAATAGGTATAACAACATTAAACTATGTTCACCAATCAATGTAGTAGCTAAATACATATAAAGCAAAACTCTTAAAACAATGTAGTAAAAGTATAATTATAATAGGGGATTATTTTTCAGAATCAGACAAATCTAGCAGACAAAATAAGAAAATAAATAAATAGGAACAGAAGAATAGAATAGAAAACAACAAAAAAACTTGATCTAAGAGATGTATGGACTGTTACATCTCATAATTACATTGTATTTTAGTAGAACATTTACAGAAGTTAATATTATCTTTGGTACCATAGAATATCTAGGATCTCTAAACCAACTCACAAAAATTGAGATGTTTATAGACTACATTCCCTAATCATCATAATTTTTTAAAAAAAGAATAAATAATGAAAAGGTGATAACCCCCCCCAAAATCTTCTCTCATTACTTGAAAATTAAGAAACAACATTCTAGCTCTGGCCAGTTTGTTCAGTGGTTGGAGAGTCAGCCCAAGCACCAAAGTGTTGCCAGTTTGATTCCAAGGGAACATACACAGGTGGGGTGAGTGTGAGAGGTGTCTTTCTCATGTTGATGTTTCTCTCTCTCTTTTTCCCTGTCTCCTCACTCCCATGCACTCTGTCTGAAAATCAATGGAAAAGATATCCTCAGTGAGTATTAAAACAAAAAAAGAGAAACAACATTCTAAATAACCCTTCATCAGAATGTAAAAAAAACTGTAATTACAAACCCTTACAAAGCAATGCTTCAGAAAACTTCATACCAAAATACATATAAAGCAAAACTCTTAAAACAATGTAGTAAAAGTATAATTATAATAGGGGATTATTCCAATTGATAATTTACAGTCTTAAATATACCAAAGGCATAGCTACTACTAGTGCAAATGTTGGCTATTTGATTGTTGGCCAATTGACAAGCCCAAGTTACCATGGAAATTATGTCCAGCTCCATAACTTCCCTGTTTATCTTTCAAAGATCCATCTATAAACCAAATTAAGTCAACATTATCAATAAAAGTTTTCTGTAAATCATTTTTAGAACAAGAAAGTGGTCAGTAAGCAAAACACACGCATGGATGTCTTCATCCTGAAAAAAAAAGGTAGCACACTTGCTGGGTTAAGACTATTACATTGAATTAAAGTGATATTAGGTGCATCAGGAAATATAGATGCTAGAAATTGGCCTTTCTTCAAATAGTTTATAAGGGCCATCTATCAATAACAATCCTATCTAATAAAAAAGTAATATGCAAATTGACTGTCACTCCAACAACAAGATGGCTGCTCCCATGTGGTCAAAGATGGCTGCCCCCATGTGGACACAAGATGGCCACCACAAGATGGCCAGCAGGGGAGGGCAGTTGGGGCAACCAGGTCTTCAGGGAAGGGCAGATGGGAGGAACCAGGCCTGCAGGGGAGGGCAGTTGGTGGCAACCAGGCCAGCAGGAGAGGGCAGTTAGGGGTGACCAGGCTGGCAGGGGAAAGAATTTAGGGGTGACTAGGCTGGCAGGAGAGTGGTTAGGGGGTGATCAGGCTGGGAGACAGGTGAGAGGTTGGGAACCAGCATTCCTGGAATGTGAGAGGGATGTCCAACTGCCCATTTAGGCCTGATCTCAGTGGGATTGGGTCCTAAACAGGCAGTCAGATATTCCTTAAGGGGTCCCAAATTGGAGAGGGTACAGACTGAGCTGAAGGACACACCCCACACCCATGCATGAATCTCGTGCACCGGGCCTCTAGTCTATAACAATAAAAGCGTAATATGCTAATTAGACCAGACAAAGCCAGGGCTGCAGCCACCATGGCTGTGAGGGAGGGATCCAGGCAGCTACAGCTGTGAAGGTGTACTCTGGCACAAATTCTGTGCATCAGGCTTCTAGTAACACCATAATCCTTACTCTAAAAGGTCACTTTTCTGTTTTCTTTTTTTACTCTGAGGAATTCTCTTCAATTTTTCACATTGTGTATCTACTAGTTCTGTAAGAAATTTTTCCTCATAACATTGTTAATCTTCTTAAAATACCTTATTTTCTTGTATTCTCCTTTTTTTTGAGTTGTCTTTTATTTACAATTGCTGGAAAATAAATGGAAGTAAATATTGCTTGTCTAAGTAATGTCAAGGTTTTAATGAATGCACATTTAATCACTGATTTAAGTGCCAGTTCTTTTTAAAAGTGATTGCTTCATTATGATGTCATTTTATTATGACTTGTCACCTGACTATTCTAACTAGGCAGAAATTCAGTATAGTAAAAGATGAGTTACATTTAAGGCTCTTCCATTTTATCAAGAAATCAGTAGACATCTTACATTTCATTTTCTAGGACTATGTCACTAGGAATTTTTCAAAATTGGGAATTTCATGGTTGGGCAGATTACGTTATCTTATGCTGAGAAATAAGAAAATAACAGGCAATTGGGATAACATGCTACAAGCAGACACACACACACACACACACACACACACACACACATATACACAGCAGTAAATTGTTAAAAAGCAATTGTGGAATAATTTTCTGAGTAAATAAGTAAGAGGAGTTAGGGTTCCTATTAAAGTTAATGAATATGCATACTTGATCTGTGGTCTCAAATTAGTCATCTCTGTACCATGCACAAATAAAAGAATGTGTTTATGGCTTTGACATAAAGTCTTGAATTCATTTATTGCTAGTAATTGCTACTATTTCATCTGATCCCTCCTCAAGGATTGAGGCAGTAACACTAATGTGGATGCTTACAAACAAACATCTTATTGATCAGAGAGCTAAGTACTCAAATATTATTTCTGATATTTTCATGTTAAGCAAATACTGTCTTTGGCAATTACAGTCATGGGAACATAAACAGTCAGGAAGAGTAGACCAGAGAGTTAATTTATTGAGATTCATGAAACTAACATTCTGAGAGTTTCACTATATCTTTTTAAGAATGATAACATTTTCAGATCAGTTTAATTTCAAAATAGGGTGATCCTTTTAGGGAGAATAAAACAAACAAACAAACAATAACAACAAAAGATTAGGTACAGAAAGCAAGAGCCAGTTGACTGACAGAAGCTTTGAGTGTGATAAGAATTCAGTGGCGCCTTACCTGGTTTGGTTCAGTGGATGGAGCATCAGCCTGCGAACTGAAAAGTCCCAGGTTTGATTCCGGTCAAGGGACATGCCCAGGTTGTGAGCTCAATCCCCAGTGGGGTCGTGCAGTAGGCAGCCAATCAATGACACTTTCTCATCATTGATGTTTCTATCTCTCTTTCCCTCTTCCTTTCTCTCTGAAATCAATAAAAATATATTTTTAAAAAATTCAGTGGAGATTCAATAGAATGAGGAACATAATCAATGGAGAGCCCATAACCATCTTTTCTGTTTGTTTGCATAAAAATAAATAAAATTTAAAAAAGGAAGAATAAATAAATAAATCATGCAAGGTGGGAGCCCTTTGGTTACTGAATCTAATTGCTGTGTATAATATCTACTAGGTCTATAATAATCTCAGTGCTTTGCATTAAAAGTTCCAGACTATTTCCTCTATTTTTATTTATAAAAAGTTAGTAGTTTATAATTAAGGTGACCTAGAGCCAAAGCTTTAGATAATTCTTTAGAGATTTTACAGGTTGCTTTCCTTCTGAATCCCACTGAATTGGATCATGTCAACTTTCTGGTTTCTCTTCAGATCACATAAGTCTTTCACCTTTTACTAAAGAAGACATATAGAAGCTGAGCCATTAATGAAAAATTTAGAATCCAATTCTGACAGAATCCACTCAGACATAGAAACCTACCAAGCTTTTGTTGTTGTTCAGTTTTAGAAGAGAAAAGTATATTATTCCTCTGAGTCTTTTAGGGTTAATCAGTAGGCCATCTTTAGATATGAGATAGCCAAGGTATTTTACTTGAGGCAAGCAAAATTGATGCTCATTCTTTGAGACCTTATGTCCTTTTATGGCTAGCTGTTGTAATGTGTAAATTGTGTCCTCTTGGAAGTCTAGTATGTCCTACATCATCAAAATAAAGCATCTACATATTGGATTAGAGTGAAGTCTCTGGAAAACTTAATACCATTCAAATCAACTTTAAGTATCTTAGACAATAGTTGAGGCTCTTTGTATATCCTGGGACATTACTCTCCAAGCAAACGTATAATTTTCCCAGGTGAAAGGAAAGAGGTCATTCATTCTCTCGTCCATTCTCTCTCTTTCTATCTCTATCTCTTTTTTAAAAAATGCTGAAAAAGGCACTACATAAATCTATCACTGAAAAATATTGTCAGTACACAGAAATAGCTGATAATAGATTCTGTGGATTTGGAACCAAAGTTTTTTGGGAATAATTATTTTATTTATAACTATGAGATTCTATACACATCTTCATCCTTTCCCATTGAGTTTTTTTACTGGAAGGATAGGAGAATTACAGGGGCTTGTACATCACATTATAAGCAGCCTTTTGAAAAAGTAATCTTGTATAATGGGCTCAATTCCAGCTTGTGCATAAAGGATACCAATGACTGGGAAAGTTGTATTGGAACCTCCTGTAACAAATACTCAGACACTCTCAAGATTAGTTTCCTCTTGTGAAGTTTCTTTTAAAATCATTGTTTTCCCATTTGGTTCAGTATCTGATTTACTTACTTCTAAATACAATACACCCTTCTGAAAAAAAGGTATGTAGGCTTCATTGGCTTCAAGAAAATCTCAATTTGATTAGCAAAAATATATGTTGCCCTGTTGGAAGGGAACAGGTCCTGATTTAAAACAGTTATTGGTTGATTAGATATCCCTACCATTTGCACAGAAGCTTGACTCTGAGGTAAAAGGCTATGTAGTCAGGTGTGGTTAAGAACAGATACAGTAACCCCAGTATTTACAAGGGCCTTAGTAATTTCCCCTTTTATGGCAATTTCATTTTCTCTTAAACTATTCATAAGAGGAAGGGGAAACACCCTCCCATAGTCCTTGGAGCAATCATGTGCTTGTTTCTGTTTTTCTTTCTAAATCCCATCTCTGTTTTCTATGACCCTTCTTAGGGATTTTTGCAATAAAAACACCTTCTTTGTTGGTATTTCCTAGTGAATCCTAGTTAGTAATCCTGCTGTTTTGCTCCAAGAAACCTGTAGGTATATTAATTGAAATAGGACAGGATAGCCAGGATCACATGTTCTAACAGTTAAATTAAAATCCATTGTGAACCCATCAGAATCCCAGAGAAAACTGGGGAAAGCTTTAGGTAGATTCTTTAATTCTGTTCTTGTCCAAGAAATATATCTGTACCAGAGGCCTGATGCATGAAATTTATGCAAGGGGCTCGGCCCTTGTAGCCCCGCCTTCATCAGGAAGGATGTCCAGAAGGTTGTTCAACTATCTGGTCTAATTAGATATTAGGCTTTTATTATCCAAATATGCTAATTATTAGGTCATCTGGTTGGGCATTCAACCAATCAAAGCATAATATGCTAATGATATGCTAAGGCTGCTCAACAGCTCACTAGGACATGCACTGACGACCAAGGGGCAGATACTGTACTCTGACCGATAGGTTAGCTTGCTGCTGGGATCCGGCTGATTGGGACTGAGCAAGAAGGCTGGACATGCCCTACAGCCCTCCTGCATCCTTCCCTGGGCCCTGATCATGCACCCATGGGTTTGTTTGTTTTATTCTCCCTAAAAGGATCACCCTATTTTGAAATTAGGTCCCTTGGGTTGGCCTGCACCCTTTTGGAATCCAGACTCCTCAGGGAATATCATAGAGCCAGTTGTGGCCCCATCTTGCAGGCCAGGCTGAGGGACCTTAATGGTATATGAATTCATGCACTGGTCCTCTAGTTATAGATAACCACTAATTCCTCTTTGCCTGAGATTAGCTTTTCTTTGAAGGGAGCTGATAGAATTCCTGCATTATCCTTGTTTAAATGTCTGTATTTTCCCTCTGGTCAGTAGGAAGTATTAGTGGAGGAGATATAGAAAGACAGAATGGGAAGGAAGAAGGAAAAGTCTGAATGAGGAAGCTCAGAGAGCAAAGGATATAGTGGAGAAGCTGTAGACGGGGGGAGGAATGGAGTGTTACTATTTATTAGCTTCAGAAGCCTTCATTAATTCAGAGACAGTCTCTAAAATTTCTTATTAAATTAATTTTTTTAAAAAGAGCATTTATCTGTGCTCCTCCTGGCAGCTCCTAATTTTCAATAAAGATAAACTTCCTATTGATTCAGTTTAATTTAGAGCGGCCTTTTTTCTAAGTTTGCATACGGAAATTAATTTAGATATCAAAAGAGTTCCATTTTGGTCACCTTAGGTTGATATTACTTCTAGTGATATCTTCACATTTTTTATGTACTATGTACTTGTAAGTAAAGTCTTCCTATTAATTATAAATCTGCTGAAGTATTAATGGAGGCTGGGGCTGGACCTTGGGGGCATGGATTTCCCATGTTAATTTTAGTTTTCTTTGCATATCTTAAGAGTCTGAACAAATTTCTAGGGATAGTGTGGTGGGTTGGAGTATGCTGCTTATGAGTTGAGCTCCAAGGGGCTGTCACCTCCTGAGTTGCATTCAGCCCTTTTACATGTCTCAGTTTCTCTCTCCTGCTGTTGAAGTGCTAGGTAATCAACCTGTAGTAGGTATTCCTGAATGAGTCAGTTATTTGATTGCAGTTAGGTTGAAATTACCTATGGGGCTCCTGCATGTTGTGAGGATATACCTTCTGACACCTCCACAAAAATTCTTAATCCTATAAGAATACCAGAGGTTGAATTGGAAGGAAGAAATTCCTCTATTTTCGGTGCTGAAAGAGTTCAGGCTCTCATTTATCCAGCAAAAGGTTTTAAATTCAGACTCTTAGAAAGAAATTCCCTTGAAAACCAAACTTAAAAAATCAGTCACCCATTTTAATCTTGTCCTGAATTTTTAACTCTTATCTTTAGCCGGGGTTCTTTCAACCTTTAATCTTCAGTTCCACCTCAATAATAAATATAAACAAACAAACAAATAAATACTAGTAAATAAAAAGTCAGGCCTCTTAGCTATAAACAGGGAAGTCTGGAATTCCAAGGGAAATTCGCCCAACTTCACCCCATGCAAAACAAGGCAGAACAAGGAGCCCTTGGGCCACAATGGTTAGGTCTGCAGGTGGTCCTGGAGGAGCTTCTCTGGAAGCCTGCCACACTACACCAGGTAACCTATAAGAATTTTTATGAGTTTATTTGGGCCAAACTGATGATAATCACAGAAATCAAAATTTCAATGGACTGAGAAAATGCTCCAGAGAATGGGAGTTTTGCACCTTAATTTATACATTACAACCAAAGGAAGAGGCATTAGGGAGTTTTTGGAGATATATTAGGGAGGCAGTGGACTGCAAAGCAGGGACATCTCTGGAATTGGATAAAAAGTAAAAGGAATAGAAACATTGGTGGGTATAGGGTAGTAACAGTTAACAATGACTAAGATAACAATAACAAAGAAGGCCTTTTTGGCCTCTGTTCTAATGGTTGTGCCCTGAGGGATCTGAACACGAAGGAGATTACCCTGGCATTACAAAGGCATGTTATCTTAGTTAAGGTAAAGTTTGGCCTTTGTCAGGGAAGATACCTGCCTAGGACATGACTACCTGCCATGACCTGCTTTGATTTATTTCTAGAGGCCCGGTGCACGAAATTCTTGTGGGGGCGGGGGGGTATCCTTTAGTTCAGCCTCTCCCTCTCCAATCTGGGACCCTTAGAGGGATATCCAACTGCCTGTTTAGGCCCGATCCTACCTGGGGAAAATTGTATTGGAACAGGTAGAATTGGGCCTAAACAGTAGTCGGAGATCTGTCTCACAATCTAGGACTGCTGGCTCCCAACTGCTCACTTGCCTGCCTTCCTGATTGCCCCTAACCGCTTCTGCCTGCCAGTTTGATCACCCCCTAATCACTCCCCTGCCAGCC
This sequence comes from Lasiurus cinereus, assembly GCA_011751065.1. Taxonomy (NCBI): domain Eukaryota; kingdom Metazoa; phylum Chordata; class Mammalia; order Chiroptera; family Vespertilionidae; genus Lasiurus; species Lasiurus cinereus. The sequence continues at coordinate 9,494,950 of JAAGEH010000014.1, read as the reverse complement.
TGATTGATGCCTAACTGCTCCCCTGCCAGCCTGTATGCCCCTAACTGCCCTCCCCTGCTGGCCTGGTCACACACAACTGCCTTCCCTTGCAGGTCTGGTCTCTCCCAACTGCCCTCCCCTGCTGGCCAGCTTGTGGTGGCCATCTTGTGTTCACATGGGGGCAGGATCTTTTTCTTTTTCTTTTTATTTTTATTTTATTGATTTTTTTACAGAGAGGAAGGGAGAGAGATAGAAAGTCAGAAACATCGATGAGAGACATCGATCAGCCACCCCCTGTACGCTCCACAGTGGAGATGTGCCCGCAAGCAAGGTACATGCCCCCAACCGGAATCGAACCTGGGACCTTTCAGTCCACAAGCCAACGCTCTATCCACTAAGCCAAACCGGTCTCGGCTGGGGTGGGCAGGATCTTTTGACCACATGGGAGCAGTCATCTTGTGTGTTGGAGTCATAGTCAATCTGCATATTACTCTTTTATTAGATAGGATAGAGTCCTGGTGCACAGTTGGGTGCTAGCTGGTTTGCCCTGAAGGGTGTCCTGGATCAGGGGGGGTGTTCCCTTGGGGCATGGGGTGTTCTGGGTAAGGGGCCTGTGGTGGTTTGCAGGCCAGCCACGTCCCCCTCCCCCGAACCCCCACCCCCCACAACCGGGCGACCCAAGCAGAGGCCCTAGTATCTGGGATTTATTTATCTTCTACAATTGAAACTTTGTAGTCTGGAGCAGAGCCAAGCCTTCTGCTTGCACAACCATTGAAACTTTGTTGCCTTAAGCAGAGGCCTGGGTGCTTAGCTTTCTCCATCACTAGGGGCAATCCAATCTTCCCTCCTGCTCTCTCTGTGGCCATAGCCATCTGAGTTGGGTTAATTTGCATACTTGTTCTGATTGGCTGGTGGGCGTGGCTTGTGGATGTAGCAGAGGCATGGTCAATTTGCATATTACTCTTTTATTAGATAGGATTTATTTATTTATTTATTTATTTATTTAATGTTTTTATTGATTTTAGAGAGAGGATGGGAGAGGGAGAGAGAGATAGAAACATCAATGTTGAGAGAGTCATTGATCAGCTGCCTCCTGCACGCCCCCTACTGGAGATCGAGCCTGCAACCCAGGAATATGCCCTGACCAGGAATCAAACCATGACCTCCTGATTCATGGGTTGACACTCACCCACTGAGCCATACTGGCCAGGCCTTTACCTATTTTTAGCTAGAAAAGTTGAATTTCAGACCATTCTATGTAGCTGCTTTAGGACTCTGAGTTGGTAAGGCCATCATGTAGGCCTCCCCTGAGCTTGCGAGGTTTAGAATGTAGCCCCTTTTTTTGTTCAAATTATTAGAAACAAGAGAAAGAAGTAAACTTAGAGCTCAACTTAGGAAATTAGGAAGAACAACAAATGAACCAAAGAGTTGAAGGAGAGAATGAAGTTAGAAATTAAGGAATAGAAAAAAAGAGAAAGGATAAGTACATCTAAAAGCTGATTTTTTAAAATATATATATTTTTATTGATTTCAGAGAGGAAGGAAGAGGGAGAGAAAGAAACATCAATGATGAGAGAGAACCATCCATCCGCTGCCTCCTGCATGCCCTCTACTGGGCAACCCGGGAATGTGCCCTTGACCCAAATCAAACTGGGGACCCTTCAGTGTGCAGGCCATCGCTTTACCCACTGAACCAAACCAGCTAGGGCTAACAGCTGATTCCGGTGAAAGACTCCCCTTAGGACAGTGGTTTGCAAACTCCTTAGTCAACAGAGTGAACCGCATGTGGCTCACGAGCCGCGGCTTGCGGACTACTGTCCTAGACCATCAAGCACCAGCCTGACTGAGGGAAAGGAAGGGAGAACGAGGGAACACTCGTGTAACCACTGGCTTGTGGACTTGGCCTGGCTTCCTAGGGTGCAGACAGGAAACAGCTTTGTGTTCTCCCTCCACTGCCTCACACATTTTTTGGGGTCAGAAATATTTCCTTGCTCTGTGACATTTCCAGTAGATTCCAGGGCTTTTCGCCCACTTTCGATTCTAAAAACGGTCCCATTTTCAGCTATGTTGTAGATTGATCCAATCTAAATGAAAACCTTCATGTCTCATGCAACTCAATGCTTTTTCCTCTTTCCCCAGCTCAGGCCTCACCCATGCCTGCTCCAGAGCGAGGCAGGGAGTGTGCAGAGAGGAAAAGGACTATTGGTATTACTTATTTTATTTTATTTTTAATTTATTGAGGAACATTGGTTAATAATATATGCATTTCAGGTGTACAATGTTACGATTTGATATCTGTACAGTGGTACCTTGAGATATGAGTTTAATTCGTTCCGTAACCTTGAGGCATGGGAAACTATGAGACGCTCGAGTGGAGGTAAACTGGTGGGTCGTGTGCAGCCGGCCGATCCTCGAGATTACTCCTATCTCAAATGTTGCTCGTATTTCAAAGCAAAAATCGCTCGCTCGACAGCTTGTATCTCAAAAATCTCGTATGTTAGGGCACTCGTATCTTGAGGTACCACTGTATCTCCATTGTATGCTCACCTCCCGAAGTCTAGTTTCCTTTGGTTACTGTATGTACTATTTCTTTTGTTAGTCATACACCCTCTCTCATGACACATTTTCAAATTCTGGTCTTTTTTGGTGGAAAGCTGTGAGTCTCTGGAGATTCCCTTAGGAGACCTTCACACCTGCACCTTTCCATGGAGCAGAAGATTACACTCACCAGCTGACCTCTAAAACAACCCAGGTGTCTCCTCCCTCCCCCACACCCTCTCACCCAGCCTCTGACCTCTGCCTTTGTTTTGTTTTGTTTTTTGTGGGGGATTTTTTTCTTGTTGGGGAGGGGATTTGTTTAGTTTTGTTTTATTTTGGAATTCAATTCACCCTAGCCCTCTTTCTGGGAATCATTTCAGATGACCAAAGCCCTGCTATGTAATGGCACTATGAAAAAAAAATGTAAGCATCCCTTTGCTGTCAATGGTGGAAATAAACCTATTACATTGCATCTTTCCCTACTTGTCCTGCTGTAGAGAATGCTCCAGTCTATTGCCTCCTCCAGACTCTTCAAGGGAAGAGTCAAGCTCTAGCACTCTGAAATGACCTTCAGATTTTAGGAGTCACAGGTTAGCCTCTTCTAAAGAACTGCTGGGCTCGGTCCTGGCCCCACAGCCAGGGAAAGAATGCCAGCTTCCTTTCCTACCAGAGGTCCCCTCCTAAAAGATTTCTTTTGTTTGTTTGTTTTTGTTGTTGTTGTTAATCCTTACCCGAGAATATTTTCTCATTGATTTTTAGAGAGAGTAGAAGGGAGATTGAGAGATAGAGAGGAACATTGATGTGAGAGAAACATATTGAATGGTTGCCTCTTGCTTGAGCCCTGACCAGGCCCCTGGGGCTGAGGAGGAGTCTGCAACCAAGGTATGTGCCCTCGACTGGAATGGAACCCAGGACAATGCTTTATCCACTGAGCCAAACCAGCTAGGGCTACAAGCAGATTTCTTAAAGCTTGTTTCACAGGGCTTGCTGTGGGAGGTGAGGGAGCTGAGCACACTCCTTCGCATGCCCATCTAAGCTGGCGTCTTCTGCTCAGCTAACTCCCTTCCATCCCACTTTTGAACTTCTAGTTTTCTCCTTTGTCAGCTGGAGGTGAGTGTTGAAGTGAGTGATGAGGTACTGGCCATCCGCCTGGAACACAATGTTGAATCTCATGCCATAACAAAAAAGTAAATTCCAGATGATTAAAGACTTAAATGTAAAAAAAATAAAATGAAAGTAGAATGACAAAGAACTATATGACCTAGGATTTCAGGATATCTTTCAAATAAAGATAGAAGAAAATATAGAAGCTATAAATAAAAAGACATATTTAAGTACAGAAAAAAAAATCATAAAGAGCTCCTTCCTGTCTCTTCCCTTTTCTCATTTCACTTTCTTTTCCCTTTCCTTTCTCTTGTGTTTCCTCCACTCCCTTCTATTCCCCTTCCCTTTCCTCTGCTACCTGAACAATTCGGTCCTAGAACCATTAGATGAAACTGAGGTAGATTTCCCAGGGTCTTGGGATGGGGAGTGGAGGGGAGGAGTGAGAGGAGGAAGGTAGAGGGGAGACCCTTAGGAATGAGCTGTCTTTAGCTGAGTGGTATGAGGAGAGCATAGGAGAGGGTGTCCCAGGACAAGGTGACAGAGCCTGGATGGGAGAATAATGAAGCTGTCCCCATAGAGCAGCAGACCGGAGCAGTGTGTCAGAGCTCTAATGGGGTGAGAAGAGTTGCTGTGTAGGAGGACAGCCCAGAAAGAAATGTTGAATTGAGCAGATAAAGAAGATGTCCACAGTGTGGTAGAGAGTTATGAGTGGGAGAGGGCATAGAGGGGATAAATGGTGATGTAGAGAATTAAAATAAATTAGACTATTTTTTTAAAAAGGTGTTCACATGGAGAGCTGGCCAGGTGTGATTTGTCAGAGACCAAGCAGAATAAAAGGTGTATTTAAAAGTGAGGGCTCACACTGGGAAATGTCCTAGTGTGGATGTCAGGGCCCAAGCAAAGTGAGAAGGATGTCTGCATAGGAGGACAGCATGGTGCAGGGTACATGGAACATTTAGCATGAAGAAGTTGCCCTCATAGGTGGTTGGCTTGGGCCGAGGTGTTGGAGCCTGAACTAGGTAGGAGGATACCCTTGTGGGAGATTCTGTGTGGGGAGCAGAAAGGCGGAGCATGGGTGAAATGAGAGCGGTTTCGTCTAGAAGGAAGGGCCAGCATTGGGTATGGGAAATCTTATACAGAAAGACTGATGAAAAAAGTATGCATACTGAGGAAAATGAGAACCAAGAGAAGGAGTGATAAATATGGAAAGAAGGGAGAAAATAGAATCAGTTCTGTGGTATTGATTGAAATTAGAAGTATCTTGGGTTCATGGGTTTCAATGTATATAGATATACAAATAAATATGGACGCCAATGTGTGTGTATGTGTGTGTGTGTGTGTGTGTGTGTGTGTGTGTATTCCTTATTAGTCCAATAAGATGGTCTGAGGTAGAAATACTGTAAAAGCTATGAGTACAGTAGTACCAGAATATTAATTTCTGAAAACCACTGTCCACAAAAATGAACTTGGTTCCTTGGAGAAGTGAGATTCCAGGTCTGGAGCAGGGCAATTCCAAAAGGAACCCACAACATTGTATGGTTCCAAAATTTAAGGAGGTGTCCAAAGAATTTGGGGACATAGCAAAAGAATAGAGAAGCCAGCTTGAAGCGATACCCACAAATCTGAGACAAATTGAGCATCAAAATAAGCAATGAAAGAAATGCATATAACCCTTTGAATAAAATGAAAAAGCATGAATATATATATAAAAACATAACATAAGTAAATTGAAAGCTTGAGAAGAGAATATTGACTTAGTCTTAAAATACATCCTAAGAAAATACTGTTTGGAGAAAACATAACTTGATAGTGGGAAAGAGCAGAAGACTTCTTCTTAGTCAAGGTATGAAATTGGACAGCACCAAATCTAAATCTCATGCTACCTGCTGGGATGCCATATGAAGAACACATCACTTCTGTGATTGTTTTTTTTTTTTCTAAAGGTGCATAGCCTGAACCTAATGAAGAATATTTTCAAACCCAATTTTTCCAAAATATCTGGCCTATGATTACGTATAAGAATTCAAGAAAGAGAAATGATTTTCAAGTTGAAGGAGATTAAAAAGGCATGCTAATAAATGAAAATGTGTGATTCTGAACTGAATGGGCCTTTGTGCAAACACTGTTATTAGAGATCATGAGGAAGAGGAGGAGGAGGAGGAGACTTACTGGTGGTAAAGTGTGGATGTCAATGCCCTGATTTTGATGGTTGTATTTTGGTTATGTAGGAGAATATCTTCAAGGTAATGAGATAACATGTCAACAACTTACTCTCAGATGATTCAAGAAAATGAAAGTTCTTTACATAGTATCTGCAATTTTTCTGTAAATTTGAGATCGCTTCAAAATGTTAACAATTAAAAAGTGAATTTATATGTAAATATAAAAAATAGAGAAGATAAAAAGACTAATTCTCAATTGGGAAAAAATGTTAGTAATGATAGTATCTGATGCAGCTAACATCTTTAACATACAAAGGGGTCTTCTGAAATGGATAAGATAAAGACTAACAAACAAGATAAAATTCAAATGACAAGAAAACAAAGAAATAAAAAGAGGTTACCTCATTTGTTGTCAGGGTCATGCAATTTAAACTATTAATCCAATATCATAGGCAGCTACCAAATGATGTCAATTAAAAAGAATGGCAGCCAGCAAGGGTGATTTGTGGATGTGGAATGAGTATTTTCATACCATGATGACAGAAATCTAAATGGCTTTGTTTTTATGGAATGAAATCTGGCAATATGTGTTAGAAATGTGCATTTCTCTTAATTCAGAAATTCCATCCTGGAGAATCTATTTTCTACATAAGAATATAGAAACAAGAATGTTTATTGCACTTTGTTTTGAATAGCAAAAAAACCCAAAATAATGAGTGGCTGCTACTAGGAAAATGATTGGAAAATCTATGTAACTATTATAAAGAATAAGTTAGTTTTATGCAAGTTGACTAAAAGGTAGTCCTAGAGTATATTTTTAAGATAGTAAAAAGCAAGATACAAAGAAATATATGATATAATCTTATTTCTTAAACAAAACAATTCTATAATATAGTTACATATATTTTATATATGGTTACAGGAAGAGTAAATATAGATAAGAAGGAGAAGATGATGAACTCTGATATATTGCTGCATTTCGACTAATTTCTATTGCTGTACACACAGTTCTCACAGTCTGGGCTAACTGATTACCGAGATGCTAGCAGTTTGGAGAAATTAATTGAGAAAGACTGCTATTGTGAAAACAGTGAGAAGTAATAGTCTGTAGCTCTAAGGCCAAGCCCCAACTGAGAAGGCTGGGATCTGAGAAAACCAGAAGTTGGAAGTAGGACAAGTGACTAACATGCTCAGAAAAAAATGTTGATAGCGAGGTCCAAAAAAAATTTAAGATAAAACCTACAGGTGATGACTATTTCCCAAAAGTGGATGAGGAGGTGGTGAGTGGGAGAGGAAGATTCCAAACATGAGAGTCAGACCTCGGGGAATATTGCAGGCCAAGAATGTGAAAAAACTTAGGATCAACTTCTTGCAGTACGAATCCTGTAAGTGGAAGATGGGTCTGGAGTTTATCTCAGAGACATAAAGGTGTTGAAAAGCAGTGTAGTAGGGTTGGGCCCTCATCTGCTCTTCATCCTCTAAGGCAGTTCCAAACTCTTATTATTAAAAGGCTTGGGTAGCTTCTGGTGCCAATAGAAAGAGAAGAGAGACAGGGGAAAAATGATAACAAACACAAGATTAAAAATTGAGAATGCTGTTGTTATTAAGAGAAAAATGCTCCTAATTCCTTAATGTAAAATAATCACGTCAATACTATTCCTAATATCTAAATTGCTTTGTTTTTGCCGAAACTGGTTTGGCTCAGTGGATAGCGCGTCGGCCTGCGGACTGAAGGGTCCCAGATTCAATTCCAGTCAAGGGCATGTACCTTAGTTGTGGGCACATCCCCAGTGGGGGGCGTGCAGGAGGCAGCTGATCAATGTTTCTCTCTCATCGATGTTTCTAACTCTCTATCCCACTCCTTTCCTCTCTGTAAAAAATCAATAAAATATATTTTAAAATAAATAAATAAATTGCTTTGTTTTTATGGAATGAAATCTGACAATATCTGTTAAAAATGTGCATTCCTCTTGACCCAGAAATTCCATCCTGGAGGATCTATTCTCTACATAAGAACATAGAAAAAGAATGTTTATTGCAGCTTTGTTTTGAGTAGCAAAAACCCAAAATAGTGAGTGGCTACTAATAAGAAAATGACTGGGAAAACTCTGTGACTATTATAAAGGATAAGTTAGTTCTATGCAAGTTGACTAAAAGGGATTCCTAGAGAATATTTTTAAGAGAATAAAAAATAAGACACAAAGACTAGTTAAGATTTACTTAGTTCTTCCAAAGTGCCATGTAAATACAGTATACTAAGCACACTCTTTTAAAATGTATTATCTCTTAAGCTTCACAACAACCTATGAGGTGGATAACATTATCTTCATTTTATAGATGATGAATCTAGGTCTTAAAATCACATTATTAAATTTTTTTGAGCCAAGACTCAAAACCCAAGTCTGCCTGACTCTACAGTCTAACTATTATGTTTGTACAATAACTAACATTTACAACGATGGCCCGGAATCATCTGTCAATGTTTATTTTTTGTGACTTTTATTTCAAAAATCAGGGAAATCTGTACTGTATTTCAAACATTTTCATCCAAATAAAAGATGATTTTTCCAGAGTAATCCATACTTCAGGGATTCTGGATAGCTGAATCTTTAACTGTGCAGCTCCTTACTATATTTCAGTAATTAGAACTCCACAAATTGATTAAAGTCGAGTCAAATAAAATTTGTATGAAATACTATAAAATATATTGGTTGTAAATTCTGAGTACTACATAAATTCTATTGCATTTCTTTTAAAAGTCCTTTTTAAAAATATATGATTTTATGGATTTTTTAGACAGAAAGGAAGGAGAGAGAGAGAGAGAGAAACATTGATTGGTTGCCTCCCATATACACCCAACCAGGGACCAAACCCACAACTTGGTTATGTGTCCTGACCAGGAATCAAATCTGCGACCTTTCAGTGAACAGGATGATGCTCAACAACTGCAACACCAGGCAGGATGATCTATTCCAGTTCCTTGTGAGTCCATTTTATTTTCAGCCTTTGAAATGTTTTTGGCAGGATTTTTTTCTCAAATAATACTTCAGTATGGACTTTTTCTTGGTAATCTATGTGATTTCCTCAAAGTTCCTACTGAGTATTATGTAAACATAAAACTTGATTTCCCCAGGAAAAGCACCAACTATTTGCGAATGCAAATAGATTTCATAAGCAATTTGCCACCTGTAAGGTCATCCTCTTTTTTCCATATTTTCTCTATTGCTTGTAATATGGGTTACAGAAATCTTAGTAAGGCTATTTGCAAATTCTCTGCTTTAAGACCTCCAGACCTTTTAAGTAAACATTCCTTCGTTTTCCTGGGGTAAAGAATCTGATTTAAAAGCTCTAGCCAGCGTACCTGATCACATTTCCTCCAATATGTCAAGTTAGCCATAACTTCTTTAAACATCTAACCTTTCCTTAACCCCTGTCACATTCATACAACTACACATAACAATATATACAGTTCCTTTTAATTTATCAAAAGAAAGAATCCATGGGGAATAAAGATTTGACAGCTTCTGTTACAAGATAATTGTAATACTTAAAAGAGAGAGAGAGAGAAAGAGAGATGAGACAGATGGTGTACACTGGAGACATGTGGAAGTTTGCTTGAAAAATAGCTTTAGAAATTCAATTGAGACTGAAAAGAAATTATGCAAATCATTTTTGCATAAAAGCATCATGGAAAACAAGGAAATGATCTTAATCTTAAGTCTTCTACAATCTTGTCAAAGAGAAAGAATGTTAACTGGACTGATACCTAATCTCAGTTCTATTTCAAAAAAAGCCTTTGTAGCCACATATTTGAATCACAAAGAAAAATTGATTATTTTGAGTGAGATGGTTAAAACCTATTTTCTATATTTCTATGGCTAGGTCTGATTTGTTAATATCAACCATTAATACATATTTTGATGAATTATTCAATATTTTATTAGATATTATGTAATTTACATGGAGAATATTTTATGTTAAATTTGTTTGGTATTCTATTTGATTAATTTATAAAGCAGAAAAGCATAATGGAAATTTAATTTTTAAAATTGTTTATTACTTTAAAAATGATAAATTTTACATACTTGCCTGATTCACACATCACACACACACACACACACACACACACACACCTGTTTAGGAAACTATGAGGACTCACATAATACAATATACAGATGATGTATTATAGAACTGTACCCCTGAAACCTATGTAAATTTATTAACTAAGGTCACCCCAATAAATTAAAAAAGAAAATAAAAAGAAGCTATGAGGACAGAAATTTTGTAAGAACAATATGAAGATTGGGGTGGAAATTTTGGCAGTATAGGGTGAGGTAATGAGAGGCAGAAAAATAGTAAGGAAATATTTCAGTGAAAGGAAGAAAACCATCAATGAATTCAGGCAAGTCTTCAGAAAAACAAATTTGAAATGCAGCATGATCAGTATCTTGGGTCATGATAATTATGCTTTTAAGAAGATGAGTAAACACATATTTTAAAAATGTATTTAAAAATATTTTTATTGATTTCAGAGAGGAAGGGAGAAGGGGAGAAACAAACAGCAATGATAGGAGAAAATCATTGATCCACTGCCTCCTGCACACTTCCTACTGGGGATCAAGCTTGCAACCCAGGCATGTGCCTTGACCAGGAATTGAACCCTGACCTCCTGATTCATGGGTCGATGCTCAACCATTGAACCACACCTGCCAGGCCTAGATACACACTTTATCTAGGAACAAGAAAGTGAGAAAGTAAAGTGTTAGGCTATAGACAAAAGAATATGTTAGGATGGGATTATTTATACTCATTATTAAATCAGAATACAGGCTTATATGTTAGGATGGATAAATTGAGAAAGGCCCCAGGGAATTCATTAAGTGTGTGTGTGTGTGTGTGTGTGTGTGTGTTTAAGCTGGCTTATTTAAATTTATTAGAAAAGTCAACCTTTATTTTTAATTTGGTCAGAAAAAGAGGAGTCTGAAAATCAATAAACAATCTTTAATATATAAAAGATGGGTTACCAAGAGAGATTATGGAATTTCATTTCCGGAAGATGGTTAGATAAAGTGATGGATATTTATCTACTCTCTCTCTTATAGTTTGGGTTCTGTAAAGTTTGCTTAGAAGCCAAAAGACCACTTCAAGGTTTAAACTCTTAGAATGATAATGGAATTTGACAAGGGAAGGTATTTTTAATGGAAATAAAGAAATCCTATTATATTTTCCACATATAGGTTAAATTTATCTTTCAACTTGGGTCAGAAATGGACTAGGGGCATCTAGTTTTAGGCTTGTTTTCATTGAACTTTAATAGTGCTAAGCAACAGGACCTTCTGAAGCTTGATGTGGGGGCCCCTGGTCAATTTTTAGGTAATTTGGGGCCAGCCATGTGTGTTTCTTTCGACGAGCTAATATTTTGGCTCATTTTAAAACTGAAATAAAAAAATGAAAAAAATCTGGCCCTAGCTCATTTGTCTCAGTGTATAGAGTGGTGGCCTGTGGATTGAACAGTCTCGAGTTTGACTGCGGTCAAGGGCACATACCTTAGTTACAGACTCAATCCATGCCCTTGTGCAGGAAGCAGCCAATTGATGGGGCTCTCTCACATCAATGTTTCTGTCTCTCTCCCTTCCTTTCACTTTTTCTAAAAATCAATAGAAAAATATCCTCGGTTGAGGATTAACAATAGCAGCAGCAGCAGCGGCAACAACAACAACAACAACACACACACACACACACACACACACAATAATAATGAAAAAACAAGCTAGTGTTTATTAAGAGGAGAAGCTGAGCACTGAACAGTGGAGTGGGCAGAGAAATAGGGGGCAGACTGGAATGAATAGAGGTGGCAACACTCAATGGCTCTCCTGTGTCTCCAGTGCGAAACTCTTATATGCTTCTCAACAAAACCAAAGCACTAGAGAAACCTTTATAAACTAGCTTCCCTAGGTGCCCCATTTTCACTGGGCCTTTGGGTGACTCTGGGTTAGGGTTTCTCAATATATTGTAGTATCAGCATCATCCATATTAGAGTCACCTGATTCTTGAACTCATGCTAGACCTACTAAGTAAGAATCTCTAGGGAGGATGCTACAGTGTCTGCATTTGCAGGTAACTGTAGCTGCACGAAACCTCAAGAATCACTCACTCCCTGGAGGCAGGTTTGGATTTAGAGTCAGTTTAGAGAAATCCAGCTCTCCCCAAGTATTCTGCTGTCAAACAGTTCCTCAAATCTTCAGACCTGTTTCAAGAAGGTGGAGGAAGATGCAGTTCAGTTACCTCCTACTCATTTCCTAGCATCCATTCCAATTGCACTGAAATCCTTGGGGAGTGTCTATAAATATGCCATCTGCTCAGATTTTTTTTTTCTTTTTTGCCAGACAGTAGAGTTCGCACCACCTTCCCTCTACTGCAGACCAAAATAGCTTCATTGGGTCTGCCCAATTCTATCTGCTAGGAGCTTAGTTTCCTGACAACTAGGCACCCTGAAACCACTTGGCTTTTTACAAGAGGATTCCATTATCCTTGGGTATCCTTTATGCAGTTGGGATGGGAAATAAACTTTTAATGCTGGAAAGAATCAGAGTTAACCCAATCCACTCTCTAACAGATGCAGGCAGATATGTATATACAAAGAAGGCAGGAAACAAACATGTTATTGAGTCCCTACTATGTACCAGAAAGTTTACTGCGCTAGATTTTTCAGTGAGTTTTGTCATTTTTTAAAATAGAGAACAGTCTATCCATTTTGTGTAGATAAGGAAGCTGAAACTCAGAAAATTAATTTGCCAAGTTGTTCAGTGAACAGGTAGTATAGATCAAGGATGAAATCTAGATTCTAATAAAGAGAACAATATTAGCTATCATTTATTAAGCACTTACCATGTACTGGGCATGGTTCCAAACATTCTGTTTTTATTAACTTATGTAAAACTAGAGCCCCAGTGCTAAAATTCGAGCCCCTAGGCCTGGCCGGTGATCAGGACTGATTGGGGCCTTCCAGCTGCTGGCCAGGGCCTTCCTTTGTTCCGCACGACCCCCTGGTGGTCAGTGCACTCATAGCGAGTGGTTAAACTCCCTAGTTGAACTCTCAAGGGGACAATTTGCATATCAGCCTTTTATTATATAGGATAAAAGCCACAAAAACCTTGAGGTACATAGTAGTATTGTGCCTTATTTCCTTTTAAAAAAATATATTTTATTGATTTTTTACAGAGAGGAAGGGAGAGGAATAGAGAGTTAGAAACATCAATGAAAGAGAGACATCATTCAGCCACCTCCTGCACACCTCCTACTGGGATTGTGCCCATAACCAAGGTACATGCCCCTGACCGGAATTGAACCTGGGAACCCTCAGTCCGAAGACTGACACTCTATTCACCGAGCCAAACCGGTTTCAGCATATTATGCCTTTTTGATAGGGGAAACTCAGGTAGAGAAGACAAAAGTGTGCCTGATGGTCACTCAGTTGATAGATAGAGAAGCTTATGACTCCAAAGTTCTCTCCAGAATCAAGTACCCTAGAGAGAACAGAAGTGGGAAAAGTAGTTATTGTCCACATAGGAGTTAAGCAGGCCTGAAAGGACAGATTTAAGAAGCACTCCTGATGGTCTCTGGATCATCTATCTGTATGGATGGGAGGTGGGAGGGGGTACTAGGGTGGGGGACTGAGAGCAGAGGAAGAAGGAAAAATTGAAAATAACTTCATTTCCTTGATTGCTTGCTTGGGAACTAAGTGCATGCTGACACTGTTAACTAGACCTAGAATGAAGACAAACTGGCATTGCCTTTATGTTCTTTCTGTGTTACATACACGGATGGTATTAGCTGTTTCTCCAGCTTAACTGTGAAATGTCATGTATCCTCATCCTATCTAATAAAGAGGGAATATGCTAAATGACCATCACTCTATCACAAAGATGGCTGCACCCACAGCTGAGGCCCTGTTCCCTTAAGGAGCCTTAACGAGCAACAGCAGGGACCTGAGGCTATGCCCTGCCCCGAACCCATGGGGCTTGACAGGGGACCTCAGGTCATGCCCCCCACCTGGCGGGGCTTGACAGGGGTCCTCAGGCTGTGCCCCCCGCCCTGGCATCAGGCTGGGGGACCTCAGGCCGAGCCTTCCACCTGGCAGGGCTTGAGGGAACCTCAGACCTTGTCCTCTGCCCCAGTACCAGGTGGGGAACCTCAGGCCACAACTCCCCCTGACAGCGCCAGGCCAGGAGACCTGACATCATACCTCCTGCCTGGTGGGACTTGACTGGGAACCTCAAGGTGTGCTTCCCATCCTGGTGCTGGGCTAGGGGACCTCAGGCTGCTCCCCCAACCAGGTGGGGCTTGACAGGGGAATTTAGGCCATGCCCTCCATCTAGGCACTGGCCCCGGGGGACCTCAGGCCACACCCCCTGCCCCAGCACTGGGCCAGGGGACCTGAGGCTGTGCCCTGCTGCCTGGTGGGGCTTGACAGGGGACCTCAGGCCTTGCTCCCCACCTAGCAGGAATGACGGGGGACCTCCAAGTGTACTCCCGGTGCTGGATCGAGGGAACTCAGGCCATGCCCCCCACCCTGGCACCTGGCCAGGGGACCTGAGGCTATGCCCCTTGCCCAGCAGGGCTTGACAAGGGTGGGACTGGCCGGGATTGGATCTAGCCCAATGAGGGTGGGGGTGACTGGGTCTGGGTCTCATGCGATTTTGAGGTGCATGTAGTTGGGTGAGGACTCGACTCTGGGTCCCATGGTGTATCCCAGACTCTGACAGGAGGAAAGTTTTCTTATACATTTTACTAATTTTCTTTCATCTCAGATACTTCTATTATAAAGGGCAAATAGGAATATTAAATTATTTCCTCTAATTAATCCCCTTTTTAATGTTCACGAATTTTGTGCACTGGACCACTAGTCTACACTAATAAAAGAGGAAATTGCTAAATGACTGTAGTACCTCCTACACCCACAGCCAATCAGGAGTGATATGCAAATCAGCTCAGCAAAGATGGAGAGTGAATTTGCATAGGCAGGCCTGTGGGACACAAGTGGCAGTCGGGACTGGGCAGGTGGTGGGAGCAGCCCCTGATGCTGCCTGCCCAGGTCCAACCTGCCCTGCGATCACAGGGAGAACAGGCCAGGCTGGGACCGTGATCACAGGCAGCTTGGCCTGGCCTGTTGGCCCCGTGATTGCAGGATGGATTGGCCCTCTCCCTGTGATGGGGATGAGAGGGAGGGCAGCTCAGCCTGGCCTCTTCGCCCCACGATCATGAATTGTGGGCGACTCTTCCCGTGATTGCGGGGAGAAGAGGCCAGGCCAAGCCGCAGGTGGATCCGCTCTGCGATCAAGGAGCCAACAGGCCAGGCCAAGCAGCCCAGTGATCACGGGGAGAACAGGCCAGGCCAGGCCAGGCCACAGGCCAATCTGCCCTGAGATCAGGGGGCCCACAGGCCAGGCAGAGCCTGACCAAGCTTTCCTGCAATCCCAGGCGAAGAAGCCTCTCTGCTGACTAATCTGCGCTAGGAACCTGTTGGGGGCTTGGTGTGGAGTCCAGGACCTCTGGCCTGCAGACATGGGAAGTCTCCCTCTCCCCAGAGTTAGGAGCACCAGCCCAGGTCTACCCAGTGGTCTGGTCCTGACTTCGGGGGTGAGTTCCTGCAGGCTGGGGTTTGATCCCCACGCATTAGCAGTAGGAGACCAGTGCCTTTGTTATTGCTGTGTGTCCCAGTTTTAATTAGACAAATTACCGGTGGTCTCGGTCACCAGCTTAGCAAAACCTTTTATTGTTTTATTTTTTATTTTTAAATATTTTTTATTGATTTTTTTATAAGAGGAAAGGAGAATAGAGATACTCTCTGGTATGCTAAAGTGATAGGTATTGTAGAAATATTCAGATAGAGAGAACTACAGGCTTGATTACAAGTTAGGCTTACTATCACAACCCAAACTTATTGCTTAAAAAGAAAGCAGGGAGCCAACTAGAAACTGAACCAAATATAAGCCCTTGAATAGCAAATGTAAATTGGATAAGCTTTGCTATTACAAGAGCAAGAAGAAAAATTCAAATGCAAGAATGAAAACTACATTGCATCCACTCTAAGTAGCTGTTAAAGAAAAACAATGCTATACTATGAAAATACTTAATACAGATTGTAAAGACATTTGTTCAAAGAAGATTTCCTAGAGTAGGTGATATTTCAGTTAATTTATTTATTTATTTTATTTATTTTTTAAATATATATATTTTATTGATTTTTTACATAGAGGAAGGGAGAGGGATAGAGAGTCAGAAACATCAATGAGAGAGAGACATCGATCAGCTGCCTCTTGCACGCCCCCTACTAGGGATGTGCCTGCAACCAAGGTACATGCCCTTGACCAGAATCGAACCTGGGACCTTTCAGTCCGCAGGCCGACACTCTATCCACTGAGCCAAACCAGTTTCAGCTCAGTTAATTTTTTTTAATGTGAAGAAATTAGCTAGATAAGAAAAAGGTGTAGGTGTCCTGAATGCAGAGGGTGCAGGCAGGGCTGAGGGAACACCCCCTCTGTGCACAAATTTCATACACCAGGCCTCTAGACTTCTATATAAAAACGCATTGATTGATAGATTGACTTGTAACAGAATTTGGGACATGGTCTGCCTGGTTTCTTGCGTGAAGTACTAATATATGTGAAATATATATATCTGTATAACTTGAGAATTATTTTCTGGTACCCACTATGGCCTGGCTATCAAGGATACTGTGGTGAAGAAGACAGATCTAGAGCATACCTTCAGGGACCTTATGTTCAGATCGTTATATTTACTCTATAGACAGTAAATAAAGAATGAAAAAATAGTGAAAAAGTATTATAAAGATAATAAAGTGCCGTGGTAGAGTATAACAGTGCAGGGTCCAGGTATTTTATAAGGTCTTATAATTCATGGTAGCCATTTGATTCCAAGTGTAATAAGAAGAAATTGATGAGTTTTGAGTAAGGGAATAAAATATAATCTGTTACGCATTATTTTTGGAGTTCACTATGAATGCCATTATACTCAGGACCAGATTGAGAAGATAGAAAAGGAAGCAGAAGAGCTGGTTAGGAGGGCCAGAGGCAGACTGATAATGACTTAAATATAGGTGAAATTAAGGCAAAGGAAAGTGGGTAGAAATTGAAATCTATTTGGGGGGTGGGTAGCTGGCAGAGTTGTTGATAGAAAGGGAGGGAGAGGAAGAAAGGGAGAAATCAAAGATAACACCTAGGTTTCTAGTTTAAACAACTAAGTCCTGGCCAAGGTAGCTTAGAGCATCGTCCTGATATGCCAAGGTTGTTCAAATCCTGGTCAGGGCACATACAAGAATCAACAGTGAGTTCATAAATGGTTGGAACAACAAATTAATGTCTCTCTCTCTCTCTTCCTTTCTCACTCTAAAATCAATATATAAAAAATTTAAAAACCAACAACTGGGTAAATAGTACTATTTACCATTATCATGTTAATTGGAAGAGGAATTAGTTTTGAAGAAAAATGGTGGTCAGATATACGTATGTATATGCATGTATAAGTATGATACCCACAGCTTACCAATGAGTGTTCTGGACTGGGAATTTAAAAGTCTGATTTGTATCTTAACATCCCCAGTAAGTGCAATCACCTCTCTACACCCCATTTTCCCCTGTCTGCAACATGGGGATGATTATATCTGTCTTTGTTGTTTCAGAGAGATGCTGAGAAGATAAATGAGATAACATATATGAAAAGTACTTTGAAGTCTTGGGAGGATAAAAACTGTGTACAAATCCAAGCTATCGTTATTACATACAGGGTGTGTTTGTATTTTTTATATTTGTACTCAAAATCATCAGTATTATCAGGCTTATGTTCTTTCCTCCATGTTCAGTTCTCAGAAATGGCAAGATGAACATCTCATTCCCCAGCTGTCCTTTCACCTATAGTATTCTCTTGACAGGATTTTGCAATTATTAGTGTTGTCTCAGATGTTTTTAAGACCCTGGGGAAAAGAGGTTTTCCCGTTTGTCTCAGCCTGAGTAATTCTTGGCAGATGATGCTAACAATGGCACCTTTTCTATTAGAGATGCACAGATTATAGAGGACCAGCACGTTGTCTCATTGAAACCTCGAACAACATTTTAAGAAAGGTGTTATTTTTTTCACCATTTGACAGAGGGGAGATGGCTCAAGGGGTTAAAGTAATTCGCCCCAAAATTCATTTTACAGGCGAAGTCATTAAGGCTAATGAAAGAGTTGTATTCTAAAATATAGCATGAACTAGCACCAGGCATGTTCTAGAGCCTGTAGCCAGGTCCCAGATAATATCCATGGATGTGTGTGCAAGCTTCTTTGATCCCTATAACCTTAGACACAACGTCTTTGGTTCTTGGATAATGGGTGTGACCACTGATTTTCCTTCCTGGAGTTTCTAGAGCTGCAACATGTCACCCATTGCTTTGTGCCAATGTTCTCTAAATGTAAACAAAAATAAGAACAAAACAAATTGTCTATTGCTCTCCAGAATAATTACTAGTGATAAATAGGATGGTCTTTTTCCTTGGGAGGAGACTCAGTGCATTCAGTTTCCTCTGAGGTGATGCGCAAAAGGGAGGTCCTTGGAATGGTAGAAAGAAAACTGGATGTGGAATCCAGAGACACAAGTTTGAATCTTGGTTCAAAATTACTGACTGTGTGACCTAGGGATGAAGTGAACCTACTAGAGCATCAGTTTGTATTTTATTTTTTAAAATAAAAAATAAAATTCACCACTTTATTTAAAAAAAACACATATATAATTGATCTTTTACAGAGAGGAAGGGAGTGGGATAGAGAGTTAGAAACATTGATCAGCTGCCTCCTGCACACTCCCTACTGGGAATGTGCCTGCAACCAAGGGACATGTCCTTGACCGGAATTGAACTTGGGACTCTTGAGTCCACAGGCAGACTCTCTCTATCCACCGAGCCCAACGGGTTAGGGCGGGAACATCAATTTTAATAACTGGAAACTGCATATAATAATATTTATCTGTTCACTGGCTGTAACCTTCTAGTCAGCTTCGCCTTCATCTGCACAGTTGCAGAAGCACAAGTATATATATGGGCTAAGTAGTCACTTTCAGAGTGCCTTGCTTGTAGATTATTGGAATAAAAATTCTCTATTATGTTCATTCCTTCCCTTGTCTTTCTCAGCAAAAATGCAAATAATAGCAAAAATGCTATTATTTCCAGAAGTCATACAGTATGGCTCTCAGCATATTTATTTAGAACAAAGCTCAGGAGGAATGACATACAGGATTGCATGAGGATTGAGTTAATGCATCTGAAATGTTTAACACAGTGACTGGCATACAGTGAATAATGGATAATTGTTAGCTGTTTTTAAATGTTCTTATTAGGTGATTCTCATTTTCTTCAATGGTTTGTTTGTGGCCCCGAGTGAAGAAGAGAGAAGAATCTGACTCCCTTTAAAAATGTCAGCCTAAAAGGCAGGTAGGGCTTTCTTGCATTATATCTGCAACCCTCCCCCTTATTTTTGCCCAGCTTCTGCATACCTAGAAAAGTATCTGGATAACTTTTTTGTAAGTTGATGGTAAATGCAAATAGAATAATGACAACTTTGAGAGCAGTGACACAATTTTAACTTGTTTTCCCTCTGAATTGAGTCTGAAAAGCAACCCTAAACCTGTGGACAACTTGTTTTTCAAAACTACATTTCAGAGTTTACAGGTGTGTGCCTGGGGCAACCAAAACAAAGATTACAGTGATGGTTATGGCTGCCTCCCAGGCTCAGATAAAAGAGGCGCCTCACAGCTTTGCGTGCCAGCTCACCTGAGGTCAGACTTTGAATTTTCCCTACTTACGCGGCAGGTAGAACAGGGCCTCTCAGGGCTGGGTTTTAAACCCACACGACTGTTTTCCCAGGCTAGGCTCTCTCCCTTCCCAATTTGAGTTTCGGGGTCCGTAAGCCTCCCTGCCGCCTCGGGTGTGTGTCCCGGGGGAGACAGGGTGGTGCCTGGATGTGGGCCAGCCGGGGCAGCAACGCTGGGAGGCGGTGACCCCAGAAATCGGCGGTGGACAGCTGCCCTGGGACTGTCCCCCCAACTGATTCAACATGCCTAGAGGGTACTCTCCCCAGTGTCTCTCCAGGGCTGGGCAAACAGAAGCGCCCTGGGGATGCAGTGAACGTACCGGAGCTTCCCGCCCTCTCCCGGGACCGGCTCCTCCGCGCCTCCCGGCAGGCGGTGGACGCGGCCGGCCCCTGCCCCGGGCCGCGCCCTCCGGGACTCAGCCGCCACTCCCCACCGGTGGCTTCCTTTGGCAGGCGTGCGCCCCCCAGCCCGCCGCCTCGCCGCCCCCTGGGGTCCCCGCGCAGGTGCCCCCGGCGCCGGGCGAAGGCGCGGCGGGCGCTCGTGGGGAGGCGCTGTGGTGCAGGGCGGCCCCTCGCGCCCCGGGCGCCGGCTGCGGCTCGGCCTCCTCCTCCTCCTCCTCCTCCTCCTCCTCCTCCTTCGCTTCCTCCGCCCTCCTTGGCTGGGAAAGTGGGAGGCGGCGGCGTGTGTGTGCGCGCGCGAGGGGGGCGCAGAGAGGAGGCTCCGGTGCCGCCGCTGCCGCGTCAGAGGCACAGCCGCGAGCCGCGAGCGCCGCGGGGCCGCATCCGCATCGGCCGCCGCCACCGCGACCGCTGCGGGGCCGCGAACAAAGAGGAGGAGCCGGGGCGCGAGGTAGGGCGCGGGCACAGCCTCGCGGCGGGGAAGGCGAGGGTTGGGCGTCCCCTTCTTCCCTCCCCGCCGCTCACGCTCTCGTCCCCCGCCTGCGGGTCTCCGCGGGCGCCGGGCCGGGACCTGCGGGAACCGAGCCCGCGGCCTCGCCGCCTTCTCGCGGCAGGAAGCTGCCCGGGCTCCGCGCCGCAGGCTCCGGCTCAGCCCGCTCCCCCCGCGCCCCGCTGGCTGCGCCTCCCTGGGGACGCGCGGCCCTTCTCCGCGGGGAGGTAGCCGCTTCCTGGTGGCGCTCCGTGGGGCTGACTTTCCTAACTTCAGGTGCGGATTTCGGTTTAAGTCCTTGAAAACTTCCAGCTGGGGGTGGTGGGGGGGGGTGGTGGTGCGGGGGTGGGGTGGGGTTCGGTGCCCGGCCTGACCTCCAAGGAGGCGGAGATTCAGGAGATCCCCGTGCGGGCACCGCCCGGCCGCAGCCCCAGCTCGGGACCCTGTGCTCTGGGTGCGGGCGACACCTGGCCCGGGTGTGTCTGCGGCGCGCGGCCGCGCCTCCCTGCGGCTCAGGTCTGTCTACCTGTGCGGGCGGCGTGGGAGAGGGTGCAGCCCCGGCCCCGGGCCCGGCTCTGTCACAGAACAGCCGTGAACGCTCCCACCCAAACCTTCTCGCCCCCCCTCTCTCAGACGGTCACGTTTCCCCGGATTTGGGTGGCGGTGGGAGAGCGGCGCAGTCCCTGGCGTCCAGGCTCTCTCCCAGAATGGCCCCGCGGGCATGGTGCGCCCCCAGTTCTCAGTGCAGCACGCCGCGGCCGGATTCTTTTAGGTGACAATTTTGCCAGGTTTTCTGAATGGGATTAGGACAGGCCGTTCAGAAATCCGTTTCAGAATTTGTCAACCACTGCCCCGAAGGCTGCTGTTATATTTCAGCTGCTGATATATATTTCCCCGGCAGATCTTTAGTGGTGCCCTTTAGAATTGTCACAACCTTCAGCTCGTTTTTGGTTTGGGCAGGATTAAACAGTGCTATTTTTTTTTAAGGCCAGCGAAGAAACATATGTATTCAATATCGGGATCATTTACCACAAGTGATCACATGAGGCATGGTTTTTCTTAAACGCCAACGTATCTTTAAAAATTGCGAATTTTGTTGGGTTTAAAAGTGATTTCAGGTGTAGAAAACTTTCAGTTGCTTCTGTTCAGCTTCTCATGCGAGTTGAGGGCTCTATTAAGGCAGCTCATAGCACTTTGAGAGCTGGAGAAATTATGGTCTTTATTGCATTTCATAAATCCCATTTATTGCACGAATCCCGTGGAGGACTTCATAGCTGTTTCTGCTCCGTGAACTCCTAACTATCGCTAGGGATTAATTTTGAATTGTTTTTAAAAGCCCATTTTGTTTTTAATTGTTGGCTTTGGAGATCAGGAGCCACATTCCAAAGCAAAGCTGCACTACTCAGAGGAAGCACTTTTGTGTACTTTTTGGTTCTTGGCTCCTCTGTGAGCCTTTTTCCCCCAGATAACAATAGTTATTATTTTTTTTTCCTCTCCCCACCCCCTACCCCCTTTCCGCACCCTCCTCCCGTGACTCCAGAGCACAGTCTGAAATGGATGTTACATGAATCACTTTTAAGGGCTGCACACAACTATGAACATTTCTGAAGCCTCTCCTCAGTAAACGATAAAGATGGATGAATCTGCCTTGTTGGATCTTCTGGAGTGTCCTGTGTGTCTAGAGCGGCTGGATGCTTCTGCCAAGGTTTTGCCTTGCCAGCACACGTTTTGCAAACGATGTTTGCTGGGGATCGTAGGTTCCCGAAATGAACTCAGATGTCCCGAGTGCAGGACTCTGGTTGGCTCGGGCGTTGAGGAGCTCCCCAGCAACATCCTGCTGGTCAGACTTCTGGATGGTATCAAGCAGAGGCCTTGGAAGCCTGGCCCTGGTGTGGGCAGCGGGACGAACTGCACCAGCGCATTGAGAGTTCAGAGCAGCTCCGTGGCTAACTGTGGCTCGAAAGATCTGCAGAGCTCCCAGGGTGGACAGCAGCAGCGTGTGCAAGCCTGGAGCCCCCCAGTGAGGGTGAGTAGCCTGCAGAGCAGTTTGCTTAGTAATGGTGGGGTCATGACCACCTATTTTTCTTTATTCTCTCCAACTTGATGTTTTCTAAATCAGCCTATTGCTAAAAAAAGCCACACGGACTCTAACAGATAGGAAATGACGCTTCAGGGTGTTTTTCTTCCCTTTTGGAATGAAATTGGATATAAATAATCAATCTCCTTGTTTTTAAATTTTCTCCAGATAATCTCTATTATCTTTTCAGAAACAAGTAGCGATTCAGTGAAACCTAAAACACAGCATCTTTTTGTGACCAATTTAAAATGGAAATTTATTACGGTTTTACTTTGTTGATGGATTTGGGAGAGCCATGATTATGTATGTATGTGTACATTTGTGTTACATGTTATAAACATGTGTGAGAGTAAATCATAAATAGGAAGCCAGGCCTTAATTTTTATGTTACTTATAAAGCACAGAATTTTCTGGTTGAGGGAATTCTTAACAAATCATGGCCACAGGTAGTAGAGTTTTGTTGCTGTAGCAACGAAATGTCATTTAGGACTATGCTAAAACAGCAAGAGAATCTAGCTTTATGCTGAGTTTTATAGAGAGTGAAATTAAATATTCCATTAAAATGTTTTTTTTTTGGGTTTTGGGTTTGAGATGAAATAATTTTAAGTGAAGTTAAATATTTGGATAGTTATTATAACTTAAATTTCTAGAAGGTGAGGTAGTCTGAATAAATCTGAATTTTTGTTGTGGTGATGACACACCAATAAGATAAGCTTTGCTCATCTTTATAATAATAAAAAGTAATTATGGGCTTTGTATAACTATGAATATTTATATAGTTAAAACAATTGCATTTGTATTGGAAGAAACAATTTCAATAATTGGCTAAATTGATAAAAAATATTTTTAAAGAACAGTTACTCTGGATGAGAATATATTTTTTTCAAATATTTGTAGTACACACACAGAACTGGCTTCTTTTATTTAATGTTGGAAGAACCCATTGGGACAGCATTAGATGGTATAAATTCATAAATGTGACTATCAGACAACTGTAGCTGAGTACAGCCTTATAACCATTCCCTTCAGGTCATCTTTTAAAATGCTATATTTATATCACTAGATGTAACATATGTAAAGCATTTTAATCATTAGAAAACAGTTTCATCACTAGCATAGTAAGATTTCTCTTCTCATATTTAAGATTTTTAAGATAGCAATGACTTTGGCTTATGGAGGTTTTCTTTCCCTATTTGAAGCTCACATGTAAAATTAATCTGCTTATAGCACTTTTCTAGACTTATTTTTTGGAGTTTACTGATACCTTGATTAGTGGATATGGACTCATCAGTATTTCAATTACAGAATCAGTGATCAAGTTGATCATTTCTGAGACACCTGACCCAGGTCTCCTTAGTTTAATTAGGGAGTGGATTTACTTCTTTGGAGAGATTTGGTTTCCTTGTTAATTAGCCTAGAGAAGGCATAGCTTCTGGCTATGAATAGAAGTTTCTTAGTGGTTGACACCTTGCCTTACCTGTTGTGAGGAATGCATTGAAGGTTTGATTACTGATAAAAAAGGAATTTAACAAGAGGGCTCAAGCATTAAGCATGACATTTTCCTTTCTAACAGAAATTGACTATGTAATGCTGTAATGTCCATTTGTTTGAACTGCTAAGCTCCTGAAATTGAGTTTCACTTTTCTTAGTGAAATTTTTGTGAGATGTTGCTGATGGTAGTATTATTTTTATGACTTATATGAGTTTCCTAATTTATTTCATGTTTCTTCTTTAGCATGAGAAAAATTGCTCACTAAGAAGGGCAACTCAAACTTGAGCCTTATAACTTGAATTGTTGAGGTCCATAAAGGAGATAATGTCTGTTACTTTGTGGGTGGCATGGAGAGTGTTGGATGAAACAATGTGGATTTTTTGGCTATCTGAGTGGATGCAAATGCTGCAATACTTAAAAAAATAGTTGTTTTTTTTTCAAGTCTAAAAAATTTCTTATCAGTACTCTTTATTTTCAAGTATTCAAAACAACCAGGGCTACATAGATAGCCCAAGCATCTCAAAGGTAAAACATCTCAGAAAATACTCCTTTAAAAAGTAAGAAATTTGTTAGATACAGACATGTGGAGGTTGTAATGTACTCCTTCGGACACTTCCCTTAGGTGAGGGACTGTAATAAATACCAAACGTGCATCTTCCTCCCTTAGATGTTCTGACATGACCAAGCGGCGCATGAGCCTTTTTCCACATGTTGCGCAAAGCTGAAAGTGATAACATGTGGAATGTTGCTTCAGTTTATTAGTTATGTTCTATGATCCGTTAGATTGTGACCATGTGGCTTCCTCATGTGTTTAGCCGAGGTAGATTGAGTGTTATCAGCAGATATGAACATTTCCAATGTGTGACACACATCTTGTTCCCAGAATTTTAGTATTTCCTGTCAAATATGAAGGAGAAAATGAAACAGTGTTGGGTTGGAGTCACCAAGGGAGTCCATTGATTCTTTACCCCAAGTAAAGAATTGCTGTTGGTTTTAAGCCAAAGTCAAGCAATGGAGTGAGCCATAGGGAGGGGGTGGTTGCAGGTAACCTGTTTTATGGACTAAAAAATACCTGCAGAAGATAGATTTTTATATATATGCAAAGTGAGATAAAGAAAACATATTTAAGTAATTCCTATACAAGTACTACCTAATAGCATAGTTAAATTTCTGCTTTCTATGTGTGATGCCATTGTTCAGGATCTATATCAGTGTGTGTGTGTGTGTGTGTGTGTGTGTGTGTGTGTGTGTCTGTCTGTCTCTCTAGGTATTATTGTTACATAATGATTTCACACTGCCTCAAAATGAGTTTACTCAGCAGAAATTGATCACACAACCATTGATTTACACTAATTTACACATCACTTACTCTTTTTTAAAAATCTAAAACATATTGAGCACTTATTAGGTTCCAGGCATTGCCCTAGCTGCTGGATAGATAATGAGGGACAAACCAGATACAGGTTCTGCTTAGCAGTTAATGAGTATGTGTCAGTCTGGTTGGAGAGACACACTAACAATAACGATAGCAATGCAGGTAGGTAATTAAACAGTGTCAGAGAGAGCCATGGGAGAGGAAAGAAGGTCTGTGTTAACTATGAGGGTAAATTGTGTGTGTGTGTGTGTGTGTGTGTGAAAGAGAGAGAGAGAGAGAGAGATTGATTTTCAAAAACTTCCTTGAAGAAAAGGTATTTGAGCTGAGGTCTGAGGTGTGAAATGATATTATTGGAGATGGGGCTGGGCAGCCAAAGGGGCAGAGGGGGTGAGTGTTCCAAAGGCCCTGACCGAAAGACAGCACAGGGCATGGCTCCTAGAAAAAAAACCAATGGAAGGTGAGTGTGAACTAAGTAAAGGACAGGGATCATGACCTAAGATGAGGCCTCAAATGCAGCAATGTGCAAGGCATCAAGGGCCACCACAAGGCCACATGGGGTTCAGGGCCAAATGCGTGGTGTAGCTAGTCAGTGCTCTCCATCAGAATTAGAAAGACAAATCATTGGGACTGAAAATCATTGAGACTGGAGTGAACACAAACCTTCAGAACTGAAATGGGGCCTGGGGTCAAAGCCTTGAGAGACAGGAAAGGTAGAGCATTCTGGATATGGGGTGACACTGATGAAATTTCCTCTCTCCCGCAAATGCCCAGTATGTAGCGTCATACATACCCATACCTCCCTTCTCTCCCTCTCCTTATTGCTGACTATTGTGGGCTGAATCATTTCCCCCAACATTCATAAATTGAAGTCTCATCTTCTAGTAACTCAGAATATGGCTGTGTTTGAGGAATAGCACCTTTAAAGAAGTGGTGAAGTTATATGGGTGTGGCCTAAATCTACAATATGACTGTTAATCCTTATTAGAGGAGGAGATTAGGAGACAGACACAGAGGTAAGACCATGTGAAGACACATGGAGAAGATGGTCATCTACAAGCCAAGGAGAGAGGCCTTCAGAAGAACCCAATCCTGCCCACACCTTCATCTTAGACCTCTGGCCTCCAGGACTGAGGAAATAAATGTCGGTTGCTAAAGCCAGCCAATCTGTAATACTTGATAAGGGAAGCCCTAGCAGAGTAATACACTAACTGGGGATGTATTCCTAAAGGTCGGCCCATCGAGTGGCCTTTCGGTCGGTCCACTGCCAGTTCCATTCAGTCCTAGTTTTCCCATAGATCGCCGTGGTCCAGCTTGGCTGAGGTGTAATAACCTTGAGAAATTCTTCAGTCCCTACCCACCTTCTTAGATGCCCCAATGGCCTGGCATAATTTTATAAAATGGACGGGGGGTTTATGTGACAAAATACCAGATTCACCAAAGGTTTTGGAGGAGTGGGAGGGAAGTGCTGGGAGAAGAGAGGTTCTAACTCTGTTATCTCTCTCCAGTTCTTCTGTAAGTGGGGTCTAGAGAGCGTGCTTTATTGGATGTAGCGATGTCCCCCTGAGGCACCACCCAAAAGGAAAGGCACCCGGAAGAGCATGGAAGGAAGAGCGGAGGAGAAAGGCAGGATGACAGGAGACTCCAGGGAGAATGTGGAAAGCTAGTGCTAGCTCTGAGTTGCCCCAGGGGCCGCCTTTGACCTTCAGTCATCACACAGGGACTTGTGGAGTGTTTCAGGCTCCATTCTGCTGTCATCTGTCCTAGGGCAGAGGTGGCATTCGTGCATGTTTCTGTTGAAAATGTTTACATTTTGGAGGGAGTAAAACATCCAAGAAACAGCAAATAAGGCAGCATATAGTGAAACTACAAACTAGGGGATAAGATATGGAATACGTCTGCCCAAATATGTCTGCCCAGCCAGCGCGTCTGTCAGTCTGTGCACTGAAGTGTTGAGGGTTTGGTTCCCAGTGGGGGCACATACCTGGCTTGTGGATTTGATCCCTGGTTGGGCACTTAGGGAAGGCAGCTGATTGATGTTTCTCTCTCTCTCCCCCTCGTCTCCCTTCCTCTCTCTAAGCATGTCCTTGGGTAAGGTTAGAAAAAAAGAAAAGGTATAGAATAAGTCTCTATAGTGAGGTCCGTGTCGAGTCACCCCTGGATTTAGTGTCTGATCAAAAAGTAGATGGAGTAACTGCTTTAAAGTGGACAGGGACACAGAAGCACTTACTCCCCTGGTGTGGAAGGTTCAGTCCAGACTCTGGTAAAGGAATCGATGTATCTGAAGAGGCGGGGATGGGTGCCTGTATTCATCCACACTGGACCCAAGCATTACCTCTCCTCCTCTCCTGTGGTTTAGATGAGGGAGACTCAGCCATTTCCTAATGATGAGAGAGAATCCTAGATAGGCTGCCTGCTGCACATCCCTTCCTCGTGATGGAGCCCACAACCCGGGCATGTGCTCTGACCGGGAATTGAACCATGACCTGGTTTTTAGGTCAGCGCTCAACCACTGAGCATACTGGCAAGGCAGTCCTTATCTCTGATTCCCTCTCGGTTGCCTATTGTCTCTTCCTCACCATTCCAAGAGCCCCCTGGCTCCTCTTTGCCACCCTCCATTCCTGAACTCTCTTCCTCCTCCAGGAAGGTTGCTGCTTTTCTCACTGCAGTCAGACACTCACTCTGCTCGAGTATTCCAGCCCCTCTGCCATCCTTTGCTTTAAGCAAACCTGAGATAATACATGACAAGCCTTTTTTATTCTAAGGTCAAGAGGCAAATGACTTTGCAGTTCCCTTTGTAGCAGGATTCTTCAGGAGGATCCACAATAGCAGAGCAGCGTCATACGTGCAGTATAGAGAAGTGTGCTGGTGATAGAAATATCACACCTGGAAACAGCTTTGCTAGGAAGGCTCTCTCCTTGTGAAACCTAGGAGACATTCCCTCTCCCAAAGCTTTTGTCATGAACAGTGTGTTTATATTCCTCCCCTCTTTCTCCTACTTGTCCTTTTTAAATTCCAGAGACTTTAAAAGCAGTGATCTTAAGAAGAGCATTTCTGAGCCCCTCCACCCTTTCTGAGAGGCCCTGCAGTCCTTTGTAGTGTATGTGCCTGCCAGTGCCTTAGTCAAGGGGATGGCAGCAGTTGCTCCATGAATGGCAACATATGGGTAGCTGTAAACACGGCCAACTTAAACACAGATGTGTGAGTGGGCTCTTTGGGGGTAGCTGAGAAGGGAATGGAGGTGCCATTTCAAAGGGTTGACAGTAGCAGTGAAGTAGCAGATTATTTGCATTGTGAAACATGGCAAAAGAGCAGTAGAAGGATGTGCAAATCAATTTTGAGTTACATTAAATATAGTACAGAAAGGCAAGGACTGTCAAGTATAAACATTTTGTTCTGTTAGCCTAAGGAAATAATAAATTTCTTAAAGTATTTTTTTTTATAAGAAAAGAAATCCTTTGGAAACACTGCCTGTTCAAATCCAGCAATGAATGGAGTGAATTTTCATTATTTTAAAGTATAGTAAGTGAACCTAAGCATTGAAATACATAAATGAAACAAAAGTTTACTCTAGGGTGCTCCATGTCTAGTTTTTTTTTAATTTATTTTTTATGTCAGAGAGAAAAGAAGAGGGAGAGAGAGTGATGAGAGAGAATCATTAAATTGGCTGCCTCCTGCACACTCCCTACTGGGGATTGAGCTCACAACCATGGCATGTGCGCTGACTGGGAATCAAACTGACCTCCTGGTTCATAAGTGAACACTTAATCACTGAGCCACACCACTGGGCCCATGTCTAGTTTTAATTTATGTGAGATACCCTCTCAAACAAGATAGTAGTAATAGAATCAGAATATCAGTGTGGAATACATATAGCCCTGGCATGGTATACCAGGTGTACCAGTTAATAATGCAGATTTTGTAACAAAAGAAAATATGATAATTTCAAGAGAAACTTCAAAAGTGATTTCTTTAAAGTAATGTCCATCACTAGCTACACATTTTCCCCATATTTCAGGTAATTTGTGGATACCATCCCAATAGAACTTTTCTTGTTTTGAGACAAACCATTCACAGACCCAATCTTCCACTTCTTTGTACGTTTTGAAGTGTTGCTCAGAACGTGCGTGTGCCATCAATCAGAACAGGTGGTAATCTGAAGGAGCAAGGTCTGGTGAATACAGCAGGTGGGTTAATACTTCCCAGGCAAGATCTTCTGATGTGTCTTTAACTGGTTTTGAAGTGTGTGTTGATGCGTTGTCATGAAGCAAAATTACTTTGCTGTGTCTTCTGGCCCATTCTGGTCATTTTACAATCAAAGCGTGGTTCAAATTGATTATTTGTTGTTGGTAGCACTCAGTATTAATGGTTTCACCTGGTTTTAGAAGCTCATACTACACCACTCCTTCCTGATCCCACCAAACCCAGAGCATTGTCTTTTTTCCGAAGTGATTATGCCTTGCAGTCAGTATTGATGGTTGACCTGGATCAACTCATGATTTTGTGCATTTGAGATTCTCAAAATATATCCACTTTTCATCACCAGTCACAATTCGATGCAAAAAAGACATTCTTTCATGCCATTGAAGCAACATTTTACTGATGACTTTTTGGTTTTCCATTTGTCTTTCGTTGATGTGACACCCATTTCCTTCCTTTAAGATCTTTTCCATTGCTTGTAAATGATTGGAAATTGTTTGCTGAGCAATGTTTAGTCTTTGTGCAAGTTAGTTTTGAGTTTGACACATATCTTCATCCCATAATGCTTGTAATGGTTGGTCTTCAAACTTTTTCGGTTGACCTGGACGTTCTTTGTCTTACACATTGAAATCATCACTTTTTAAAAAAAACAAAACAACAAGATATTTTATTGATTTTTTTTATAGAGGGGAAGGGAGAGAGATCGAGAGCTAGAAACATCGAAGAGAGAGAAACATCGATCAGCTGCCTTCTGCACACCTCCCAATGAGAAGGTCCCGTAACCAAGTTACATGCCCCTGACTGGAATCAAACCTGGAACCCTTCAGTTCGCAGGTCGACACTCTATCCACTGAGCCAAACCAGTTAGGGCTGAAATAATCACTTTTAAAGCATTTAAACCAGTGTTCACAAGTATCTTGAGATGGAGCATGTTCACCATAAACTTCCCAAAGTAAATGATAACCTTCAGCAGCACTTTTCTTCACAATAAAGTAATGAATTAAAACTTCCCGCAAATGCTTGCTTTTGGGCACAAAACTCGGCATTTTTAAGCGTAAAAATACCTATGATGTTAACACTTTTAGAAAATTTGACATATGAAGTTTTGAAGTTTGCTGTCAATACAACAAAATAGCATATGTATCAAATCGCATGCATATCCACATATGTGTAACTCCATCTATTGAAAAAATCCGCATTATTAACCGGTACACAATAAGTGTGTTTGAGCACTGATACTTGAAAGTTGAACTTTTGATTTATTTTAAGGAGATTCAGTTCCTATAAAACTAAAAATATTCTTTCACTTCTAATTAGATCACTGCTTAGTTTTAAAGATCTTTAAAAAAATTAAAAGTTCTTTAACACATTAAATACATAGATTAAACATTAACATATGTAATAAAATTAAATTTCAAACCTTAAATATTTGTTTTGCTCAGCTTATGCAAAGTGACATTAGTTAGCAAATCTCTCCATATTTTTCCATTGTTAAACTTGTCTTTTAAGCACACTCTTGGATAAATTATTTCCAGCATTTCATGTGTTTTTACTTTTTTCCCCCATGGTAGAAAACGATCGAAGAGTTTTAAGTCCATGAGGCAAAATATTTTGGTAGGCCTAATTATTTTCATTCAGTATTATGTATTTCATAGTACATAATATTATGTGCTGGTATGAGCACTTTCTTATTTTATAAAACAAGTCCAGAATACTAGAAGGTATTGAAAGCCTTGATTCTTTTGTACAAAGGCAGGGATACTGTTGAAAGTGAAGTGTTGGTTGAAAGGCACCATCATGTGACAGCTTGAAATGTTGACATATTCCAAGATAGCCCAACTCTGGCACCAGAGAAGTACTGGGTCTCCGTGTAGGAGTATGAAAATGTATGCTGTGTGGAAACTGAGGATCACCTATATGGTGGTAAGAAAGGAGACCGGGGTTCTCATCTTGCCTTTGTGACTGTAAGCCAGTGATTTCTCTTCCACAGGCCTGAGTTTCCTCTTTTACACAATGAGGGCTTGTCTCATAGCAGAGTCCCTTTGCTGCCTTGACATTTTGGAAATAATTACCCTAGCAAAGGCCAACTTTGATAGTAAGCATTTAGAACAAACTGAGATTGGGGTCTGGTGTTGTGAGATGAATGTGCTTCTCACAGTCATCCATGGGCACCAGGATCTGCCCTAAAATATCCCTTTAGAAGCCACACTGTGTCTGCCACAGGAACCTCCAGATGAACTGATGAGTAATCAGGGCATGAGAAGAGAGGCAGAGCAGAAAAGCAAGGGCAGCTTGGGGAGCCTGGCCTAGGATCAGTCTCTAAACTGGGCTTGTGTATGTGATGGGCCTTCAGTGGCCTGGAATGATCTACCCCGAGGATATCTTTTTGCATTGATTTAAAAAAATATATATTTTATTGATTTTTTACAGAGAGGAAGGGAGAGGGATAGAGAGTTAGAAACATCGATGAGAGAAAGACATTGATCAGCTGCCTCTTGCACGCCCCCCACTGGGGATGTGCCCGCAACCAAGGTACATGCCCTTGACTGGAATCGAACCTGGGACCTTTCAGTACGCAGACCAACACTCTATCCACTGAGTCAAACCGGTTTCGGCTGATTTTTTTTTTTTTTTAAGAGAGAGTGGGATGGAGCGAGGGTCAAAGAGAGAGAGAGAAATAGAGAGAGAGAAAGAGAAAGAGAGAAACATTGATGTGAGAGAGACACATCGAGGGGTTACCTCTTGCATGTGCCCCGCCTGGGCAGGGGATCAAACCTGCAACCCAAATATGTGCCCTTGACTGGGAATGAAACCCTCAACTCTTTGGTGCGCAGGCCAATGCTCTAACCATTGAGCACACCGGCAGGAATGATATACCTTTATTCTGCCTGAATACTACCTTCGTGTAAAGTTGTCACACTGCCTGAAATTTCAGCACTTAGAGATTGAAATTTAGTTGTCCACATACTAAAATGTTCTCTTTGAAAGCGTATGGATTTATCCAGTCCCATTGCTTTTCCCATTCTTACTGAGGTGAGAAAACCCACTGTAATGGACAGGAAGTTTATGCTGAAAGGGGAGGGATGGACACGGAGTTTCTTTGGGGTCAGACAAGCCTGCATGGGGGAAGTGCAGTGAGGGGCTAAGGTGGGGTTTAATTTGTCCCCTACACTGGGACACTTTTGAGAGGAAAAGGGATGCTGCTGATAATTTTACAGAGTCAACAGCAGTCATCCGGGACTGTCTGGGGCAAACAGGGCCATGTGGTTACCCTAACTGAGGGCAGTGTGAGCGAACCCAGGACATAGAAGAAGGTTTCACCAAGTGTGGGGAAGATGCCAAAGAACACAGAAGCTCTTTCAAAAAATGTGCAGGGGAAGTGAGGGGAATTGATTTCTTCCTCTGAATGCTCCTTTCTGTGTGCTTTGTGGTTTTGCTGGAACAAAAATGGGATGTAATACAAAAGGCAGGGGGTTTTAGCATCAGGCCAACCTTCTTCTATTTCTTGTTATCTGTGTGGCTCTTGGGCATGTTATTTCCTTAGCCTAATTTCTTAATTTGTAAAATGATGACAATCTGCTTTTCAGGGTTGTGAGGATGACAGGAGATAAGAGATCATAAACACCCAGGACCTAGTAGGTACTCAGTAAATGCCAGTACCGTCTGTTTTCACTCTTTCCAGATATTAGAACTTTTAGTGCCATATGTCAGCTATATTGTAAAATAAAATTTGTGTTTTTTAACTGTCGTAAGTTTATCTCCCTTTCCACAAGATGAGAAAACTGCTCCTGGTTCATTTACTGATGTGGCCCACACCTTTCTACAAGCACAGGGTATGTTAGGACCACTCCAAAGAAGGACTGGTCAGAATACCATCTCCAGGAAATAACGCTACTGTGACAGATCATTTAGGAGAGGAAACAAGCTTTTGTTGGGTTTATTCTGAAGGTCAGAGAACATGCCACCCTAACATATGCTGTGTTGTTATATTGATGATCTTGACCTGCAGATGCTTGAAAAACAGCAAATGCATCAGAGGCTTTCATTGAAGTCTCCTGATCTGCCTAAAATCGGACCCCTCAAAAGAGTAGTTAGGGTGAACAGGCTGTCAGGGCACTTAGGGGGATCAGGCCAACAGGAGAGAGCAGTTAGGGGGATCAGGCTGGTAGACAGGTGTGCAGTTAGGAGCCAGGGGTCCTGAAAGGTCCCATATTGGAGACAGTGCAGGCTGAGTTGAGGAGATCCACTTCCCTTGCATGAATTTTGTGCACCAGGCCTCTAGTTGGTTAATAAAATTATACAGGTTTTAAGTATACAATTCTATGATACATCATCTGTATCCTGTTTCCCCGAAAGTAAGACATCCCCCCAAAATAAGACCTGCTTCCAGTTTTGTCTCTCACTGTAATATAAGGCATCCCCCCCAAAATAAGACCTCCCCAATAATAAGACTTCCCCCAAACATAAGGCCTCCCCGGAATATAAGGCCCTTGAAGCTACCATAAGGAAACAAGCTTTTGTTGGGTTTATTCTGAAGGTCAGAGAACATGCCACCCTAACATATGCTGTGTTGTTATATTGATGATCTTGACCTGCAGATGCTTGAAAAACAGCAAATGGCATCAGAGGCTTTCATTGAACAGCTCCGGCTGCGCTGCAGCCAATCAGTGAGCTGGTTTGTGATGACAATTACTACCCTACCATATACAGGTAATAAATTTCCTTTTTTTGTTTGTTTAACAATAAATGTGTACCGTATTCTTCTTCATGGAAAAATAAGACATCCCCTGAAAATAAGACTTAGCGCATCTTTGGGAGCAAAAATTAATATAAGACACTGTCTTATTTTTGGGGACACAGGGTATATTGCATTGTGTGTCCACCACCCAAAGTCAAACCTTCTTCTGTCATCATATATTTGACACTTAGCTCCTTTAAGGGTGTCTTTTGTGGAGCTTTGGGAAGGCTCCGACGGCCATGTCTTTAAGGAAGAGAGACTCTTGAGTAACTGCAGGAAGTAATGACCATGTGGGGGAGAGCTGTGGAGGACCTGGAGGCTGTCACCGAGACTGTTTGGCACAAAAGGGTATGGAACGCATAAACAGGTTTTGTCCTGTTGAGTGCCAAACTCCCCCTTAAAAAAGAAATGCCAAAGAGACCTTTTTATAGTTTTAGAGAGGAGACTCATTTTGGAACTTACCAGAATAAAAATGTAAGGTAGGGAAGAATTGTCAATAATTCGTATATTCACTTCATAAAATCCTTAAAACATTATTAGGAGGTAAAAAGTATTATGGTCATTTTTTAAAAATAAGAAACAAGATCATTTCATTTCTGCATCTTCTCTCCACAGAAACTTCTTCCACTCCCTTGTGTCTTCCACATTGCTGTACCCAAAGTCTGTTCGGCCCCACAGCTCCAATCATGTCATTCTCCCCAAAAATCTGCAGTGGATCCCTATTACCTTGAACAGTAGTTTTCAAACTTTTAGTTTTTCATTGCAGAATCCTTTTATGAAGGGAAATCTGTATAGATTTTTATCTGTATCTATTTATGTGTATCTATATCAATTATATTTATCTATCTTTTTGAAAACAGACTTTTTATAAGTTCAAAATAATAATATTTAATTATTATCAAGTTGACCAAAGAAACTATTCTGATAAAGAGACCTTTGAAATTAAGCAGTGAAATAGAGATGAAAAATAATATTAGTGTTATTCAACATTAGTAGTCAATGTCTGCATTTTATTATAATAAAAAGAAAACCCTGATCCATGCAGATAGTCATAAATCTGTTGACATTTTATCCAGACTTATCCTTTAAAAATGCAAACCTGATTACCACATTGCACTGATTCCAAAATGCTGTCAACTGTATGTTATTTTATGAATAGCACAGAAAGAAAGAAAAAAAGCTAATTAAATTTGATTCTGGGGATAAGACATAAAAAAAGTGTACCTCACAATCATTGGAATTTAGTA
The DNA here is from genome assembly GCA_011751065.1 of Lasiurus cinereus. Lineage (NCBI taxonomy): Eukaryota > Metazoa > Chordata > Mammalia > Chiroptera > Vespertilionidae > Lasiurus > Lasiurus cinereus. The sequence continues at coordinate 9,459,289 of JAAGEH010000014.1, read as the reverse complement.
TTCCAGTCACTTCATCCTCTTAAAAATCAATGGCTCTGGTTCTCTTAGTATCAGGACAAAGCTCCCGATTATGTGCTAAGAAGCCTGCTTGGCCTTGCTACCCTGATCTCTGCACTCCAGCTGCACGGATCTTCTTTCCAGTCGCCCAATCTTGCAGATGCAGATCATGCCTCAGTTTCTCTGGAGAGTCTTCCTCGACCTCTCTGACCAGGCCACATCCTGAGCACTTGTGTGTTTCTCCTTGGCAGCACTTACCATGGGTGACATTTGGTTCACATCTTAGTTTAGCTTACATGCTTATTTGCTCAGCATCCAGCTCCATGAGGGCAGAGAACATGTGCTTTTGCTCCCTTCTGTATCCTTAGTCTTGGGCATAGCACCCAGTAGCACCTGTTAGTAGGAAGCACTCAAACATTTGTTGAGTAAATTAAAATTATTTGTTGCCGATTTTAGGATACTCTTCAATTCAGAGGACCCAGGAGATCCAACCATGTGAGAGTAGATAATTAAGACTTTAATTTTAGAGTTGAATTGCCAGTATCTACCAAATTCACTGAAAATTGCTTACTGTGTGTTAACCCTCTAGCTTGATGTTATCTTTGCAAGGTGGTCAATGTGTTTTGGGGGGAAATCTCAGGTTCCATGATCTGTGCTGAGATATGGTGCATCTGAGCTTCTTCTCATCTTCAGGTTTTCTCTATCTGACTGTACCTGCCTTGTACAGACACGAATCTAAGCATGGTTGATCATAGCTCAGCCTTCCCAAACAATGACACATTTGTGAAAAAGTCTACTGTATTCACGGTGATGACAGATGCTTTCCTCTGTGGCCTGCACCAAAACATGTTCATCTAGATTTTGGAAGCACAAGTTAAGATGTTAGAATTTGATACATAAAACATGTGAAGGCGTAGGTATTTCCTTTGAGTTACAACTTTTAAATTAATGAAAAATATTCCCAAAGAGAAGATTTGAATAACATGCTTGGGAAACCTCACTGGTCCATTTATTTGTAAAACCAAAGGGTAATTTGAAAACCACTGACTGGGTGGATAAAGTCTTAATTCTTGATTTACGCTTCCTGATCTGCTCCTGGCTGCTCCTCACTGGTACGGACACCAAGCTTTACTAGTACATCCTGCAGTAGTACATGATTTATCACTCACCCACGAACAAGCGATGGGCCCACACATCCTAGCTCTTCGTCTTCTTCTCAGCTCACATCTAGGCCTCATGAAATCTTCTTGGACCTAGGCAGGACGCCTTCCAGTGCTCTCACCAGGTGGCTCAGATCTTCACTGTCTAATCCCCTTGCTGTAGTCTTTGTTGTCGGCATGGTCCAGGACTTGGTGAGCAAATACTTCATGGAGCCCTTTCTCTCTCAGCATCGTCAGCCTGGGATTGGTTGATCAACATCTGGTAGTAGTCTTGGCTCGGTGCTGGGCCTTGTCCTACACCTTCTGAGTCTCTGGCAGCCACAACACCATCGCTAGGACAACCAGGAAGAGGCAGGGTTTGGTTGGGGTCATGAGGCCAAGGCCCTACTTGAAATCGGAATCTTCTTTTGAGCTGGCAGGGGGTTTGTAACTTGAGGTGAAGTTCCCTTTTCCAAGGGTCTCAAGGTACTCTGACCCGTGAACTTTCCACCTCAGGCCTTAGGAAATTAGTTCCTGCTACCACAGAGGGACAGGGGGGACCCCCAGCCTCAAATATATATTTTTACTGATTTTTTACAGAGAGGATGGATGAGAGAGAAACATTGATCAGCTGCCTCCTGCACACCCCCTACTGGGGATGTGCTCGCAACCAAGGTATGTGCCCTTGACCGGAATTGAACCTGGGACCTTTCAGTCCACAGACTGATGCTCTATCCACTGAGCCAAACCGGTTTTGGCATGTTCTTTGGCATAGTATTTATTGAAAAGAGATAGATCCCTATGACTTCTGTCAGGGGAACGAGGAGTGCTGCCTTGTAGTGCAGTTCTAATTTTGAATATTAGTGCTAGGAAAGATTATTATGCCCTCACATGGATGGGTCTTTTAATGGCACTATTGGATATACAGTGTGTGTGTGCGCGCGGCGCGAGCCCTTTGTGGCTCATTTTTCATACCCCTGTCACCCTCTCCCACCCTTCCTCCCATAATATCAAGACTATGTTCTTTAGATAGATATTACTGGCCAGTTTATTCATGGTTTAATTATTTTTATATCTCCTCTCTAGAGCATCTGATTGTGTGTGTGGGTTTTTTGTGTGGGTTTTTTTTTTAATGTAGTTAGAACCATCTCTGGCAAAAAGAAGTGCAATTGTGTAATATATAACTTTCTGATGGCTTTTGGAAATGCAACCACAGTGAAGAGACATACTGTGCTTCAGCTTACAATAAGTTTGTATGTTTTTTTAATGGAGCTTCTATTTATAGTTAAAATATCCACTTCCTGATTTTGTAGGGTAAGAAAGGACACGGAGTGAACATGTTCCAAAGATGTCTTGGGGAAAAAAAAAAAATCGTCTCCCGATAAGAACGTTTCAAAAGCTTACTGGTATTCCAGTGCCTTGCAATCTTCCTAGCCAGGAAGTCCTTTTTTTTTTGTATCAAATACAAATGCCTGACCTTGCTGTTCAATCACATTCCTCTGGTCCCATCCTTAATGGGAAGAAGCGCTCCCCTGTGCGCTGTCCTTCATAACCTTGCAGGCTGTTGTGCAGCCAGCCTCCTCCCTAGCATCTTTATCTGGCCTAAATAACTGTTTCCTTTATGCGCCCTCTTAGGACCCATTTCCTAACGTTTTAATCATTTTAGTCACTCTCCCTTGGATGCTCTCCAACCTCTGCTGGTCTTGCTCGGGTTCAGGTCCAAAATAGCTCTTAGGCAGATAATAATAAAGTTCCTTCTCTGTGGAAGGGCTATCCCGTGACTCTCCTGAGCAGGCTGCTCGTTTTTTACCTGATCTTATGCACCTTTAAAAATAACTCACTGCATTGCTCATTTATACCTGGCCTCGACCCTCAGACAGTTCTCTTCTACTTAGATCAGTTTGGGTTTCTCCCATTTGTTACTTGAGCCGTTAGTTTTCACTGCCATCCTAATTAAACTGCCTCCCGTGGTTTCTGTCATCCTTCTGGTAGTATCAGCAATTTGTAGCTATCAATGGGAACTAAAAAATGTCAATCCACGATGCTGTTGCTTCAGTGGGTATTTGTAATTATATGAATGCTTCGTTTTAAACACATACATTTTAGTTATCCTGTTTATTACATTTATTTTAGGTATCCTGTCCCCCCATTTGGTATTTGATTGTTCTCTCATGGACTGTGTTTTATTTTTAGCTTTCAAGTAGTAAGTAGCTTGAGAGCTGGAACTCTTTATGTTTTAAACCTTCTCTTCTCTTCTTTACACTTGAAAAAGTAGTAGCCGTTCCAGTCAGTAAATACATCGTGATGGGAGTGATAGATTGTTCACATTCCAGAATTCCAAGGTCCCATTTGGACACATTCAGAGCTTCATAAGAGAGAGTACCTAGCCACACGTATCATTTTGGTGCACTTATTGCTATTCATTTTCCATTATTTAAGTCAGCTATGAATGAATTACCCAAAGGCTGGGTAAACCCTCATGAAACTTAGATGTAATTGTGTCCTGAATGACAGTTCTCCTGAGAGTGGCCCTCGAAACATTTGTGTTGAACCCACCATGGTGGTCTAGAAATCATGTTTTCTTAGTTTATTAGAAAGAATGTTCTGCTGAAATTAATAAAAAATTATAAAAGGTGAAGTATGTCACCTGCGTTCCCGTATCCCCCAGGCACATCATCATCCTGACATAGAGGAAAATGACATGGAGTTACTCAGATGCATGTGACCTTTATCAAACACCTTGTGATTTCTCTGCTTGAAAACCTCTGCTTTGGGAATGAAAATGTTACATGTAATGCCTCTGTTTCAATGCTGATTATCGACATACTAAGTAATAACCGTGTCAGGTAATTCTATGGATGGTAGGAAGCACAGGTCCTGATGTGGTTAGCAATAGCACCTTCCAATGCTCAATCTCAGAACCGGCAACATGCGCATTCACAATGAAATTACAGTTCTTGAGCACAAAGAGGGAAGGGGGAAGAAAAGGGTAATTAGGAAAATAAATCAGCCCTAAGACACTCTTTGCAATTCTTTTTAAAAAAATATATATTTTATTGATTTTTTTTTACAGAGAGGAAGGGAGAGAGAGAGCTAGAAACATCGATGAGAGAGAAACATCGATCAACTGCCTCCTGCACACTCCCCACTGGGGATGTGCCCACAACCAAGGTACATGCCCTTGACCAGAATCGAACCTGGGACCCTTCAGTCCTCAGGCCGATGCTCTATCCACTGAGTCAAACCGGTTTTGGCCACTTTGCAGTTCTTGAATCATGGACCAGTCAACTCTGCTATGAAACCCCACAAGGACCCTGAGCTCTCTAATTCAGATACCAGTGATGATTCTCTGTGATCGTTAATGTGTCAACTATTTAACTATAATGCATAGAGAGACCTTGAGTTTATATTAACTCTCAAGAGACTAAGCTATGTGATACCTACAAATAAGTCACATTAAAGTCTACCTAACACAGGGGAAGGGAATCTTTTTTCTGCCCAGGGCCAGTTGGATATTTATTTATAACATTATTTGCAAGTCATACATTTATTATCAACTTAACAGTTAGCCTGCTATATTTGGTCAAACATTTAATTAACTCACTCCTAATGCCTTGGAAGGGCGAAACCAAATGATTTTGTGGGCCTTACATGGCCCTCGGGCCGGACGTTCCCCATCCCTGAGTCCTAACATTTCATTATAGATGAAAGAGAATGGCATATCTCGAGGATCAGCATGTTAGGAGGACTTGGTAACTTTAGAAATGTGTCACGCTGTGGTTTCTAGGTATGTTATGAATGAAGAAGGGCTTTGTGTGGAAGGAGTGGCAATGCTATATGAATGTTTATATGTCCATTTGCGTGTGTTGCTAGGTAAAGTTTCATCTTTGTGATCCTAGTTTTCTTTATTTCCTGGGCTGAGAAGCGTTTATTTTCCACATTAATCTGATATGTAAATTTCTTAGCGCCCCCCCCCCCCCCTGGCTTCTTTCTCCTTCCAATTGTCTGAGCAGGGAGTACCCATCATTAACAACTAGTTAGTGTCTTGTCTTTGTTTAACTGTAGCCAGGCTATTGTCTACCAAGTCCTCCTTCTGTAACTGGAGGCTGTTAGCCAATGTGGGATTTATCTAATATGTCTTATGTTCTGTGATTATATATTGAAATTTGGGACATATGAAAAGGACGCATGTAGCAGTTGTTTAGTATACATTTCTTCTCTGTGCCTGGGCTGAAAGGTCACCATTTCTTGGCACTGTTTTCAGACACATCGTTTGACAGAAGAACCAAATAGGTGGGGTAAAGATAGATTAAAACCAAAATTGATTTTCAGTTTGATACTTACTATCAATTTTCCTAGTCAGGTGAGTGTTACCTGACAAGTATGCAGAGTTACTAATTCTTGGCAGTCATGCACTCCTAGATAATACAACCTGCAAAGTCGGGGGTAATTAGATCACAACTGTCTGTCAATAGCCTTAGTATGGCAACCGTGGCAGTGTTAGCTGGACAGCAGAATCATTTTGAAATGGTCATGGGGTCATTTTAAGAGCTGATTGTATGGAATAATGTCTATCTGATCGAAGAAAGTAAATTATTGACTACCTGAACTTGGGGGAAAATATGTAACAAGATGTTTTTTGACCTTGAAAGGGTGAAGCAATGGTTTAGTAACTGTGTTCTGTTTGTGGTATCCAGGTTAGCCGTGGATAAATTCATTCTGCCCTCAAAGAATTTGTTTTGCAGCTATGTCACTATAAAGGGATGCTGTGGTAATAAATTTCATAAGCTGAAACACTCATGCCCTAAAATGTGAAAATGCAGGACTCCTTTTGTATACTAAGTGCAATCTAAAACCTTAGGAAGCCTTTACCTTCCACATCTCATGTGGTTCTTGAGTATCTGGTCAGCCTAACGGAGACCCTATCCCTGTAGGTAGTTTTCATTCCTGATAAATACACTTATTTGGCACAGTCAAAAGTGATCTGAACAATCATACATAATTTTTCTGTTTTTTTTTTTAAACATTTTTATTGATTTCAGAGAGGAAGGCAGTGGGAGAGAGAGAGAGAAACATCAATTAGAGTCATTGATCAGCTTCCTCCTGCACACCCCCCACTGGGGATGGAGCCCACAACCCAGGCATGTGCCTTTGACTAGAATCGAACCTAGGACCCTTCAGTCTGCAGGCTGATGCTCTGTCCACTGAGCAAATCTGGCCAGGAATATGTAGTTTTGATTAATGAACATGCTAGGCTTTTTTTGGTAAGGTTAGAACAAAGAATGATATCACTAGCAGTTTTGCTAATAAAATAAATACAGATTAAAGACTGGAACCATTTCTGGTAGACTGTGCAGCCTTAAATCATTCAAAAGTAATGAAGCAGTTTTCTGTAACAGATTATGTTTCCTTATGAAGGAAGCCACCTTTGTTCCATGTCCCTGCTGCATTCCTTGAAGGTGAGGTCACTGCATTACTGATATCTTTTTCCTTTCAGAAAAAGGGAGATGTGGCCCACTCCCAGTGCATTCCATTTCTCACAGCCTGTAAAATAAGCTTAAATGTACCTGTCAATTAAAAGCTTTTGAAGGACAAAAGCCAACCTCAGAGGCTTTGTGAGCCATGAATTGACAATAAAAGACAGTATGCTTCTGTTTTTCAGATAGCCTGTTTAAGGACAAAAGAACTATTCACTCCTACATGACTTTCATGTAGTTATAATAAGGTGGCGGGGGGCGGGGGGGGGGGGCGCCGGTGGGGCGGGAAAGATGGTCATATTTTGGACACGATTTTAAGGCTGCTCGACTGCGATGATTTGAAACCTGTTTTTACTTATTCAAACTAATAAAGTCAGGGAGTGTGTATCTGTGTATAGAGTATATATAAATATCTTTATATCTTTAGGTAGAATTAAATATAAGAAGTAGCTGCCCACCCCCCTATAAAATGTAAGCTTTTAGAGCAGGGGTAGAGAAAGTCAGTCCTGGGAGGCATATACTAAGGCCCAGAAATCATTTGGCCTGGCCTCGCCCAGGCAACCAAGGGTAAGTTAATTAAATGTTTGAACAAATACAGCAGGCTAATTTTGAAGTTGCTAATATTGTGTGGCCTGAGAATGATGTTATAAATATCCAAATAGCCCTTGGTAGGAAAAAGGTTCCCCACCTCTGAGTTAGAGAATATCGGGGTAAGCTCAAACTATCGAAATAGTCTCTTGACTATAATCTTCCTAGTCCACCTGTGTCGCTTGGAGTTATTCATTCCCTTGCATCTCAGTGAGCGTGACATGACACTCACTTGATCAAAAACTATGCAGTGGGACTGAAGTGATATAACTGAGCCATCTATGCCTTTTCCTCTACCTTATCGGATGCTCATTCTATATTTTGCTCCAGCTCTACAGATTCTCTTGCTGTTCATCAAACCTGCAAGGCCTGGGGCCTTAGCACCTGATTTTTGGAAGGAAGGTCTTCCCCCCAGATTTCAACATGGTTCACACCTTTTCTTCAGTTTGATCTCTTGCTCTGACCACCATATGCAAATAAGCCCCTCCTTTTCCTCCCGTCAGTCTTCCTGCCTTGCCCTGCTTTATTTTTCTTGGTAGCACTTATACCTATTTAAAATTATATATTTATTTGTCTACTCCCCATACCTCCCCCCAGGAGACAGGAAGGTCTATAAGGTCCAGGACTTGGGCTAAACTTATCCCTGTCTGTATCCTCAGCCAATGGAACACTGCCTGGTGGTGCATTGTAGACCCCCAATAAGCATTTGTTAAATGAATAAATCCGCGAGTGCAGTTTACTTGATGTTACATTGGTCTCAGTTGCTCTGCCAACCTCATGTTGAAAAATGTGGCAAACAGGAAAATGATTGTTAATCATTTCAGATGTTTAGGTTGGAACCAAGAATTTTTATAGAGAAGAGAATTAAAGTCATACTTGCTCATAGAGTGATTCATTTTGTGTTGTTTTGTTTTATGAAGATAAATGTAGAATGATTTAAAAATATCTTGCCATGAGTCTTTATTTTTTAACCCGGGAGATGAGCAACATGATTTCGTACTACAGCAGTATCTCTGCTTTTAGCTTTCGGAAATGAATATGTACCCTTTGTAACCGACTGCGTCAGTGGAACTCAGTACTCATACATTTAAAGCTACCCAGAACACCAGATAGTAAGAGTATGGCAAGGAACGCTGTCTTTTGCATATATTTCTGCAAACTCCCATGCTTAACATGTTCTTGGGAAGAGAAGTGACATTGTTTTCTGTACCTAAAACTGTTGAAGAAGTGGGTGGAAACACCTATTAATCTTGGCTGTGTCGTGACTTGAGCATATTTCCTCCTATGACGTAGTGTGGATTCAAATTAGCCTTCAGATATCCTTTATTTTTCCTTTTCAGAAAATACAGCTGGACTGTGGGTGGATTCTGGTGAGTGTCCTGAGCCTGTTGATTAATGTCAGAAATGAATTTCCTTTTTCTAATCTAATCCTGGTGGCATACATTACAAGTGGAATTCATTTAAGTGTCTCTGTAGGCATTCGTAATCATGACTGCAGTCGCATGTTTCACCAAAGACCATACTTAAATCTGCACGTGTTTTCTCCAGCTTACTGACGCGGGGGGTCACAGCCTGCTGAAAATCCTCTTTTCCCATGTTGCCTTCCGTGTCCAACAGTGGAATTTCACCGACAGATACTTCTCTGCTTCCCCATGTATTGGTCCTTGGTCTGCTTTCCGCGTAGAATTAGAGGATATCTTCTCTATTCCCTAACAGGGAACCACCAAAAACTATTTTGGGCAGTCCTGCAAGGTCAGTGTAAGTAAGTAGGCAGCGAATTCAAGCCGGGGGAACGCTCCGTGTCAGCATCTGAATCATCATAGACACTCCCTGAGCTGTTCCAGCCCAGCCCTGATTTGGGAAACGGGACATTTCTTGGGGGTGTTCCCCTTTCCTATTCCTGTTCCCACTGCCAGCTACAGAGTTTCCATCGTCTACAAGAATGTCATGCTCTTCCCTCAGACTCAGATCCCAAGGGCCGCCACCCCCTCCACCTCCCCACCCCCTGAGTTGTCTCCAGTTAGGTAATGCTATTCTTTCTGGCCCTAGCACAAGATGGTGGCCCCTCCCAGGTCTGCGTGTGACTATTATTTGTAACCTTCCAGATTGCGGCCTCAGGGTCCGAGCTCAGGCAGGGGTATAGTGATCTCCAGCTGGCCGCCAGGCTTTCCCAGCTCCAGGCTCTAGCTCCCACCTCCACATTCGCCTCACATCACCAGGCCTGTGGGTTCGCTCTGTGGCTCCGCTCACTTGTCACTGGTTAATGGCTGTCCCCTAGATCAGGTACACACCTCTGAGGTCACTGTGGACACCGGCCATCATTCATTCACTCAGTAAATATTTATCTGGGAAAAGCTCCCTGAGCTGGTTTGACTGCCTCCCCAGTGCAGGCCCTGCAATCTCTGTGTAAACCCATGAGGCTTGCTTTTTCTCACCCTCCCCCCTTCCCCACACCTTTTCACTTTTTGTTTGCCTTTTCTTGTCCCTCCTTGCTGCCTACCCCCTCCCAGCCCCATCTCCAGTTTCAGAGCCTGAGCCTTTGTCTTACCTTGTTCTACAGTTCCTGATGCCCTTTTTAATTACTTAACTACATCTACATTTGATTCATAGTAGAAAAACCCATAGGGAATAGAGAACATAGTAGCCTAGCCCACCTGCTGTGCCTGGATGGTTGAGCATCAACCTATAAACCAGGAAGTCACTGGTTTGATTCCAAATCAGGGCACATGCCCAGGTTGTGGGCTCGATCCCCAGTGTGGGATGTGCAAGAGGTAGCTGATGGATGATTCTCTTTCATCATTGATATTTCTCCCTCTCTCTCTCTCTCTCTCTCTCTCTCTCTCTCTCTCTCTCCCTCCCTCCCTCCCTCCCTCCCTCTTCCCCCCCATCTTTTCTTTCTGAAATCAATAAAAGAACCCCCCCCTTTTTTTAAAGTACATAGTAAAAGGCAGCTTTAAGAGCACACTTCTCTAATGTTCCTGCAAAACGGAAATTTATCTCCTTCCGCCTTCCTCTTTCAAAGAAGAGCTATGAGATGATTTAAGTTTTTCTACAACGCCTTATAAGATTGTCCTATTTACCAGGAGTTATTTTATAGAGGAAAACATTTGAATTGGCTTTTAGTTTCAGAGTAACTAATTGCTAGTTATGTGACTTACATTCGTGGGTCAGATCCAGGTAATGTAAATTTACCTCTCTTAAAAAATAAAAATTGAGAAATGAAATTTGTCCCTTGGTAATCTGATTTGTAGAAAGTGGGGAACAAAAGATTCCAAATAGGACTTTGAAAATCAGTTCTAATTAATTGTGTGTGCAGATGCATCAGCTAAGATTGGGAGGCAATTAGTCTAATTATGTTTAAAATACAGTTGCATGCTTAAATAGATAATCACACCCTCAAGCCTGCCTATCTTTTTCTGCTTTCCCCTTTAGGCACGTAGTGAATTTTTTGGCCATGAAGCATGTCCACATCAGTGTCTTTTGTAGCAGAACAAAGTGACAGAATACTCATGAGCAGGAGTGTACATCGTCCCAGCTCAGCCCGATTTTTCACAGATAATACCCACACAATATACCTAGATGGAAAGATTAAGATATGCTGGGGAAAATGTAAAAACCTCTCTTCCGCTTAAATCTTATTTTTGGAAGGCTGAGTTAGTTCTCTCTGTAAACTATCTTTCTCAGGCTCCAATTTGGAGGAAACTATAGCTGAGTCCTATTGTGAATGGTATGAAAGAATTTGAATTGCAGAGTAAAACTTGAGTAAGTAACATCTTGCCCAACAACATACTATTTGCATGAAAGACTCAGTTGCAGACGAGGGAGAGGGGCCAGGTAAAATTGCCACCTGGGCTTCTGGAGTAGCTTTATTTATACCCATCAGGTCATCAGTTGGTACAGCTTACAATGGATGTGACACTCTTGAAAAAACTGTGCTTTCCTTTCCAAGTTAAGCAATTGATATTTGTACAGGTGAATGAACAGAGGTACTTTCCCTGCCTTTCATTAAAAACTAATGTGACCATTTTTCTCTTCAGTAGATTGTTTTATGGGACGAATCAATTGAAGATGGTCTTGTATAAATACTCCCCTATTGCCCTTCCTTTGGTTTCTGGTAGCATTAAAAATGATTTATAAATTACATCTTCATTTTATAGGATATCTTGCGGTTATAAGACTACAGTCTTTATTTCTGACCTTCCGTGGCGATTTTGCTTTTTCTTTTGGCAGTGTTAACTGTATTTCTGACCAATTTTTTTGTAGCAGAAAACTGAAGTTTATTATCATTGCTTTATTTATACTGGAATGGAATCGTGAGGATGGATAGCTGGTGTGTTAGGACAGTTAGAGCTTTGTTTTCTGGACTGTTTTTGCTTTATCTATCTATCTATCTATCTATCTATCATCACTCTAATATGCAAATAGACTGAACAGTGGAACAACCATTTGCTATGATGTGCTCTGACCACCAGGCGGTGCACGGAACATGGTGGTGTCAGCCGCGGTGGGATGGTGGAGCAGGTGAGTGGGGGTGCCAGACCAAGGCAGGGTGCTGATCACTGTCATCGGGGCGAGCCTCTGGTGGTTAGTGAAAATTCTTTGCTTCAGTGTGACACGGTCCCACCTGGTGCTCGCACCTGCTGCCAGCACCAGCCCCGCTCACATCCACTGATGGTGCTGGGCCCCGGCCCTGATTGCTTGGCGTTGTCATCTCGGTGCGAGTGGCGGCTACTGGCCCCAATTGCCCCTGAGGGCTTCTGCACCTCCCCCTGCTACTGAGGGATGATTGGGGCAGCATCTGCCACTCACACCTGCTGACAGTGCCAGCCCTAATCTCTCTGCGCCATCAGCGGGTGTGAGGGGGCTGATGTGGTGGTGGCAGGAGTGGGGCTGCCAGCAGACAGTGGACCGGGGGACCATGGCAAGAGGGACTGGGCGGGGGTGTGGAGGATGGGCCAAAACTCACTCCTGTGCCTGCCGCAGGCTTGCAGTCCACATTTCCTTTTAAGGTGCACAAATTTGTGCACTGGGTCCCTAGTCCTGGTATAAGAACATAAGCTTATTATATCAGTGGGTTTGTGTGTTCAATAGACAAACCTGGATGGAGATCTGAAACATGGACATTTGAATATGTAGATTTTTGGTCAATGTGGCCTGTGCTGTTGTTATAGGAGAGGAAGGTGCCTCATCTTCCCCTGTTGCTGCTGGGGTGGGGGGAGTGGAGTTTTTGGGATACCACTAGAATAAGCATTTCCAGAGGCCTCCTCAGAAGGATGTGATATGGTAGAAAGCTTTATTTCTGTAGAATTACACTATTGAAATTCCAGAGTCCCATTTCCCTTTGTTCACTCATAGAAAGAGTATAGGTGGGGTTTCAGTAGATCCAGAAGCAGAAACAGTGTCCAGAGTTACCTTTCTATGTTGGAACTGGGTCCAATCCAGCATCAGGTTCATTATGGTCCACTAGTCTGTTGTGTGTGGGGTCTGCTTGGCCGTGAGCCATGGGGGTGAATGCAAGAGAACCAAGAGAGTAAGAGAGTGAACTCCTATGTTCCGGGGGATATGTATTCCCAAATGTTCTCTCACTTGCAATGGCCATGCCCATTCTGGCCAATCATCTGTCTCTAGGTATGATTAACAGGAAAGTACCTTCCTTATGTCACCCCAACTTTACTAGGAATGCATCTATCTTCCCTTTGTTGGACTCCTTCCTACTCCCTCCCCCTGCCACACACACACACACACACACACACACACACACACACACACACACAATTCCGCTACCCCCATGGGGAAAGCAAAGTTGTAGCTTCCTGGGAAGCTGACCAAATGACATGTCTATAATTTCTGGCCTTCCCTTGGCTCCTTTCCTATTATTAATAGTGAGCTAATTACGATGGTCTCACCATGACTCCAGTATGCACATTCATTGGGGCCTTCTGCTCACATGTCATCCAAGGCACAGGCTTCTATCTATTAGTAAGTGGATTTGTTCAGGGGTGACAAATGAAAAGTTTCATTTTATTTCCTTCTTTGAATCTATCTTGCCAGAGTTGGTAGAGTTAAAGTTATGTTTGAGAGCTTCATCCTTCCTTTTATCTTTGAAACAGCCTACTCTTCTTATTATGGTAAACATAAGCACATTTTTCAAACTGTAGACCAATTTAGGAGTTTGGTTTGTGTTACAGCAAAAGGTAGATAGATATATTATCAGATGTGTGATGCCAATCATTCTATCATCATGATGGAATATCTGCTTACAGATATGGGATGTGTTTGCTGTCATGTATTTTCCTATGTGTGTTAAATGATCTGTGTAATATGTGACTGTTGTTTTATGTAACCTTAACTAAGAACTGGGTAACTCACATTTTTGGTACTTTTAGGACCTTTTTCACACACAGCTTTTATCTACCATCCTTTTTGTTTATTATTAAAGAAACATTAAATAATAGAACAATCTTCTATAATAATAAAAGCATAATATGCTAATTAGACCAGTTGTCCTTCCCAACCACCTTCCAGATGAAGCCGGGGCTTTGAGGGAAGCTGGGGTCCTGGGTGCCAGCGGGAAGCTGGTGCCAGCAGCCAGGGGAAGGAGGCCTTCTCTTGCATGAATTACGTGCATTGGGTCTCTAGTTTAAAGATATTAAAGGAATTGACAGATTATAACAACAGTACTGGAAAACACTGACTTAAGTTTAGAAAAGCTTAGCTCTGTTTCCTAGTTAAATATGTGCAACTTAAAAAAAAACCACTATTATTCTGTCTTACGTATTACTTTTTTTAGACATTCTTCACATCTCAGTTTATCTTCAATATTCATCTATGCATTTTGCTTAGTTAGGACACTGGGTTTTGTTTTTTCCCATTAAGTAATGCTGGTTATAGTTAGATGAATTTAAATTATTAATTTATGGTCTAGGACCGTGGTCGGCAAACTCATTATTCAACAGAGCCTAATATCAACAGTAAAACGATCAAAATTTCTTTTGAAAGCCAAATTTTTTAAACTTCTTCTAATGCCACTTACTCAAAATAGACTCGGCCAGGCTGTGGTATTTTGTGGAAGAGTCACACCTAAGGGGCCAAAGAGCTGCATGTGGCTCGTGAGCTGCAGTTTGCCGACCACCGGGCTAGAAGAATTTAGATCGATTGACATTGTCTTCTTGAGTCTACAAAAAAGATGTCTTGTAAAACTCTGGAATTGGAAGAAAGAGATAATCTATCTGGGAAGAGCTTTTACAAAAGCAGCAGGAAGTACCTACTGAATCAGCACTGGTCCATTGTGTAGAGGGGTTTGCAAATTTCTAATTAAGCCATGGAATACTTAGATCCTCAGTTCATATAGAAAAAAATGTAATGGTGGTGAGGTGTGCGCAGGTGGTATGTGTAAGGTAGCGCATGTAATGACTGACAGTGAAAATTAGAAAAAGTAGTATGTGTGGAAACAGCAAGAAAAATTGAAATAGCGTCTTAAAAAACAGTGGAACAGTAACATCAGAGTCCCTCTATGTAATTTTAAGATCAGACAAAAGAATGGCCGGAGTGTAATAGGAGCATGTAGAAGCCTGTAGCTAAATAAAAAATGAACAGGAATGCAGTTCAAAACCTCATTTACTGCTCTTTAGTCTGTTGTCCTAGAGACAGACTTAACATATTGACTTTGGCAACTTCAGGGTAGCTTGCCGCGTCTGCAGCTATTTAAGTGGAAATCTGAATTTGTGATTTGAAAATATACGTTTACTGTGGTCAGTGCAACAAATTATATTTGGGGTTGGGTGGGAATTCCCAGAAGGTCCTGAGTCATCTTCTAGAAAATAATGAAATAAATGGATCAAATAAAGAATTCTGATTCTAAAGAGTTCAAATAGGGAGTTGCAGAAAAGGAAAGCAAGACTCATTGAAAACCCAGGGCAAGAGGTGGTTGAGACTGATTTAAATTGCAGGCACCCTCTCACTTTGTAGCGTGACTGAGGTAACTGGAGAATATAGATAGCAAAATTAATAGTCACGGAGGTGCTTAAAATATTGTTTCAAGGTTATAATGAGAAATTTAGCTTAGAATGATCACGATCCCATCCAGTTCCAATTTTCAGTGATTCCTAAAAACCAAGTGAGTTTTTCTGCTTTCTCTAACTCTGCCTCCATGCTTTTTGCCTTTTGGTGTTATTGCTACTCTGTCATTGCAGGGAAAATTACATTTCAAAGGATTTCTTGAAAAACATTAATCCAACTAGGGTTTGTTTTGAAAGTGTCAAATGGAAAAAAAACATGATGGAGTTGGGAGAAAGGGCTTGAAGACTGGACAGCTATCATGAAAATGAATTCTCTTCCCTGCAGCCTGTGCTTCTGAGTTTTCATTTTAGAGAGAGAGCCACACTCACCTTTGGTCTACATCAGTGGTCGGCAAACTCATTTGTCAGTAGAGCCAACTAGTAACAGTACAATGATAGAAATTTCTTTTGAGAGCCCCAAACCGACTTCTGCGCATGGGCCACGAAGTTTCAATGGCACTGTACGTGTGCACCCGCATGTGGTATTTTGTGGAAGAGCCACACTCATGGGGCCAAAGAGCCGTATGTGGCTTGTGAGCCGCAGTTTGCCTGTCACTGGTTTAGATACCTTTCTGGAGCAGCTGAACTTGGGCCCTGACTCCAGGCCATGCCCAGGTGGGGCTCAGGTGTGCTGATGTTGGCAGTGGGCCTGTTCGGAAGCTTGTCTCATGGTTCAGGTGCTTACCAACCTGTCTGTTCCCCCTAAGGCTTTACTTCAGTGAATGGTGATTTAAATACAAACAGAAACCCCAGAAACCCAGACCAAACAATTCTATATAGAATTGGGGGTGAATTTTACTACCTGTCTGCTGAAGGGTGAATATGTTGAAGGAAATCTACTCAAGTCTCTTCTAAAGAGTAGATAGCATGTATTTCCTGTATTAATTGGGGAATGTTTAAACTTAGGTTCATTTCAGATAGACTTGAGCAGGGGCATAGATTTATATATTTTTTTAGTCGCTAGTAGATGGTTTAAAAAGTAGACTTCTTTCTATAAGGCCTCCCTGCAATGAGAGGATGCTTAGATGATGTTTTTGGTTAGGTCTTCTAAGCACATGGGCCATTGTATTATGAGGGGCTGGTATAGAAGTGGTGTAAGTCAGGTCAAGAATAAAGCAAGTTAGTTTCCTAAGGTGGTCACCATTTCTCAAACCAGTTCCTTAAATATTTAAGTGCAACTGCACTATTATAAAGCACCTTTGAATTCATTAAACAACTTTGAATAAGTTGATTGTCTTAAGATCCCACTCTTAGATGTTCCAGTGTATACTTTGAGAGTTTGTGCTTTGTAAATCTCATTGTAGACCTTAGTTATCTTTAAATAAAAGTTTTTAATTGATAGGTTTCATGTTATAATTGACAGTTAATTGATTGCAATGATTCTGCTTTAAAATGCTGCATTCATTTCATCGGTGTAGAGATGTTTGATGAAGAGGTGGCCCTTCCTAAAGCTGGAGTTGTTAAACGTTTTAAACTTTAGACAGATGGTGCCTCTTAGTTTCCTAGGAGAAGTCTTTGAACAGTTAATTGAATAAAAACACATAGAATATGCGCACTGAGTAGCAGTGACTAGTTCCAAGGTTGAACCTTACTGATGTCTGTTTTGTTTTCCAAACAACGCTCATGACTCAGAGTATGCATATTAACCTCTCATTATTTCTCTCTGTGCTTGACTTTGGGAACATCACCTTATTTCTGTGTTTCGTTTGCGCACTTGGCGTGCATCACATTCTTCCTAGTTTAATAGAAATATGTGATGGTAACAAAAATAGTCCTTTTATACAAAGTAGGTAGAGATGCAGTTTTGGCAGAAACAGAGGACCATGTAAGGTTGTGAAAAGGCAAAAATTCCATGTTGAAGAGGGAGGTAAATAAGAAAAAAAGGTTGATGAAGCATTACTGAAATGAGCCAAATGTAAATTTTAATATTTAAGAGTTGAGCAAGAGCAGTGCCAACAATTAAGCTATCATTTTTAAGAGTGCGTGAAAGACACGTATGGTATCTAGAAACAGGAAAAGGGCCAGGGAGGAAAAAGAAAAATTAGTTTGGGAATTATTTACCTGTCAGTTTTTATGCCTGAAATAGTTAGATATCCTAGAAATCAAATAGGAAAAGGACCGGAAAGCTGTAAATGCTGCTTTTGCAATGTAAAAGGAGGCAGAACCAAATGCCAATGCTAAAAGAATTCTTTATAGCTGAATATTAGCGCAGCCAAAACACTTTCAGAGGTGGAAGTGAATATCCCTGAGCTAAGGAGCTTGTAGTAAGTTTTATTTAGCACTTAGATGATGTGGAGGAGTAAACCCTGGTGTATTGTTGACTGAGTTGTGACAGAATAATGGAGGCAATGACTTGTTCCTTGTGAAGCAGCACAGAGTTGGTCCTTGACCTTTCTGTTGTCAAATCTGTTCTTGAGAAAGTCCGTTCACCCTGATAGATAGTAGCCCTTACCCTGTTTCCTCGAAAATAAGACAGTGTCTTATATTAATTTTTGCTCCCAAAGATGCGCTAGGTTTTATTTCCAGGGGATGTCTTATTTTTCCACGAAGAAGAGTACGGTACACATTTATTGTTGAATCAAGAAAAAAAGGAAATTTATTACCTGTATATGGATGGTAGTAGTTGTCATCACAAACCAGCTCACTGATTGGCCGCAGTGCAGCCGGAGCTGTGCAGGCAGTGCGAGGTCTCTTTAAGTCAGTAGTCAGACTCCTTATGGTAGCTTTGGGGGCCTTATATTCCGGGGAGGCCTTATTATCAGGGAGGTCTTATTTTCGGGGGGATGCCTTATATTAGAGTGAGAGGCTTATTTTTGTAGGTCTTATTTTTGGGGGATGTCTTACTTTCGGGGAAACAGGGTAGTTCTCAGGTTCTGTCCCTCACAGGTGTCTATTAGGACAGATCTGTAAAGATGTGCTGTGTGTTGGGGACAGAGGCGTCCCATAGGTTCCTGGCATTGGTAAGTTGGGAAGGCAGTGGAATATCTATGGCAGCTTTATATTCTGTGTTTTTCCTAGTGGTGAAGATGGCTTGAGGCCACACCATTTGGCCAGGGCCAGAGTTCCCCCATGGACCGGACACCTGGCGGACTTCCTTCCCCTCTGCCGGACTTGGGCTGCCGTCCAATCCTGGAGATACTCTCCATTATCAACTATTCTTTGGAACCTCATGCCTCAGTATTTTCATTTCTCACCAGTCACACTGTAGAAAAAGATAATGATATTTGAGCAACATTTTCCTAAAGGTGTCCATGTGCTTACTGAGGTTGTATGTCCTCTGGCTCATCCCTTTGTTCTGAGGTCCAGTCTCTTGTCAAATGGATGCTTTTAGCTTCCCATCTTCTAGGTCCCAGGGCGAGGAAGTTTTTATTCCCTCAGTTTCTTCTCTTTGTCCTTTGACTTGGGAGTCCAGAAACCTCTGACATTTCTTCTCTTCTGAGTTTGTCTGAAGAATTCTGTGTGTACTTGAAAATGTGTCTTTTTTTTTTTTTCTGAAGGGAGGATCCACACATTTTTCTCAGCTTCCTTAAGAGCTTTAGAACTCCAAATGTTAAGAACCTCAGATCTCAAATAAGCTTATTTCTTGTTTCCTGATTAAGACTACAGTATTCTCTCTCTGCAGTCTTATTACTAATTCCTTATTTATACTAATAAAAGCCTAGGTAGTCCTCACGCGTGATGTTGTCACAAGTTGGCCACCACAAGATGGCCGTGCAGGGCCTGGCGGCTGCTTCGCAGGGTGGGGCCTGGGGATCCAATGGCTCCATGCGGCCTGGAGGAGGTGGGTCCTGACGGAAGAGGCAGGTTGTGGCAGGGGAGGGCAGTTGGGGGCGATCAGGCCAGCAGAGGAGAGCAGTTGGGGGTGAGCAGGCTGAAAGGGGAGCAGTTAGGCATCAATCAGGCCAGCAGGGGAGCAGTTTGGGGGCGATCAGGTAGGCAGAAGCGGTTAGGGGCAATCAGGAAGGCAGGCAGGTGAGCAGTTGGGGCCAGCAGTCCTGGATTGTGTGAGGGATGTCTGACTGGTGGTTTAGGCCGGATCCCTGGAATTGTGCCTAAACTGGCAGTCGGACATCCCCTGAGAGGTTCCAGATTTGAGAGGGTGTAGGCTGGGCTGAGGGATACCACCTTCTCCATTCCCCTCCCCGGGCATAAATTTCATGCACTGGGCCTCTGGTCAATAATATATGTCCAACGACCCTTCATCTTAATTATCTTGTATCCTCTTGCTGACCCTTCTGGTCTCAGGGCTCTCTCCTTAATTTTTTTAAAACTCTATATAACTTGCCTGAATTTCATCATACTACATGTGACTTAGCTGGATGTGTCTGTCCCTCCATTAGCCACCTTCAGGGCCTTGTAATTCAAATCTGCATTCAAAAATATAAATTGTTGTTGATGTGGGCAACCATCTTATAGGCAAGAATAACCATTTCCCTTTGTGAAGTCAGTCTTACTTTTCTCCTGAGTAAATAAAAAGTGCCTTTGGATGATTATGCTCTTTAAAATGTTGTACGATCCCAAGCATGACCCTTTTTCTAACCAGATCATCTTCACTGTGTGTCTAGGAACATTTCAGGTTGCTTTTCCACATCACATCACTCCTTTTCCGTCTGTGCATGCTGTTCTCAGTTACTAGATGTCAGGTGCTGGTTTATTAGTAGACACTACTGTGCATGTCACACAGCCAGTTGGCAACACATTTTTGGCTCCTTCTGATGAATCTTTTTCTAGTTGGCTGGCAAATGGAATCTGTTCATTGAGAAGAATGTGTGTGTGTGTGTGTGTGTGTGTGTGTGTGTGTGTGTTTGTGTTTATATATGTATTCCTGGCGGAGGATGAGGCAGAAGCAAAAGTTGGGCTTTCTTTTGTCTTCTTTTCTTTTATTCTTTTTTCATTATTTTGTAGCTGAGGAGATTTGGGGTTCTGTTGTTCAGTTTTTATGCCTGTCAGTCAATTATTTGTTAGTTGTTGAGTCTGCACACTTTTATTATTAGAACTAGAGGCCCCATGCACGAAGATTCGTGCAAGACTGGGCCTTTCTTCCCCTGGCTGCTGGCACTGCTTTTGCTCAAGCCCCAGAA
Source organism: Lasiurus cinereus (assembly GCA_011751065.1). Classification (NCBI taxonomy): domain Eukaryota; kingdom Metazoa; phylum Chordata; class Mammalia; order Chiroptera; family Vespertilionidae; genus Lasiurus; species Lasiurus cinereus. The sequence continues at coordinate 9,438,950 of JAAGEH010000014.1, read as the reverse complement.
CTGTCTTTCCGCCTTCCCACGCTGCCCAGAGGCCCTGAGCGGTTGGGGATGCCTGCATCGTCGCCATGGCTGCTGGGGCCTGTGTATGCAAACTAACTCACCATCTTTGGGTTAATTTGCATACTCACTCCTGATTGGCTGGTGGGCATCATGAAAGTACAGTCAATTTGCATCTTTGTCTTTTATCATTGTAGATAATAAGACATATGGAGAGCAGCTACAGTGTTTGGACAGGTTCAAGCCTCAGAATAATGAGAGGGCACAGTCCTCTCAGGGCCACATACAAGTCCCAGCTTGGAAGGCAGAGCCCTCCCAGCACAATTATAGCCAACAGCTGTAGTTGTAAGCTTAAACCTGTGGTCCAAACACGTGGCCCCACGTGCCTGAGTGATGTGGGCTTGATAAGAGTTCAGGTGCATGCAATTGAGTAGGATCAAAACTCAGGAAAATGTTGTAAGCATCTTGACCACGCCCTTACTTTGTCTCGTGGCATCTGGCTATAAAATAAAGACACGGCTTGTAGTCTGTGGCACTGTCTCTTCATCAGAGAGACAGCATCCCAGCGAGACCCAGCTCTCATTCTCTTGTCTTTTTTCAATCCTTCACCGTCCCCACTCAGGTTCACCTTAGGCTGTGCTGGCGCGGCACAAAGACACACTATGAAAACATATATTTATGTATCCACTGCTCGTGTTGTGAGACACTTGACTGCAGTGATAATATGCGTTAGCTTGAATGAGAGTCTCTAGGGCAAATAGTGTGTCCTTGCTGTGTGCCAGGCAATGCTCTGGGGCTTTCTTTACATGTACTAACTTGTTGAATTCTCACAGCATTCAGCAAGTTAGTACATTATGAAGTAGTTGCTATTATTATCTCAACCTACAAATGAGGAAATAGACACAGGAAGGTTAAGTAACTGGTATAAGGTCACCTAGCTAATAAGTAACTGTATTATTTAGAAGAAGTTAAACTATGATAAAGTAACAAACAGCCCTTACATTTGAGAGGCTTCACACAAGCAACACTTACTTCTTACTCATGATACATGTTCAGTGCGTGATCTCAGGGGTCTCTACTCAGAGTAGTTAGTTACCTAGAGTCCCAGGCAACTCATACCAGTACTTCCAGGAGGGGGGCTGGTGAACTGAGCTCTGGCTTTTAAAGCTTCCTCTTGGTAGTGACACAGTTTACTGCTGCTCGGATTCACTGGCCAAATGAAGTCACTTAAAGGAGGTCGGGAAGTATAGTCTGCCATGTATCCAGAGGGAGAGAAGGGTTGGAATGTTTGTGACCAGCCCTAATAAATTTCCACGGTGGCAGGGCCTGGACTGGAGTCCTGGCAGTCGGGCAGCAGAGGCTGTGCCATGGTTAGGTCACAGTGACCCTAACTGTAAGAAAATCCATGGCAGGTGTCCTGAGGCATATATAGTCCAGGACAGTTTTGTCACTTAGCATGCAGAGGGCATGTCATTGAAAGAAATTAAAATAAAGTCTCCCTATAATATGCTCATTATTACATGTTTTATAATTGTTAAGATAGCATGTTGTTATGTGAAACACAGTGTAAGATAATAGGTAAGAATGTGGATTCTGGAGTTAGGCTGCTGGGATTGAAATGCCAGCTGTCAAAGATGATCTTGCTTAATGGCTTTGTGCTTCATTTGCCTCATATTTAAATATATACAGTATTTTTCTTGATTTCAGAGAGGAAGGCAGAGGGAGAGAGATAAAAACATTAATCATGAGAGAGAATCGTTGATTGCTTCCTGCATGTCCCCTACTAGGAATTGAGCCTGATACCAGGGCATGTGCCCTGACTGGGAACGGAACTGTGACCTCCTGGTTCATAGGTTGATTCTCAACTGGCTGGGCAGTTGCCTCATACCTAAATGAGATTATAATAGTACCTGTCTTATAGAGTTATTGTGTCATTGAAAGGGATTTAAAAAACTTATGTGTATGTGTATTGCTATTAGAATAGTAGGTGTGGAATTCATAGTAAATATTGAATACATGTTAGTGTTTTTTATTATGAATTTTAATGTCACAGTAAATGACATTTCTAACTATAAGCAAAGAATTTTGATGACCAGTTTAGTCTGAAGATTATTATGTGAGCTAAGTTTGTTTTTCATAATGCTTGGGTATTTTTAATGTTTATAAATTTCCATCTGTATTAATTAAGAATTAAAGAATTATCTTACTGAGTATTCCTTCCCACAGTTAGATTATAGGTGGGATCCTATTTTAAGAATATCAGCATAAAACAACTTGTTAAACTTAGTTATTCTATATAATAAAATCCTAATATGCAAATCAACCGAACCGTGGAATGACCAGTCACTATGGCACACACTGACGACCTGGGGGCAGATAGATGCTTAATGCAGGAGCTGCCCTCTGGTGGTCAGTTCACTCCCACAGGGGAGATGCTGCTCAGCCAGAAGCTGGGCTCATGGCTGGTGAGTGCAGCAGAGGTGGCAGGAGCCTCTTCCGCCTCGAAGGCAGTGCTAAGGAGCAGTGAGCCCGGCTTCTGGATCACAGCTGGCGAGCCTCTCCCGCCTCCACTCTAAGCGGGTGGTAAGGAGTGAGGGATCCTGGACTGCAAGGGGGCACAGGCTGGGCTGAGTGACCTCACCCAGTGCATGAAATTTCATGCACCAGGCCTCTAGTTAAACATATTAATACCCAGAAAAACAGGAAATCTGGATGTGGAAAACTTAAACTAGAGGTTGTGTTGTGTTTTGTTGAAGCTCTAGAATGATGGTTGTCAATGGGGAACGGGGGTGATTTTGCTCCCCAGGGGACATTGGCAGTGTTTGGGACATACTGTTATACTGGACTGGGGAAGGTAATCTACTGATGTCTAGTGAATGGAGGTCTGATGTGTGTGTGCTCAGTATCCTACAATTCACAGGACAGCCATCCTCCCCAACAAAGAATTATTGAGCCCAAGTGTCAATAGTGCCAAGGTTGAGAAACCCTGACCTAGAAATAGGAATTGATTTACTATGGATTACTTTAAATAGAAAGAACCCTTAGAGTGCAGGTGGATTCCTATTGTAGTAAATACCACTGTAATGACCTCTGGAAATAGTACAAGGCTGTTTCCAAACACCGCCAGGCAGTGTATTCTAGCAAAGCTGTGCTGTGAGGTAGAGCAGTTTTTATTAAATGAGAAGTCTAATGTCACAAGTGTGTTAATTAATCCTCACCTATAAAAGCATCAATTAGGATCTCTCTCTTTAGATGTAGTGAATGTTCTTCACCAAAACCGATGTTCTTTAACTGCTATGGGAGTATCTGAGGAGTTGTATGTCAATTTAGTTCCTGTGAGAATGGAAAGATGGTGGTACCAGGTCCAAGATCATATTCTAGATCAGGTTTTCTCAGCCTCACACCACTGACCTTTTGGGTTTTCAGTGGTTCTCAACCTTTCTAATGCTATGACCCTTTAATACAGTTCCTCATGTTGTGGTGACCCCCAGCCACAAAATTATTTTCGTTGCTACCTCATAACTGTAATTTTGCTACTGTTAATGAATCGTAATGTAAATATCTGTGTTTTCTGATGATCTTAGGCTCTACAGCAGCAGTTGAGAACCGCTAGCAGGGTCGCCTAAGACCATCAGAAAACAGATATTTACATTAGGATTCATTAACAGTAGCAAAATTACAGTTATGAGGTAGCAACAAAAATAATTTTGTGGCTGGGGGTCACCACAACATGAGGAACTGTATCAAAGGGTCACGGCATTAGAAAGATCGAGAACCACTGAGCTAGATAATTCTTTCTTTGTGAGGTTCTGTGCATTGTAAGATATTTATTTAGCAGCATTCTTGAATTCTACTCACTAGATGCCAGTAGCACCTCCACTTGAACAATAGGGACAATTTAAAAAATTGGCATTGCCAAGTGTTCCCTAGTGGGGGAAGAAGGGGAGGGGATTGCACTCAGTGAAGTTCTAGAGTAATTTGGAGGAGGATGCAGGGGCATTCAGGTGGACTGAACGGATAGGTTTAGCAGAGTGAGATAGGAATGGAAAACAACGACAAACCAAGAGTGCTTTTCAGCTTTAGGGACACATAGAGAATCGGAATGATAGTTGGAGAATATCTTAGAGTGCAGGATGGTAACGAATAGCAACAGAAAATGCTTTATAGCTGCTGTGGGAAGGGGCAAAAATAGAGAAATTGAGGGGGAAGGAAGACCCTCAGACTTACCTGAAAGCTAGATTTTCAATTATGTCCTTTAATGAAATGTCAGCTCGTAAGGGCAGAGCTGACAAGTATGGAAGAGTAATGGTTCTGTGAAATAATGGGGTAGAGGGAGGTGGTTTTCTGATTAAGTTGCTCATTATCTGGAGGCTATGAAGAAAATCAGTCAATGAGTTATTATGGTGAAATATAACCTTCATTTTCCCAGAAGCCAAACTGCCAAAAAAAAAAAATTTTTTTTTAAACTGACCAGATTTGTTTTTCATGACTTACAGTGATGATTCTTGTTTATCTGAGTCAAGTGTAATGCAGTGAGTTAATAAATATAAAATACTTGAAGAATACATGCCTCATGGTGAGCTTTCAATAAGTGTTAGTTATCATTAGCTATTAAAAATGAAGACCAGGAATAATCATATTCAATATGGTTTTACTTTTAAATGATTTTACTCTAAGTCTTTGATTTTACTCTAAGTTATTCTACTGTGATGTATAGACTACGTGTTAACTGTTAGATAATCAGAATATTACATTAACCAGAACATCCCTTTTACCAACTATTTAGAGTAAACCACAGTTTTAATATAATCTGCTACATATTAAGACTTACTTAATATTTATAGCCATGCTATTTCGACCATTGACAAGATTCATAGATTATATTATGTTCAGAATTTATGGGTTAAACTAAATTGTTGCTTAATTGTTTGATGGGCATGAACCTTATTTGGAGGTTTGAGCGCATCACTGAAGAAAGGTAAGACATACCTCATAGCAGCCAACTTTCAGGACTAAAGCACAGTTAATAAAAATTACTGGACCGACTTGGTTTTATATAGCTATGATGTATGCACTATGCTTTTTCTTTCACAGAATCTGATTAGTCAGGTTCAGCTCATTTGCCCCAGATAAACCAGGCTCCTTACTACTCCGGGGTGTAATGTGACTTATTTTAACTTCAAGAGGTTAGACAGAGAGGGCCGGTGGAATGAGAAGACTTGGATTCAAGAGGCCATTTTAGCCATTATTTCATCATTATTCTATGACCTTTGGCAAGTCTTTTGATCTTGTGGAAGCTCAGTTTTTGACATTAAATAGGAATAATAATGCCTACTCTACACAAAGTTATTTTAAGAGTGAACTCATTTGGAAGGCACTGAAAATCATGAAGTTTGATTACTTGGTCTCCCTCCCTGGCGTTTTTCTTTTTTTTTTTTTTAATTTCTACTTCTATTTTTTATTCTCCACATTACTACAATTATGGATCTCAACACTAACTTCATTGTTTAAATTTCTTTAAAGCCATCTGTTGAATAGAGAATCGAGTCCAAACATTTTAACACAGTCTACAAAGGAGTCTGTTGGGCCTAAATCCACTTTGTCACCTCACAGGTGCCCTCACTGGCCATGCAAGGTTGAGAATGCTCCAAGCCAGTTTCGCATGGCTGCCTTTGTGCACCCATCCCCTCTACCTGTGTCTTTCCCCCTCTACCTGTGTTTTTTCTTCCTTCTGTCGTCCATCTGACCAGCACCCTGGCGTGGCACTCTCTCCCCTCAGCAAAGCAGTAAGACCATCTTTTTTTTTTTTTTTAATATATTTTATTGATTCTTTACAGAGAGGAAGGAAGAGGGATAGAGGGCTAGAAACATTGATGAGAGACATCGATCAGCTGCCTCCTGCACGCCCCACACTGGAGATGTGCCCACAAACTAAGGTACATGCCCTTGACCGGAATTGAACCTGGGACCTTTCAGTCCGCAGGCTGACGCTCTATCCACTGAGCCAAACCGGTTTCGGCAAGGCCATCTTTTTTACTAGTATAATAAATTCTAGAATGGAAATATATCTAAATATGTGTAGGATGTGTTTCCATTCTATCATTATTTCTTTTTCACTTTTCTTCTTCAAGGCTAATAGGTTTTGAAAGACAGGGCCTCAAGATTACATATCTTTATATTTCTTTTTTTAAAAAAATTTAATCTTTATTGTTCAGATTATTACAATTTTTTCTCTTTTTCTCCCCTAGCTCCCCTATACCCGGTTCCCACCCCACTCTCTGTCCTTAACCACCCCCTCCCCCCACTGTCCTCATCCATAGGTATACAATTGTGTTCAGTCTCTTCCCGCAATCCCCATAACCTTTCCCTCTGAGAATTGTCAGTCCATTTCCTTTCCATGCCCCTGATTCTATTCTCTTCACCAGTTTATTCTGTTCATCAGATTTTTTTATTCACTTGATATTTAGATTCACTTGTTGATATGTATTTATTGTTCATAATTTTTATCTTTATTTTTTTCTTCTTCTTCCTCTTCTTAAAGAATAGTTTTCAGCATTTCATATAAATACTGGTTTGGCAGTGATGAACTCCTTTAGCTTTTTCTTATCTATGAAACGCTTTATCTGATCTTCAATTCTGAATGATAGGTTTGCTGGGTAGAGTAATTTTGGTTGTAGATTCTTGCTGTTCATCACTTTGAATATTTCTTGTCACTCTCGTCTGGCCTGCATAGTTTCTGTTGGGAAATCAGCTGACATTCGTATGGGTGCTTTCTTATAGGTAACTAACTGTTTTTCTGTTGCTGCTTTTAATATTCTCTCTTTGTCTTTTTTGCTCTTGGCATTTTAATTATGATGTGTCTTGGTGTGATCCTCTTTGGATTCCTTTTGTTTGGAGTTCTGTGCGCTTCCTGGATTTGTAAGTGTATTTCTTTCACCAGGTGGGGGAAATTTTCAGTCATTATTTCTTCAGATAGGTTTTCAGTATCTTGCTCTCTCTCTTCTTCTGGCACACCCATAATTCTGATGTTGGTACACCTGAAGTTGTCCCAGAGGCTTCTTATACTATCTTCATATTTTTGGGTTCTTTTTGCTTTTCCAGTTGAATGTTTTTTGCTTTTTTGTATTTCAAAACTTTGACTTGATACTTGCCATCCTCTAGTCTTGCTGTTACATTTCTGTATATTATTTTATATTTCAGTCAGTGTATGTTTAATTTCTAGTTGGTCCTTTTTCTTATCCTCTAGGGTCTCGCTAAATTTATTGGCCTTTTCTAGAAAATTCTTGAAAAACCTTATAACTGTGGTTTTGAACACTATATCCAGTCATTTGCTTTCCTCATTTCTTTCATTTGTGATCTGTTTCTTTGTCTCTGCATTTTGGCTGTTTCCCTGAGTTGATAGAGTGGGTTTGAGTGCTAGATGTCCTATAGGGCCCAGTGGCTTAGCCTCCCCAGTTACCTGAGGTGGACACTCTTGGTGCATCTTTTTGTGGGCTGTGTGCACAGTCTTGTTGTAGTTAAGCCTTGATTGTTGTTGGTATCAATGGGAGGTATTGACCTCCAGGCCAATTGGCTGGGAGGAGCAGCTGTGCCTACACTGGGAGAACTTCTTTGCTGGAGACACCCTTATGAGACAAGACTTGCAAAAGCCTCTGTGCTTAGCTTGGATGGGGCAGAATCTCAGGGTGGAGCAGACAGCTTTGGTTTCCCATTAGCCCTGCCCTAATAGGCCCCTGTGTCTCAGTGTTCCATGGTAATCACTAAGAGAAAGCCACCCTCAAGTTCTGCCCGCTGCCAGGCAGTTCACTTTCTCTCCAAATGAGTCTGGGTCCCCAGAGTCTTGCCCAAAACTGGAGTTCAGCACAGTCGGGAGCTTCTGTCTCTCTCCTTCCTGCTTGAGAAATCCAGTCATGCACTCAGTTGCCAGTCCTCTTTGCACACCTGTCACAGTATCTCTGCCTCCTGCAGCTCCTCTGAATCTCAGTGTGCTTTTCTCTTTTCTTTTAGTTGTAGAATTTTCACTCAGCCAGCCTTCCTGTGGTTCTGGATAATGTCTGTTTTGTCTTTTAGTTGTAGTTTTAAAATTGTGCGAGCCAAAATCGGTTTGACTCAGTGGATAGAGCGTCGGCCTGTTGACTAAAAGGTTCCAGGTTCTATTCTAGTCAGGGGCATGTACCTTGGTTGTGGGCACATCCCCAGTAGGAGGTATGCAGGAGGCAGCTGATCGATGTTTCTCATCAATGTTTCTAACTCTCTATCCCTCTTCCTTCCTCTCTATAAAAAAATAAAATAAAACAGTTTAGGTGTTTACCTAAGCTACCATCTTGATTTCTCCCATATCTTTATATTTCTGATGTCAAACAGTGTCCAATACCTAGTAGGTGTTTGATAGATACAGTTGAGTGAATCAATAGTTGAAGAGAGATGGCTCCAGACAGAAGTAGAGAAAAAAAAGCATTGATCATTGAGGATTGTGATGGGCATGGAAGTGGACAGTGGGTGAAGGAGTAAGTGTCCTGTCAGAGCTTTGGGCAAACACTGATCTTGGCCATTTAGATAGAGTCTTTAGGGTAGGAGTAATTAATTATTATTATTATTTTTTTGTATTTAGGAATAACAGATTTGGGCCAACCAACATGATCAGAGAGAGAGTAGTAAAGCAACGAAAATATAATAATAGGACACATTTGTTGAATGTGTATGTGCCGGCATGATTCGAAGTGCTTGGCATATTTTAGCTCAGTTACTTCTCAGAATAATCCCATGAGGTAGGTGTTATCACCTGTCCCATTTATAAGTGAAACAATGTGGGTGCTGAGAAGGCACATAAGCCCAGGCACACAGCTGCTGAGAGGCAAGCTGGGACCCACCCCAGACCGAGAGCTGAGGTCTTTAGCTATCTTTGATCACCTCAGGGCAGGACACTCATGGGCCAAAGACATTGCTTTGAAACCTCTCCAGCCTCCTGTGTTGTTTTTGCTTAGTGGCCATAAATTTAAATAAGTAGATCTCATTTTTATAGAAACTTTAAAAAGAGGGAGCCAGTCATATTTGAATAGTTATTAGTATTTGAAGCTTAAAGTTGAGATTTTAAAATTAAGATTGAAATACTTCTGGAATTTTATGGAAAACGGGGGGAAATCATTTAAAAGGACATTTCCATTTCTTCCAAATTCACCTTACTTCATTTTAATTGAATATTATTCTGGAGTAACTCAGTGGATGAAGGAAAAAACCCTCTGCAGTGCATTTTATGGATCTGCTGTTTATATATAGTGATGGAACGTCTATGGCTCTGTTTGAGGGCCAGCATTTTGAGTAAGAGACATTTTAACTATTTATAAACATGCTGTGGTTTGTTTGGACTTGAATCATTTAAAGTCATATTGGGTTAAACATTATTTCTTTTAAGTGACCCATCCATATAAATACAGTTAGAGGCTGCAGTATATTTTCATGTTTGTGTTGTTTCAAGTAAATCTTAGTCATGGTTGCAACTTGGCATTCTTTCTACATTTGACATTTGCAAAGTATATCTCATAAACTCTCAAGGGTTACACTGAGGTTGGTTTCGTTCCCACTTGTGATGAGAATACTCTGAAGGGCTCAATAAGTAATACTCTGAGGAGATAGTCTCTACATTAGTATTCTCACTGTCTCGCCTCAGCTGGGGGAATTTATAGTGGTGTTCAGGCAACTTTCTGAAAACAGTGAAGTCAGGCAAAGATGTTTCAGTGCTTCAAGATGTAAGAGTTTTATACAACTAATGTGCATTGTGACACTCAAAAGGGGACATAGTGTTTGTACATCCTTTTCTAAATGTATGTGACCATAAAATAGGGTTCTTTTATTTATTTGCTTGTTTATTTCTTTATTTTTATGGTATATCAATTTGCATTTCCAGGTGTTCCAAGGAACACAGTCAGTTTGGGGAACCAAAACGTCAGGTATTTTAGAATAAATTTATTACTGCTTAAATTGCTGTTTTCAGAAATTGTTTCTTTGTTCATTATTTATAGAAATGGGCCAATAGAAGTATTAGAGCATTGAGTTGTTTGACAAAAGAACCATTCTTAATTAAGTCCGAATATGTGTTTTAATTATTCTATGTAAGTCTCTTCATGTACTAGAAAAAAAAAAAGTAGAGAGTTGTAAAGATGAGTCTGTTTTCCCACAACTGAGGTTAAAGTTAAAATGTCATGATTTATTTTTATTGGAAAGCAGTGACAGTTGAGACAGAGTTCAGATATCTTTGGTTAACCAAATGGAGACTTAAGGGTTTCTGGAAAAACTCACCCTTTTGAGAGAAAACAAAGTTAACTGAACAAAAGTATAGCCATAGGTCAACCTGCCTTTAGCAGAATGAATTATAAGTATAGACAGGAACCTGGGGACCTTTTCTAGAGTAAGCCTTGAAATTCGATTACTATATTAGATATCAAACTCTTTGTGAACTTGAAAGAGCTCTATTGTGCTTTGATTGTTCTTTTTTTTTTAAGAGTTTTTATTGATTTTAGAGCAAGAGGAAAAGAGTAGGAGAGAGAGATAGAAAAATTGATGAGAGAGAATTATCAATTGGCTGCCTCCTGCACACTCCCCACTGGGGACTGAGCCCAAAACCTCAGCATGTGCCCTAAATGGGAGTCAACCAGTGACCTCTTGGTGTATGGGATGATGCTCAGCCAATTGAGCCACACCGGATGGGCTTGATTGCTATTTTTAAGATATTTTCTGGTTTTCACTCTTAGAACTATATGGAATTTCTCTCAAGAACATATTTAAGACATTTTTTTAATGCTACAAAATTATAGGAGATTTTTGTGGTAGTATTCAGTCAAGTTAGTCTAGAACCCATAAATTAAACCAGGGAAATCCCAAGAAAATTTTTTGTTTGTTTGTGGATATAGTGTATATCTGTGTATCGATAGGAAAAAATACAATGTTATATATACTAACATGATTACAAATTATGGCAGGCAGAATAATGTCCTTCTCCCCCAAAGATGTCCATTAAATCCACCAAACCTCTGAATATGTTGTTATATGGCAAAGGAGAATTAAGATTGGGATGGAATTAAGTTTGCTATATTAGCTGACCTTGAGATAAGGAGATGATCCTGGAGTATTGAGATGGGTCCAATGTAATCACAAGGGCTGTTAGAAGTGGGAGAGAGAAGCAGAGAAGGTCAGAGTGATGCCATGTTGAGGAGGGTTCACACCGCTCTGGTTGGCCTTGAGGATGGAGGAAGGATCCATGAGCCAATGAATACAGCTAACCTCTATAGGAGCAAGAAAAGGGGTTCTTTCTTAGAGTCTCTAGAAAGGAATGCAGTCATGCTGACACCTTGATTTTAGCCCAGTGAAACCACCTTTTTTACTTCTGACCTCCAGAATTATAAGATAATTTGTATTGTTTTAAGCCACCAAGTTATACTAGATCAGTGGTTCTCAACCTTCCTAATGCCGCGACCCTTTAAGACAGCTCCTCATGTGGTGGTGACCCCCAGCCATAAAATTGTTTCTGTTGCTACTTCATAACTGTAATTGTGCTACTGTTATGAACTGTAATGTAAATATCTGATATGCAGGATGTATTTTTCATTGTTACAAGTTGAACATAATTAAAGCATAGTGATTAATCACAAAAATAATATGTAATTATATATTGTGAAATATTTATTTCTAATTACAAATAAATGAAATTTTGTCTAGAATCGTGGTATAGCATGGGTAACAATCTTAATATAACAACAGTAAACTACATTGCTACATTTTGCTACACCGAGGAGCGGTGTGTTGGTTCCTAAGACCATGGGAAATAGGTGTTTTTCAATAGTCTTAGGCAACCCCTGTGAAAGGGTCATTCGGCCCTCAAAGGGGTCGCGACCCACAGGTTGAGAACCACTGCACTAGATGGTTACAGCAGCCACAGGAAACTAACACATGTATATGGTGATCTGTTTAGGCCAGTGGTCAGTAAACTCATTAGTCAACAGAGTGGCAAACCGCAGTTCGCGAGCCGCAGGTGGCTCACGAGCCGCAGTTTATTGACCACTGGTTTAGGTGAATTACCTGTATTTGAATGACTTACAGCCAATATTTTCTGGTGCAGGTTTTTAGTTCTCATAAAAGGTATACTTTTAAAATATGTATCAATGAAGATCTCTGCCTGTGGCTCCTGGAAACAGTTGCACAGAGAAACAGTTTGCTGAAGAAAGACAAGAATTGAAAATACATTATGTTACTTTTATAGGAAAGAAAATCCTTAATAAAGTTCAGATCAGGCTTTTGGGATTTAGAATCACTTCACGACTCCAGGATTTATGGAGTTCCCTTCATTTACTCTTGTGGCATTATTTTTAAAAAGTTTTCCTTTTAAGTTTCCTGAATGAAAGCGTTTTGGGGTGCTATAGATTCTGTTCAAGTATCCCCAAATAGTATATCTATCCATGCAGGAGATTCCATTAGAGCTATTTCATTGCCCTTTGACATTCCCCTTAAAAGTGGCTGGGTTTGCCCTGGCCAGGTGGCTCAGTTGGTCAGAGGGTCATCTCACACACCGGAAGGTTGCGGGTTCAATTCCCGGTAAGGGCACATACCTAGGTTGCAGGTTTGATCCCCAGTTGAGGCACATATGGAAGGCAACCGATCGATGTTTCTCTCTCACATGGATGTTTCTCTCTCTCCTTACCACTCTCTCTAAAAATCAATAAACATATCCTCGGGTGAGGATAAGAAAGTAAAATAGTGTCTGGGTTTATCTGGGTGGAACATTTCTGCTGCCTGGGGACATGTAGTCTCTCCATTCTCAAGTTGTTTCCAGTCCCCCAGCGGAGAAAGGCCCACAGGGAGTAATTATAGGTCAATATGGTAGCATTGTAAACTACATAATGCATAGAGGGTATGGAACACCCAGGGATCCCAGCTACCCTGCCAAATGTGGTTTCAGAATATGAAATGCTAATTCAGATTTTAAAAGGAGCATTATGTTGCTGTGGGCTCCATTACAAGTTGTAAGGCATAAATTCCAACCTGACACCTGTTAAGAAAACCACTTACTTTTGGAGCCATGGATGGGCTCCATGAATCATTTTGCCATGTACCTATCAGTGAAAGATGAAATATTTGGAGACACAGTTTACTCAAGAAGAACATTTTTAAAATATGTGAAATAGGGAATAGTTCATTTCTCATTTGCCATTTTGAATCGTTTTAATGTTTAATAAACTTAAGAGTTTTTTGAAAAATAGGTTATTGATCTATGTTGTAGTCTTGTCATTTTTAAATTCTTTCCTATTTTATCATTCTGTAGCTGGAACTAATTGAACTCTCGATTCCTTTTTTTGTGTGTTTTTAAAACCAGTTAGGTAATTGAGATAGTACAACTTAGGTTCAGAATTAGGGGTAAGTAATGTTGTTTTAACTCGTTCAGTGCTTTTCCCAGGCACAATTATTATAAGGTTTTAGCTTCACTGACTATTTTGGCACACTGTGTAAAAGATAGTTACAAAGATATATTTTCATCATTTATAGTAGTTTCCTATAAAATTGATGGTGCACCATGGCCAAATATTAAAAAGGGTCCCAACCTAGACATTTGCTGCTGGCTGTGTCTTTTCTGTTTTTTTTTTTTTTTTGTTTTGTTTTGTTTTGTTTTGTGGGGAGGGGTAGTCAGCATGTATATGATTGATTATTTCATGTTTAATTCATCTATGTTTTCAGTTTTTTTCATCTAATTTTTTAAAAAAGTCAGGACCCACTCTGTTTTTCCTTGTGATAGCATTATATATATTTTGCTTATCCCTGCTGTGGAATGGTGGTGTTATGGCAACCAGGAAAAATTTTGATACATGCACATGACAACTCCGGCAAAAAGCAGCATCCTTTGAAGTTGAAACTGAATTGTAAGTGTCAGTGAGTGTGAAAGACAAACCAAGTAGGAGTTTAAATTATTTTCAGAAACAAAGCACACTTTTTAAAAATACAGTGTGCTTTGCATTGTCTGGGAAAGTTCTTCTTCATTTGCCGAAGGTACGTACCTACCCACCTCTTTCATTCACATGAAGGGTATTAAACAAAGGAGGCACACTGTGAGTCACAACATTTGGTTGTTCCGATGTCACGGCACTATCTAGAATAATGGCATTAGTCAGAATATTGTTCTTCCTAAAAGGGGTGATCAGAAGAATGTTAGCATATTATTCCTTGCCTCATTGGTCACCCCATCCCTTTACATATTCTTGTCTCCAGTCTTGGTCAGAGGGGTCTGTCAGCACCCTGGCAGCTCTGTGAGTCACATCTTCTCTATTGGCCAAGAAAAAGTGTCCCTTCTGTCCAAGGGTATCCTGTCTGCCCATCTCTTCTGTTATCTTGTTCCTTAGTAGATGGTTTCATCTCTGCAATTTTAGCCTCTCCCTTTCCATTGATTTTTCTTTTTAAGCTCCTCAAATTCATTCTCTCTCTCTCTCTCCCTCTCTCTCTCTCTCACACACACACACCCCTCCCCTCAAATCTGCTGCTTCCTCAAGTGACCACTCCTTATATTACCTTCCTTTTATAGCCAAGCCTTGACAGATAGTGTGTACTCATCTACATTTCCTGACTGACTCACTTCCTTTCTCTCTTGATGAAATTGCACTCTAGGCAGTTTCTGCGCATTCTTAGTCACAGAATCCATGAGATTTTTCTCAGTCTTTATCCTCCTTTACATCTGGGCATGTGACCTTTTTGCACACAGTTGGATTCTTGAAACTGCCTCTTTCCGTTCCCCTGTGCCTAGAATTCTGTCCAAGGTTTTCTCTGCCCACTCCTTCTCTGGGGTGACCCTAGACACGTGACATTAGGGATCAGCATGGTGATGATGACTCAGAGACCATAATCCCAGTCCTCACCTGTGCATGAGCCCTGGTTGCACATATTCAGCTGATTCTCCTACGTGTGAAGCTGGCCAGCAGTCAAACCCAGTGTGTTCGACACACTGCCTTTCTTGTCATGTGCTTGTCTCTCGCCATCGTGCCTGGCTTTGTCCATGGCCCCACCATCTTTCTGTCTCCCAGGGCTGACTCTCAGGATCAGCCAGTCCCACACCAGCACTTCCTTTGTCTTTGTATTGTCTTTTGGATTCATCGGCGCAGAGCCTGCTGCAGGACTGGTCTCCCCCTCTCCAGTCTCTTCTCTTATCCATTTAGCTTGCACACGGCTGTTGGATTACTCTGCTTAAGCATGAAGTCCTTTTTCAGTACTGTTACCTACAGAACGAGGCCATACATCTTGGGCTGGCTCTCCAGGCCCTTAGCGATCCAGTCCAAACCCCCCCCCCCCGTTCTAATCTCATCTTTGACTTACCCTCTTCAGCACTCTGCTCCAGATGGGTAAACCTCATTAGGCACAATCTGATGTCTCTTCCTTCAGAATACTCCAATGCTTTTCAGCAGTCCACTATAAACCACCCAGTCCTCGCTGTCATATTTCCTGGGTGAGTGCAGTAGCCTTGTACTCTTTGAATCCCTTTTTTTCTCCCTCCGTTTTGCTCTCTGCTCACATATCACCTCACTGATCACTCCCGTAGAAATTCCCCAAATCACACTATATTTCCCACTGCCTGTCTCTTACCTGCACACTTATTTGTGGGTCTGCTTGTCTAGCTCCTCCACTGGAAAATAAGCTCTGTGGCAGCAGTGAGTTTGCCTGTCCTGTTCCCAGGGTAGGAACAACACTTAGGCCGTGTTCACTGTGTTCAATAAACCTTTGATAGGAGTCACTTTAAGATACGGAGTAGAATCAGTTTAAGATACGGACCGAGAGAACGAGCACATGTCTGACCTTTACCTGCCTCATGTCATCCTACTGTCCCATGTGCTGAGCACAGCACCTTGCACTCAGGGGCCATCCGTTACCTGTCAGTTGGATAGGTGTCTTTTTTTTAAACCCTTACCCAAGGATATTTTTTTCATTGGTTTTTTAGAGAGAGAGTGGAAGGAAGGGGTGCGGAGAGAGAAAAGCATCGATGTGAGAGAGGCACATCGACTGCTTGCCTCTTGCATGCACAGGGGCCGAGGATTGCACCTGCAACCCAGGTACACGCCCTTGATCAGGAATGGAACTAGAGAGCCTTCAATGCTCGGGGACAGGTGGGAGGGGTGGGAGAGCCATGCTCTCATCACTGAGCGACACCGACCTCGGCGGAGAGGTGTCCTTTATAACTTCCTGAGAGAAAAGTTCCCCCTTGAAGTTTCATGTCTAGAAGGCCCTGGAGGAGTGTCCTAAGGTAGTCTGCTGTTGGGGACTGGTGGCCAGTTGGGAAGAAAGTTGAAGGCAATATCAGGTGTGCTTCAGCTGGGCAAGCCAGGTGGGGCCCGGCACTGGACCCGATAGAAATGCACAAGAGTTCAGGGATGCTGTTTACACAGGCATTTGCAGCGACTGGGTCTGCTTCGTAGTCAGAGAGCTCAGAACTTTTCATTTCATATTGAGTTTTCTCAGCTGAGCTCATGTAGTGGCGCCTGGTAGGGAGCCGGATGGGACGTGGGGAATAAACATGTTCCATAAAAGTTAAAGTGTCACAAGGTAGAGAGTTGTTAACGTTAAGTTCTTTCTCGCGTTTGGTTGTAAAATGCATTTTAGCAGGTGAAAGATTAACGAGGGAAGCAATAAACGGACTGAAATTTGTCCCTTAGATTGTGATTCCACTTTTATTGTAGCAGACTTTGTTATTATTTTGTTACGGTATTTAGCCAACACTTGTTCATTTGGAGTTAATTCTATTATCTTAAATCCTTGTTAGGAAGGTGTCAAAATACACAGAACAGCCAATGATTTATAATGTAAAGCTTGTAATAACTACCACATTGCTGATGTTACATTGCAGTGTGCTTTGCCTTGGGAGGAAATATAAGCCAACCTTAAAAAAAAGCAAATGGGTTAAATATATATTATCACACAATGGACGTTGGCACTCGATAATATTATAAGAAAAAACTAGTAGAATTTTTGAGATGGGTGAGGGGAGGAAGATTTATAGAAGGATGAATTGTATAGTTTATTTTGATTCTAGTCTGTTTATCCACTAAGCACTAATTTATGCTTTAGCTTAGCTCACTCTGTGTGCTCTATAAAGATCCTATATGTAGGATCCCTCTAATAAAAGGCTATCAGAATTGTAGAATGCAGATATTATGTGAATGGTGAATTTTAAAATTCATAATAAATTTTAGGGAGTAACAGATGAAATGTTGTATCACCTTAGATTTAACAGCTATGTTCTTAATATTTTAAGACATAAAATATGTCCCCTTTAATTGTAAATGATAAGGTATGTTACAAGGAGTCTAGTGTTTATATGTTAAAACCAGAGGCCCAGTGCATGAAATTCATGCACTCGGGGTGGAAGGGGTCCCTCAGCCCGGATTGCAAGAGGGCGCAAGCCAGGCCGAGAGACCTTGCCGGTGTACAATCTAAGCCAGGGAGGGACACTAAAGGTTGCCCAGATTGGAGAGGGACCTCAGGAAGTCTCCAGGGCATGACCGGTTCATCTTGGTCAGCCCGTATTGGCCAGATCCAGCAGCAAGCTAACCTATTGCGTTTTTGTGTAATTACAAGTTCCTTTGTGCGTTACGTACCAATAAATAATAAGAGGTTGTTAGTTGGTTGAAGCTTTGGGTTGCATCTTTGGAGCATCTGCCCCCTGGTGGTCAGTGTACGTCATAGTGAGCGGTTGAGTAGCCTTAGCATTCATTAGCATATTATGCTTTGATTGGTTGAACAGCTGACCAGATGACTGGACACTTAGCATATTAGGCTTCTATTATATAGGATGAAATGCTGTCCTGGAGAAGGTTTTAGCCCAATGCATGTATTTGGCTGAACCTTCTTATCCATTGTTACTGTTTTCCAAAATTCCCCAGAACAGAATTGTAGTATTGTTGGTTATGGTCAATCTTGAGTTAGACATTGCTTTTCTTTGATGGAGATCAATACCAACAATTTGGGCATTTTTTGAATGTTACCATATTTCTGTGGAAAGCAGGTCTCAAAAGTGCTTCCAAATCTATGTCTGTGTGTTAAGGACTCTCGGCTGGTAGATTGTCCATCACAGTTTATTGGAAAGAACTGTGTGTGGTGGGGTGTGTGGGTGTGTTCAGATGCTTCTCAGAATTGTGATTATAAACATTGTCAGAAGCAGAGAGTGTTAGGCATCTTCCACTTGAAAGGAAAATGACAAAAAAGAATAAAATCATGACTTGACTTGCCTATAGCTCTGTGCTCAGCCTCTCATCTCGATGCTACTGAGGGTTACTCCTGCTCACCAGAGAGCTCAGAGGGATGCCGTGTCAGCAGTTGGAAAGCTGTATAAAAATGCAGTGTGTGCCTCTCACTTCTGAGTAACCACTTGAGACCTTTTGGTATTAAAGTTAGTCTGTGTTTAAACTATCCTAACACGTGATGTTCAAAGACTTTTAACTAACCCACAATTACTCTTCTGCTAGACCTCTGCCCTTAAGGCAAATTTTACCTGTGACTGACCTTCAATATCATTAAATCTCACAATAATGAAAACCTCTGCAATGACTCTGTTCTTGAAAATTATAGATACTCACCTCATAAAATGTATGGATTTGTGGGTTCTTATTCCAGGTTGCGTTTTTGTGTAATTACAAGTTCCTTTGTGCGTTACGTACCAATAAATAATAAGAGGTTGTTAGTCGGTGCAGGCCTTGGGTTGCATAATTGGGAAGTCTCTGGGGCTTTGTGGGCCAGTTCTTTCACTGAGGAACCAACAGTGGTAGCTAATTCCACCGGAGCTGTGTGCTCAGGTGCCCAGACTGCTGGACAGTGGGCAAGATTTCAAATTGCTAAAATGGCCTATGGCCAGGTGATGGTTGCTTTCTTGGAACAAAGCATGTGTTCCTCTACCCCCACAACACATGCCCACTCCCCAGTCCACCTTTGCCAAAGTATGCACTCTAAAAGTACTAGGAAAAGGAAAATGTATCCCACAAGGAGAGGATCAAAGAGATTCATTGGATTCATTCATTTTTGACTGAGGAAAGCTAGTGTAAATATTTAATCTTAGAACTGGTGAAGTGACATGTATTTAAAATGAAATTTATTCTTCCTGTGAAGAATCAGCTAGCTGTGGACACCACTTGCTGTTTTTCTGCCAGTTGTACTTATAAGAAGATCAGAGTAAAGAAATAAAATTGTGACAATTTAAATTTTATTATTACAGTTGTGAAAAGTAAGCACGGTTTATGATGTCCTGCTTTAGTTTCTTCTTAGTAAGAGATGGGCAATGCAGTGTGAGGTTTGCTCACAGATGATGCCCTTTGACTGATTTGAAGTAAATTTAGCATTTCATTGAAACATAAACCAGAAGTTTCTTCTTCCTCTGTTCTTCTTTCCTCCCTTCTGTGTTCCCCCTAATTGAGATTACCAGAGGCTAATTTTAATTGATTGCATGGATGTTGATTGATGATTAAAAAAACCCACAAACAAACCTGTCTATCCAAGTATCATTCTAGTCAGCTGAGACTTAAATATCTGGGGATGAAAAGCATGACATTTACGTGGATAAAATGATTTTGCAGAGGGTAACAAGTAAGTTATTGATTCACATGATTGCGTGCTTGATAAGAGGAAATAGTAGAAGGGCACAAATGAAGAAGTACTTTCATCTACATTTATAAACCCTTGGTTGCAACAGCAAGAATGCATGAAAAAACAAACAAAAAAAGAATGCATGAACATGGTTCTTAAGCTTGGGCTCTTAGAATAGTCAGAGCAGCTGTCTGCTGGCCCTCAGGCCCTTGGCCTGCAAACAAGCTAAAGGAAACAGAAAACAGTAGACAGGGAAGAACAAACACAAGCTGCCCCTTATACACATCCTTCAAATATTTGGGAAGGGATTTCAGAGGAGAGCTCGTTGGTTTTTTAGCAATCTTTGATAGTATTGAAATATTTTCTTTTAGGAAGCAAACCTTGAAAATAAAGCAGTGGCTCCTTTATTTGACATTGATTAGGAAATAAGGTGTTCTCGTGGATGAATATTTATCTAACTGGAGTTTGTTATGTCAAATACCAGAACCTTTTCTTTTGTTTTTCCTTTTTGTAATTTTAATTCAGTTTTTCCTTCACTCCTTAAAGCACTACTCACATCGATTGAACAACGAGTCCAGATGAAGCATTCCAGGGAATTTAAGACCGCCTCCATTACTTATACTCCTGGTGCTCCGAGCCTCAGCACAGGCCAGAGTCTGTTTCTCTGTCTTGTGTGAGGTCAGGCTGTAGTGTTCAGCTCCTCCACGTTATCGTGCTGCATCTATCAGCTACTCCTCCTGACTTTTTTATGAGTTGAGAAGTCAGGTAACTGGACTTACAGTGAACTCTCTGTTATATAAGGAAGGGTTATTAAGGAGTGTGTGGTAAGTTGTATTTGGGTGGAGGAATTCATTAATCATGAATTAATATCGTGCTGAAAGTTCAGAGCTATGTTTCAGGGGGTGGATCCATCAAACATCTGACTTCTAAATATGGTAGATCATTAGGTTCTAAGGCGTCTTGAAAGAACGGTTAACTCCTAATGACCTGAAGCACAATTTTATTTCCAGATGACCTATACTTAACATTTTAAAATTCTGAGATGCACCCTGGCTGATGTGGTTCAGCGGTTAGAGCATTGGATTGGGCACCAAAAGGTCACAGGTACCAAAGGGTCACGGGTTTGATTCCCACCGCAGTCGGTCGTTGTGCATACAGGACGCAACCAGTTGATGTATCTCTCTTACATTGATGTTACTCTCTCTCTTTCTTTCTCTCTTCCCCTCCTCCCCCTTCTCTTCTTCTCCCTCCCTTCCACTCTCTCTAAAAATTAGTGGAAAAAATATACTGGGGTGAGGATTAAAAAAAAAACCACAATAAAAAAACCCACAATAAAATTCTGAGATGCTTCTTCCCATTAATTTAATTCATGGATTTATTAGATGCTACACTTATGTTGCAAGCCTCAAATGCATTTTAATATTAGTTTCACCAGCTACAATTAAACAGTTAATGCTGCTCTAAACCGTAAGCTGACAATAAAAGACTTGGGGTTTGCCTCATTTTGGACCACAGGTTGTGTTCCCTTTCAGTCCTGCTCCACAGCCTTCCTTTCTTCGTTAAGAGTGGCTGAACCCCCATCAGAGTTTCCTGGTCCCATCTCCAGGAAAATGGGTGAAAGGAGTTTCAGTTTAGGCCAGTGATTTTTATGGGAAGAGGGGCAAATATTTAAATAACAAATATTTGACCCTCCAAATGTATGTGTATATGTGTATTTATGTTGTATTATATGTATAAATTTGTATGTGCACATTTAAAATAAAGATGACTATCAAACTTGATTCTGACGTAAACCCTAGCTCGTGTTTATTTCCCCTAGAGATAAAAAGCATTCATATTTGAATTAATAATCGTGCTGGAAGTTCAAATATGTAGACTCTTCCTTGTACTGTAGTGATTTGGAGAATCATAGGAAATTTCTTAGGGAAATTGAAGAAACCCAGAGATTTTTTGTTTGTTAAATTCTATTTTATTGATTTCAGAGTGGAAGAGGGAGAGATAGAAACATCAATGATGAGAGAGAATCATTGATTGGCTGCCTCCTTCATGCCCCCACTGGGGATCAAGCCTGCAACCCAGGCATGTATCCTGACCAGGAATCTAACCATGATCTGCTGATTCATAGGTCAGTGCCAGGCTGGAACCCCTGGTTTAGTAACTTGTCTACCCCTGAGGTCCAGACTAGAGTCCTAGGCCCTTTGGCTGACTGATTTTCTCTGATTTTGCCAGCCATTACCTACCCTGATTTCCTGTTTCTGATTCACAGCCTGGTGACAGACATTCCTGACGGAGACAGCTTTGTTGGTCATTTCTCTGTTGCCTAGTTGTTGGCTTTGGTCTAGCTTCTAGACTTCTTCCCAGATTAATTGGATAATTGCATTTATTGGCATTGATCCTGTCCAGGCTGCCCAGCTCATGGTGGTTAACCAAGCTTTACCTGACCATGTAAAAAATAGTATCAGGCAGATTTTAAATTCCAAACTAGCTTCTTTTATTGAAGACCATGGGAAGTCTACTAGACAAGGAACTAAATGATATTTTATTTTAAAATGTAACTGTAAAAAAAATGAAATGCCAAATGTATTTCATTTACCAAAAATGTAAGCAGCAGGAAAAATCCTGAAGACTTAACTATCTTTCCAAAAATAATTTTTGAGTTAGTAATTAATAAATAATGCAAAAGAAATGGAAGAATAATTCCCTTTAATAGATTTGACTGTATGTTTAAGAAATTTGTATTTATCCAAATCATAAAGATAATTTCCTGTTGTAATATTGCCATTTATTGTTGTGTAATACACCACCACTAAATCTGATTTCTTAAAACAACAATTCATTATTTTTCATGATTCTTAGGTTGGCTGAGCTCAGCTGTGTGGTTTTCTTGTTCCATGTGCATATCAGCTGGGGTCACTCATTAGACTGTACTCAGTGAGGAGCCTGGCTAGGGCTGGAATATTCAGGGTGCTCCACTCTCATGTCTGGCACCTCAGCAAAGTCTTCCTGAGCCTGCCTTTCTCTCCATGATCATTGGTGTAGTCCATCTTCATTGCACGGCGGCAGTATCCCAAGACAGTTTTTATTACCTTTTTATTCTAACTTTTTAAAAAATTTATTTCTAACGTGATTTTATTAGTTTACTCTTTTAAAGAAATAATTAAATACACCAATCCTAATATATAAAAAGCCAGAGGCTGTCACGACCAAAACAACCAGACGGATGACCAAACAGTAGGCTGCGTGGAGCCACAAGGCCAGCAGGGGTGTTACTGAGGGATGACCAAGGGACTGAACAGCAGGCTGCAGGGGGCAACCAGGCTGGCAGTGGGGTTATTGAGGGACAACCAAACGACTGAGCATCAGACTGCATAGGGCAACCAGGCCAACAGGGGGGCAGTTGGGGCAACCAGGCTGATGAAAGAAGGCATTTGGGGGCAACCAGGCTGGCAGGGAGGCAGTTGGGGGCAACCAGGTAGGCAGGGGGGTAATTTGGGGCGATCAAGCTAGCAGGCAGAGGTGGTTAAGAGTGATCAGGCTGGCGGGAGGGTGGGGGGTAGTTAAGAATGATCAGGCAGGCAGCAAGTGAGCAGTGAGGAGCCAGTAGTCCCAGATTATGAAAGGGATGTCTAACTGCTGGTTTAGGCCTGATCCCTGAGATTGGGCCTAAACCGGCAGTCGGACATCCTCTGAGGGCTCCCAGGTTGGAGTGGGTGCAGGCTGGGCTGAGGGACACCCCCCTCCCCATGCACGAATTTCATGCATCGGGCCTCTAGTAGTTATATATAACAATTTGTGTGTGTGTGTGTGTGTGTGTGTGTGTGTGTGTGTGTGTCTAATAGACTCAAGAAGATTAATTTTTGCTTGGAATAACTAGACAGTTATACTGCTTTGCACATGTTGATATAATTTTGAAATGAATTGCTCTCATGAGATCTTCCTCATATATTAAGAGCATAACATGAGTCTTTGATATGAAAACATGAGGAGAAAGTATTTCTTGTTTCTAACAGACATTTTTATGCTCCATAGTAGTCATTGCATACATTATATTTATACTCACAACAATGACAAAATAAGTAAGGGCAGCTATAGAAAATTTACCCCCCAAAAGTGGATTTCAAAATTAAAAACACATTACTATTTACATTAGCATGTCCAAAAATGAAGTACTTATGTGTAAATCTAGCAAAATATGTATAAAATCTATATGAAGAAAACTATAAAACTGCGATGAAAGAAATCAAAGCACAACTTAATAAGTGGAGAGATACTTCATGTTCATAAATAGGAAAACTCCATGTTGTCAGTATATCAGTTCTTCCAACTTGATCTCTAAATTCAATGCAATCCCAATGCATTTTGTTATTTTGTGGATATCAGCAAATTGATTCCAGAGTTTATGTGAGATGCTAAAACCCAGAGCAGCCAAAGAAGAACAAAGTTGGTATAATGACACTCCCTGACTTTAATACTTAGTACAAAGCTAACAGTAATTAAGACAGGGTGGTTTTGGAAAGAACAGACAAATATTCAATGGAATAGAATAGAACAGTGGTCCGCGGACCACTGCTGGTCCATAAGGTCCAAAAGGTTGGCAACTGCTGGAATAGGAGACTCAGAAGTAGACCTACATAAATACTGTCAACTGATCTTTGACATAGGATCAAAGACAATATGATTGCTAAAAGATAGTCTTTTAAACATATGATACTAGAAAAATTGGACATCAGCATACAATAAAATGAATCTAGACACAGACCTTATACCCTTCACAAAAACTTACTCAAAATGAATCATAGACCTAAATGTAAAATGCCAAAGTGTAAAACTCCTCGAAGATAACACGGGAGATAATCTAGGTGACTTTGGATATGATGATGACTTTTTAGATACAACACCAAAGGCACAATCCATGAAGGAAAAGCTAAGAAGCTGGACTTTATCAAAATTAAAAATTTGCTCTTCAAAAGACACTGTCAAGAGAATAAGAAGATCTACAAGAATTAACACTTAACAATAAGAAAGCAACAGCCTTACTAAGTAAAACTGGGCAAAAGACCTGAACAGACACCTCACCAAAGAATTTATAGAGAGAGCAAGTAAGCATGTGGGAAAATGCTCCCTATCATATGTCATCAGGGAAATGCAAATTGAAACCACAGTGAGATAGCTACCACACACCTATTTAATCAGCCAAAATCCAGAACACTGACCAAATGCTATTGAGGTTGTGGAAGCAACAGAAATTCTTATTGATTGCTGATGGTAATGCAAAATGATACAACCACTTTGGAAGACAGTTTGGCAGTTGCTACAAAACTGAACATACTCTTAGCATATGATCCACAATTGTGCTTCTTAGTGTTTACTCAAATGAGTCAAAGCTTATGTTCATACAGGTGTTTATAGCATAAATGCCAAAACTTGAAAGTAACCAAGATTACCTTCTGTAGGTGAACGGGTAAATTGTGCGACAATGAAATATTTTTCAGTACCAAAAAGAAATGAGATACCAAGCCATGAAAAGACAGACATGCGGGAATCTTAAATGCATATCGCTTAGTGAAAGAAGCCAATCTGAAAAAGTTACATATTGTGTGATTCCAACTATATGTAACATTCCGGAAGAGGTAAAACTATGGAGACAATAAAAAGACCAGTGGTTGCCAGGAGTTATGGTGGAGGGATGGAGGAATTGTGGCACAGTGAAACTACACTGAGTAGCCAGATTATGATGATCTCTGAACACATAATAATCTGGCCATTCAGTGTGTGTGTGTGTGTGTGTGTGTGTGTGTGTGTATATATATTAGAGGCCCAGTGCATGAATTCATACATGGGTGTGGTCTGGCCAGCCTGGCCAGGGGGAGGGGACATGAGTGGTTGGCTGCCCGGCCTGCCGGTCAAACTCTTGGTAGAGGGGATAATTTGCATATTAGCCTTTTATTATATAGGATATACACTGAGTGGCCAGATTATTATGTGTTCAGATATCATCATAATCTGGCCAACTCAGTGTATATTGTGTATAATACTATAATATTAAGTGGATATCATTATTCATTTGTCAGAACCCATAGGCTGTATAACATCAAGAGAATTCTAGCCCCGGCCAATGTGGCTCACTTGGTTGGAGTATTGTCCCATATATCAAAAGGTTGTGGGTTCCATTCCTGGTCAGGGCATATTACCCGTGTTGCAGGTTTGATACCTGGTCCAGGTACATGTGGGAGGTGACACACTGATGTTTCTTTCTCACATCACCATTTCTTCCCCTCCCTCTCTCCTTCTCCCCTCTAAAAAATTAGAATTAAAAAAATTTAAAATATTATCTTAAAAAAGTGAACTCCAACTTAAAATTTGGACTTTGGATGATAAAAATGTGTCAGTGTAGGTACATCAGTTGTAACAAATGTATCCCTCTGGTGAGGGATGAAAGTGGGGGAGGCTGTGCATGTGTACTGTCAAAGAGTATATGGGAAATTCCTTCTGATTAATGCTGTTGTTGTTTTTTCTGTCAACCTAAAACAGCTCTAAAAGTAAAGTCTCCTTAAAGGATGGAAATGAAAGAAAATTGTGGGGGGGGGGAAAAGGATGTTTGCTTAAATATTAAAAGACTAGTGGCCCGGTGCATGGATTCGTGAACATCCAAAGGAAATTAATTACTGTCAAGTCACCGCAGCTCAGCAGTAAACCAGTTTCAGGGCCTACTGTGCTCCAGCAACAATGTAACCCATGGCCGAAGGTGCACACATGCATGGCCCTGCAAGCAATTGGGCTCCCTTCTCTCTGGTCCTGGGTGCGTCACCCAAGAAATGCCACTGCCAAGTCACTGCAACTTGGCAGCTCCTGCATTGAACATCTGCCACCAGTGGTCTGTGCATGTCATATGTACTGATGGTTACTTAGCCTTTTGTATATATAGATTCTTGGGGTTATTGTGCCATTCTATTGTTTTAAGCTGGAAATTTTGACTTTTTAAAATACGATTAGCTATTTCAGAGGATACTTTAGAAACCAGACATCACAGATATTACAGAAATATTTCTTATAAATACTTTTTATGAAAGGCTAAGTAGTGATATGAAAGTTGGGGATATTCATTAGTGACAGTTGGAAAAAGGTATCTAAATCTGTTTTTTGCAGTTTTTCTAATATTTTTGGTATTAAGGTGTGAAATAGATTAGAAGTTAATATCGCTCTTTTTTGGTTGGTTTGTTTTTTGTTAATCCTACCTGAGGATATCTTTCCATTGATTTTTAGAGCGTGGAAGGGAAGGGGAGAGACACACAGAGAGAAACATTGATGTAAGGGAGACACATTGATTGGTTGCCTTATGCGCATGCCCTGGGGCTGGAGCTTACAACTGAGGTACATGCCCTTGACTGGAATCGAACCTGGGGCCCTTCAGTCTGTGGGCTGATGCTCTATCCACTGAGCTAAACCAGCTAGGGCTAATATCATTTAGAAAAGCCTTCTCTGTGGCATGGAGTCAGGAGGGGTGGCCATTTAGATGGCGACTTCTGGTGGGGTCAGGTGAGGTCAGCACGATTTTGTGCCAGTTTTATTGACTTCTGACAAATTACCCGAATTCACTGAAATAACACCTATGAAGACCTTCATCCACTAATCACACACATATAATTTATGTGTCCATTATCTGGGGTCTAATTGTTCATGGAGCATTTCCACTTTGAGAAAAATGCGGTAGAACACATGGCCTTCATTTGGATTAAAGCAACAAAGAGCAGCTTGACCTGGTTCCTTTTCACTGTGGCCAAGTGCCGATGTGATAACTGCTTATTCTGAGTTCTCCAGTGAAGGGTGGCAACAGGCTGATGTTGAATTTGGTTCCTTAGAGAATGGGGTGAAATACCAAAACCTCCTCAGGAGTGGACAGTAGAGTGGAGACTTTTTATGGGAGTTTGAGTTTCAGGCTATAAGGGTTTTGTCTTTTGTTTTTATTTTCATTGTCCTGTGGAAATAAATAATTCTATTTTGATGAAAGTATGTTTTGTCTCTTTTTTTACAGCCGAACGTTGAGGCTGCATCCCAAAAATAAAATAATAATTATGCAAAGTTGTGCCTATTATCATGAAACTTTTCTTTCACAAACTAGGTAAATGTAATTCTATTTCAGTAGGATTTTTTCCTTTAATTTTTTTGTTAACATATTTTTATTGATTTCAGAGAGGAAGGGAGAGGGAGAGATTGATAGAAATATCAATAATAAGAGAGAATCATTAATCGGCCACCTCCTCTTGCACCTCCCCCACTGGGGGTCCAGCCAGCAACTTAGGCATGTGCCCTGACTGGGAATTGAACCCAGACCTCTTGGTTCATAGGTCAATGCTCAATCACTGAGCCATACTGGCTGGGCTTCTTTAATTTTAAACACCCCATTAGGCCTAGACCTGTTTTGGAAATAATAAACTAAAGTCTACATAGTGTTTCATTATTATTTATGAAATTAGCATTTGCTTTGATTTTTGCATCATGCTGTAAATAATCATAGGTGGTTAAAACATATCCAGAGGAGGAACTAAGTTGTCACATAAAATATTTTGTCATAGAATAATATAGAAGGAAAAAAAATCTTGTTTTCAAACGTGGTAAAATGATGGAAATAAATAGCAAGAGGAGCAGAAGGAAAAAACTAAGAAAATGGAGTAGGGCAAAATAGCAGAAAGACTCCGATAAGATGGATGTGAGAACGAGAGAGATATTGATGAGAGAGCGGGGCAGGGAGTGGAGAGATCGGAGGCCTAAAGAAAAGGCATGAAGACAGTCTAACACTGGATGCTTACTGAGTGCTGTGAACCATGCCAGCACTTCCTGGTTATTACAATATTATGTGTCTTACTTTCAACATTGTGCAGGTCAGGAAACTCAAATGATTTATGTCACTGTGGGAGTTAACGATGGAACCAGGGTTTGAGCTCATTTAATTTTTCTAGTACTATTTACTGACACTCATCGTGGGCCAAGCTGACATTGAGAATAATACAGTTACAACTTAGGTATGGTTCCTGTCCTCACAGAACTTAAATTTCACTGGGGAAGGTAGAGAAGTAATGATGCAGTTACAGTGCATGGTGATAAGTTCTATAGATAGGAGAATTTAAACATATGACATCCGAAAAATTTTGTTTGGTATGCTTTTCATCTTTTTTTCCTCATTACAACCTTTCCCCCTTTCTCCCCCTCTCCCCTGCCCCCCCCCCCACACACACACATACACACTCCTAATCTCATGGGCGTTTTTTTAGCCATAGAAACTAGAGCCCTGAAACAATTCTTATATTTTATTCATGCCTGGGATTTTATTTTATTTTACGCATGGTTAGGGCTCACAGCCTACTTGGCTTTGTCCCCTGAATGTCAAATTACTTGCAGTCAATGTTAGATTAGCTTTCTAGGAGCACGGTCCGAGTGAAGGAGGTAGACAAGGCAAGCCTGAGGGCAGCTTCAGACTAGAAGTTTGATGCTTGATTCAAAACTCCATTTTTATTTCATTTTGTATTTGGGATTGGTATAATTAAAGATGGCTAGTTATTTACTGACCTTTTAGGTTACATATATTTATTTGATTTAGTAGTTAGGCATGAAAAGTAACATTTATTTACTAAATCGTTAGAAAAGTAACATTTGACTTGATAGCAATGTTTCAAGTGTTATTAAAGCTAACATAAAACAGATTGCACATATAACATCTCTTATTTTTTTTGTGTGTGTTTGTCTTACTAAAAAAGAAGTGTAGCTTTATAGAGTAAAAATTTATTTTTCATCCTCCCACCCACCCAGCGGTAACTATTTCCTTTTTCTGAAGACTTTCTCTAGGAGTAAAGTAAAAGTGAGAGGGCATGGGAGGGCACGGTGGGTTTCAGTGGGTAACAATAGGATGAATGGAATTCCTACAGAAGATAAAGTGGATGGAAGGGCAAAGGTCATTTAAACTCTGGACAGAAACTGCTAATACTTTGGAGTCTCGGAGTCAGCCAGGAGGGGCATGGATGAAGGAGGTTAGTGAAGGAATGTGATTTCCTTTTAGAAAAACAAAACAAACACGCACACCAAAACTGGAGGCCTTATTAAATAAGCAAGTCTGAGCTAAATCTTTGCATTTCTAAGTAAAGTTCTTTTACTTACATTTCATTTTTTCTGCTCTGCACCGCAGACAGGAAAACTTGACAAATCAGACTGGAGGCAGGACTCAACCGGCTTTGTTTGGGTTTTCCCCCAGGCCCTGCCCCTCAGTGAGGTACAGGAGGACACCCCCCATGGTGTCGTCATTAGCCCCTGTGATCTGAGTCCAGCCCCACTGGCAGGGGTGTTCCTTTGGCAAGTGGCACCTGTATAAACAAACACGTCTCCTGTTGTCCCCTGTTGAGTCTTGGTGGTTTGTGACCCACCAAGCAGTTAAGGAAAAGGGAGCTTTCTAAACAGTGTCCTCCACAGAGGTAGACGGGCGGCACGGGCCCGGCCATCATTGTCTACTGCGGAGTTTATCTTCCCAGCGGAGCTCACAGCAACGGAGACTTAGCCCACCATGGAGTGGACCACCAAGAGCGAGAGCTCTGAGCTCCTCAAGTTCTTCCCCGGGTCCTCTCGATTCAGAGGCTAGTCTCATCCTGCAAGGTGTTGTTAGTACATGGTGGTGACGCATTTTAAAATGTGGGGATTTGCTTTAGCAGATGGTAGACTATCCGGAAGTTAGCAGATCTCAGTTCTTTTTAGATGACGGCCCCATGCACGTTGTCCCTGACCACTGGTAAAAGGACAGCATTGGACATAATTTTCTTACATCTCCCATGGCTTGGTGTATCGTTTGCTGCATTCCCTGTAAAGGTTGGACCTCCGAGGCCCCCGGGAGTATCCTGAGAGCCTGGGGCAGGGATTCTCATTATGACTTACCTTCATAGCACTTTTGCAGAGCACGGCACCCAGCAAGCGCTTGATTCGAATGTTTCTTTCTTTCTTTATTTCTTTCTTTTTTTAAAATATTTTATTGATTTTTTACAGAGAGGAAGGGAGAGGGAAAGAGAGTTAGAAACATCGATGAGAGAGACATCAATCAGCTGCCTCCTGCATGCCCCCTACTGGGGATGTGCCCGCAATCAAGGTACATGCCCTTGACCGGAATTGAACGTGGGAGCTTTAGGGTCTGCAGGCCGCCGCTCTATCTGCTGAGCCATTTACTTAATATTATTGAATTCTATGAGCAGTTTGTGTGTGTGTGTGTGTGTGTGTGTGTGTGTGTGTGTGTATGTGTGTGTGTGTTAATGTTAGACCCTGATGCAGTGTTGGCAGACCCCTGGGAGCTAACTTATTATAAGGGGTCACGAATCCAGTGGAACTTAAAGCATCCTGTGTAACTGGAGTCAGGTATGGCACGCAAAGGGATCATTTTCAGGGATTTGGAAGTGCTGTGTCATTTGTAGCAGTAAATATTTCATAGGTCTTGTCATATTTTCTCTATACTCTCTTGCAGTATTCTGACATTCAAAAGTGCTTATCAGATCTACTGTTCTAAATTCATTGAAATTATTGATCTTGAGAGAGAAATGTTAGGTGTCTCTCAGGTTGCTGCCTTTGCTGCAATTTCGAATTCCATCATTATTTACTCCACTTAAAAAATATGTATGAAAAAGATGTATAATGCTCTAGATGGGTTTGCTCAGTGGATAGAACGTCAGCCCATGGGCTGAAAGATCTCGGGTTCGATTCCTGTTGAGGGCAAGTATCTCGTCTCCATTCTGGGCCCTTGTTGGAAGGCAACCGATTCTCCCATTGATGTCTCTGTTTCTTTCCCTCCCTTTCACTCTCTCTAAAAATCAACGGAAAAAGAACCTTGAGTATCGGGATTTTTTTAAAAAAAGTATGTATTGTTCCTGTGTTGACAGCGAGGGGAAAACCAACTTCACGAGGCCCAGAATTTTCAGCATAGCTAAACTATAAATGCCTCCCATGCGCAGGAATGGCTTTTTCAGAGGCCTTTTTGCTAAAGGGGATTTGAGACGCTCTGGGGATATGGTTTGCTTGTTTTCTCAAGTCAAGATTTGGGGTTTTCCTGTGTTGTTAAGAAATTCTTTCAATATTCCTGGTTTCCTTTCCTTACCTCGAGTCAGAAGAATTCCACGTAGCGTCAGTGTGCTGTGATGGTAAATTGCAAAGAAGGGCAAGATAGGAATTTATTAGTCCACTTAAGGATGTCATTGGGCTCCTCTCGGAGTTACTAGCCATGTTACTATGTGAAAAAATACGCTGGAAGGTTTTTCTGACAGGAGAGTATTTGTCAACACTTTAATGAGGCCAAATGGCTTAAAAATAACTCCAGAAGAGTGGGCTCAGTGCTGCACTGTGCCCCTCAGGTTAGAGCAGTATATTTGACCTGCTTGGAAATTGGCCTGCATTTTTAGGTGATGTGACCTTATTTGTACAAAAATCAGTTATTCATATAAAAGAGAGCGTGCTGGGGAGAGTTTGCCAGGCTTATTACTGCCTTATCAGTGAGATTACAGAAATATAAATTAGTTTCTGTGATGGAAATCTGACAAGTAATTTCTGTTCCTCCGAAGTCATACATGTGGTATTAATTTCGACCTCATTCATAGGTCCTCGGATACCCTAACACACAAGAAGTGTGTGTAAAACAGCTAGACTTATTGGCATTAACTTTCTTGCAGCTCTTGCCAACAAAGAAACACTATGTACTAAATTTGAATCTGGTTTCAAAACAAATGTCAAGATTTTAAAACACTGGGTTTACTGGAAATGTAAATCGCGCATTTAATGAAGCTATTTCTCTTGACTCGCTTGTTAGTCTGTCAGCACATCAGGTAACTCCGCGTCGCTGGTGAATTTCCATTTTAATATGCGATTCCCATCTTTTCTTCATTCAGGAATGACTGACACAGAGAAAGGAACTCCTGCCCTCTTATAAAGTCTTCTAATCAACAAATCAACCTCTCATTATTATAAATTGCTACAAATTCCAGAAACAAGATCAATAGAAGCCCAGACTCATCAAAGGCGAGAAGTTGATGGTATCTGTGATAACAAGATTTAGTCTTTTTTTTTTTTTGTATGTAAATTGGGTATATATTAAATACCCAACTTCATACTCTAATTATTTTTAGTGTATGTAGACCATTAAACTTAGCTTACTTTGGCACATTTTTATGCTGAGGGCTGTTGGAGGAAAAGAGAGAGCATATTATTTTATCATAAAACTGTGCTATTTTGATCTGGATGACGATGGATGAGCCTTTGTCTGGGAATAGGGTAATTTTTTTGTCCATTTTGTTTTATTATTTTTAAATTTAATTATTTAATTTTCCTCATCACCAGTTAGCCGCTAGGAGTAGGGTAATTGCTCTGGAAGCTCCGTTGCATTCGTTTAGTTAAAAGAATAGGTACACCTCAACATGGAAAGAAACTACATTTCTAAAGATCCTTAGGAAAAGGGGTGGGGAACAGTATTACAGTCTTTAGAAGCGCCTTTCTTATTTTATCACATTCAATGTGGGATTCGTTTTGGTTTGCTTGATCTCATTTAGCAGTCTACTGCAAAGTTTTACTTATGCCCGCATTTCTTTCTCCTCAGGGTATAAGTTTAGGGAACAGTGAATTAGAATTTGGGAGAGAGAGAGAGAGAGAGAGAGAGAGAGAGAGAGAGAGAGAGAGAGAGAGAGAGAGAGATGACTGGTCATTTTTGAATCTTTCTGTGTATTAGGATTATGCCAGGCACTTTCTGCACAGTAGTCTTGGGGGATGAAAACAGTTTTAATTCCTGTTTTGCTAAAAGCTAGTTAGTAGTGCAGCCAGACTTTAAACTCTGCCCGTTAATGTTCTTTCTTCTGTAATGTGCTCCTAAATAAATGTTTTCATAGACTCTCAGGCTGCTGGTACCTCCTTGGGAGTCTGAAAGAGAATTCAGAATAGCTATCTCTTGACTAGAATAAAGGGGGAGTGAGGGAAGAGGATTGTTCAATCCTTCATTCAACACATATTTTATATGCCAGATACTATTCTAGGTGTACCTTCTAACCAAAGTGGCAAAACAGCTTACATTTCTTTATATAATTTAGCTATGCTTTATACATTTATGGAAGATAATTCCTATATCTGGTAGGGATTGGGGAACAATTAGAGTCCCACCCCCAGGTTATCTTCATTTTGAGGGAACTACATACAGCAACGTGTTTTGAGTTGTGAGTTAATATTCTGGGATGCACGTTTAGCAACTGTTAATATGTGGCATAATGACAAAGTACTAAATCACAGCATGTCTTTAGACGTGTTCTGTGGGGTTTGGTCAAGTAATTTTCAGAAATGCTTTGTGAAGGACAAATAAACAGGTTTCTTTATTGCAAAACTTCTTACGAGCCCTCAAGATGGTAAGGTGCACTGTTAAGTCTTGTGCATTGTTTCCCAAGGGTATGTGGTCGTGGGCCTTTTTTATCTAAAATCAGTCCAGCCCAAGCATGTCAAACTTGAGGCCTTTAGGCTGCATGCCACATTTATCTGGCCCGTGTTAGCCTTTGAGTTTGACATGCTTGGTCTAGCCCAAACAGTGTTCAAGAGCACCTACCTATAGTATCATCAGATCCAGAAAGCTGTGTCTTCCTCCTTCACTCCCCCATCCCCCTTTTCTGAACACAGTCACCTTTTAAAGTTTCTTTCATTGCAGAGCAACCACCTCAGCATTTCTAAGATGGTAAATGAATTGTTTTACTTTTGAGGCGCCAAGATGAAATAACTGATGACAGTAATGTATCTAAGGCACTCCAAGGGGTTAGGCTTTCTTTCACTGTGTCCTGAACTGTTTCTCTGCTTGTCAAGTAGTGGCGAGGGTAAATTAAAGAACCACATCCCTTCCTTCAGGTGGGATGGTAAATTGAAACAGTACTGCGCACCCCGGCCTCCCTTTCCCATCCACACAGAGGCTCACTGTTCGAGGCAGTTAAATGCATGCTCTATTCGCCTGGAAGTGTGGGTACAGGGAAAATACAGAAAATACAGGTTGATCTCATACCAGGAACCAGCCTCCTACGGGAGGGAGGTAAGCATTAAACTGAAGAAGCCAGGGGAAGAAACAGTTTTTGTTAGAGCCCCAGTGCAAACACTGTTCTTTAGGTCCCCAGCAACCACACTTCTGGCACGAGGCAGGACCTCAATAAATACTTGCTGAATGACTAAAATAATCACTTCCTCTTTAATTCCATATCCCGAGGTCAGAGGTAACTGTGTGTATTCCGGGGAACTCAAGGTGGTTTCTTCAGTTGACATTTGCCAGGTGCTGTGCTGAATGCTTTATATACGCTGTCTCGTTCAATCTCATGACCAAATGAAGCACCTTTACATTTACGGGTGGGAAAACTGAAGCTTGGGAATGTTGGATACTGTGCCCTCTCGCATATCTCCTAACTGCGGGAGCCTGGATATGAATCCAAGTAGCCTGATCTGCTGGCGTTTGCAGTTTTCACCAGGGTCCTGTGCTGCTAGGTTTCTCGACGCGCCTCTGTAGTCATGATAGATGGGGTTTCGGTTTCAGGCCTCGTCCCCAGAACTTTTAATAGTAAACCTTTTATTTACATTGGAGAGAATGAAACCAACGTGTGATTTTGACTGGGAAATCGGAGCTGTGGGGAAGTCAGTCGTGTTTTCTCCGTGACATCACAGGAAGTTGCCATGGAAATGAGTATGGTGTTATGAATACAGAATTATAACTGTGAGTGGGAAAGAAGCTGCCTAAGGAGACAAAACATGGAGGAGCAGTGAAGTCATTGTCGCGAGAGCACCTTTTAGGTTTCCGACGAACGATGAACAAACTTAGCAAAATGAGGCCTAAATGCCTAGTCGCTCTCCGCATTCCCAAACATCAGTGTTAAAACAGTCTGTTAACTCTCCCCGGTTCTGTGACTACATTCAAAACTTGTTGAAAGTAAAATAATTCCCATGTGTGCTTTTCAGTTTAGCAAATATTGTTTTTCTTTTCAGAGCCTTCCCAACCCAGGCCCCCTCTAATCCCTTCTTCCAGGTATTCCCAGTGGAGATAAACTGTTTTCTGGTGTTTGCATCAACAAATTCCCTGTAGAGTAAGTTAGCACTGGTATTTGTTAATTGTTCTAGCCAATTCTCGCAGTTGGATGGAGGATGTGTAGTAAGAAAGTGTTATTTTTCCAACAGACACTTTAATTCCAAATTCCATCTTTCCTATTGCTATTCAGTAAGTGCAATAAAAAACTGCTTATTTAAAAAACATTGGACATGCCGAAACCGGTTTTGCTCAGTGGATAGAGCATCGACCTGAAGACTGAGGCACATACCTTGGTTGTGGGCACAGCCCCAATAGGGAATGTGCAGGAGGCAGGTGATCGATGTTTCTCTCTCATCGATATTTCTAATTCTCTCTCTCTCTCTCTCTCTCTCCCTTCCTCTGTAAAAAATCAATAAAATATATTTTAAAAAAATAATAAAAACTTTAGACATATATCTTAAGCCTTGTCATGGGAGAAAATTTTTTGATCTCCAGTAATTGGAAGTGGCACAATACTCTACCATTGCTCACCATCTAATTTCTTTATATTTTCGTTGGGTCTTATTGGTTCCAGGGCACACAGAAGACTTCTGCTACTTACTGCTATCATTTTACCTTGAAAAGGCTAACATTCTAGACAGGAACCTCATCGTACTTTTGTTCCCTTAAGCTCTAGAAACTTGTCAGTTTATTCATTTTAGGTAGAAAAGTGAAACTTTTCTTGGCATATACTGTATATAAAAAAAGACAAAGCAGTTTTTGAATGACTCCCATTGCAAACAATTCGGTTCTTGACCAAGTTGTTCATGGGAAAACATGTCTAGGTTTTCCAACAGAACTTTGGTTCTCAACCTGACAACACTTTCATGCCTATACCTCATCATAACAAAAATATCTCTCAGGCCACAAACAAAGGAGAGAATGTGCCAATGTGAGTCAGTTACCACGAAACCTCCTATTGTTAACATCTCAGGAAATTGTGCTATGAATATTTTGGTGGTTTTTTGTTGTTGTTTTGTTTTTGTTTTGTGCTGGAAGCTTTGTTGCATTCCTTTGGTTAAAATAAAAGAAGAGGTACACCTCAAAATGGAAAGAAACTACAGTACTGAAGATGTGTTGCTGGGGAAATTGACTATTAGCACAATTTTAAAGCATAAAGAGATAAACAAACAGACAAAAAAGACATAAAGAGGCCATCCAGAATGCCCTCTTATCAAGATGTGTATAAGGATGTGTAGGTGCTCATAAAACAATCACAGGCAATTGGAAGAGGTAGAAAAATTTGTTTATTTGGATAAACAAAAAGCAATTAGCCAGTGAGTGATAACATTCTGGGGCAATGATAAGTGAAAAAGTGACCATACTGACCTACTGAAAGACACCCCTGGGATGGGAGCTGAAAGTGGTTCTTTTAGGGCTAGTAGAAGATGGTTGGATAAATTTAAGAAAGAAGTGTTTGCTTATAGATTAAACCAAACACCTGGCATATACTGTATATAAAAAAAGACAAAGCAGGGAATCACTTGGGGGTCTGGAACAGATTAATTCAATTTATATTATTTCTAGTGGAGGAAGAAGGATGATTTGGTTTTTGAACAAATCTCTTCTCATACAGCCTTCCAGAATGAATTAAGTTTGAGAACCAAGGTCCCACTATACCAGTTACTCTGGGATTCAAAGTATTTTTCTCCCCTGTCTATTCTGATTTAAGTATTTTCCTAATCTGTGATTACAAAGAAAATAGTGAATAACAGTAGAGCTTTCTATGAAATAAAAGGGAGTTTTAAAATGATAAAAGGAACACATAGAGAACTGGTCACAGATGTGTGTGCCAGTACTTGAGATAATAGTAATATTTGATACATCCAAAAGACTAAGGTCTATCTGTTACAGAATTTACATACATATTGGTGAGCCCGCCATTGAAGAGTTCAACATTACCAATACTAGTGAGGTTACTTGAATGTTCTTTCATTGTTCTATTCCCCTAGCAATTTGTGTTTTAACATGCACTTGTCTTGTAAAAATTGAGTTGTGTAGTTTAATAATAAGTACAAATAGTTGTGAAGAAATGGTCACACATTTGCTGAAGCAATTTGTTTCTTTCCTTCAATATTATACTTCTTAGTCCTCCATCTTGTGAGCTGTGGTTTATTCCTGCTCTGATATGTATATTTCCTTTCCAATCTCTACTTTGACGTTGGGTTATTTTTGTTTTAAAAATTTCCCAACACATGGGAATTTTAAATTTATCTTTATATTATTGACTTCTAACTAACATGCTTTGTGATTAGGGGACATAGTCTAGATAATACCTATTTGTAGAAGTCCTATAAGTCCATATGAAAATGTACATGTAAAAAGAATGAATACTCTTTCATTATTTAGTGTATTACATGTTTTTTACTATGTCAGACATGCTTTTCAGTTTCCTATTAAATAATGGGTTTATTAATTTTTCCTGTGTTTTTATTAAATTTTGCTGTATACATTTTTGAGGCTACTTTAATAGATGTATTCATATATAGAATTATTATACTTTCCTATTAGGTTAAATTTTTAAAAATCATTAAGTGGATGCTCTCATCCTTTTCATTTTTTCTGTGAAGTTCATAAATGATAATAGTGTATCTTAAATAATCTTCATTTAGGTTAATATTTACCTGGTTTATTTTCTCGGGGTTTCATCCTTTCATGTCTTTGCTTTATGTGTATCTCTTATAAATAGCATATTGCTAGATTTTATTATTATTGTTTTAAAACACATTAAAACAATAATTAACTGATACTATTTTATATTTATTATGATTACTGATATGTTCCATGTTGTACTATCATTTTATCTTATACTTCCCATTTGTCTCAGTTTTTTATTCTTCTCTTTTTCTTTTATTGTCCTTTTTTAATTGCTTGAATTTTGTTTAGTTTCTGACTCTACTGCTCCATGCCACTCGTTTGGAAACTGTGATGAAGACTCCTAGT
Organism: Lasiurus cinereus; assembly: GCA_011751065.1. Classification (NCBI taxonomy): domain Eukaryota; kingdom Metazoa; phylum Chordata; class Mammalia; order Chiroptera; family Vespertilionidae; genus Lasiurus; species Lasiurus cinereus. The sequence continues at coordinate 9,400,333 of JAAGEH010000014.1, read as the reverse complement.
TGAGCTCCTAAACTTATAGCCTCTTACTCTTGAGCACACAACTGCATTTCCCATCCTCCCTTGCTGTTACACATTGCCATGTGGCTGAGATTCAGTCAATGGAATTTAAAGAGACCTGATATGTGCTATTTTGGGGCCTAGATTTTTAAGGAGTACCTGAACTTCATCCATATTCTCCTTTACCTTCGGCTTTCTGGATGCAGAGGGTGACGGAGACCTTAAGAATTGGTAGAGCCACGGATGGAAAGAACCTGAGGTCTGAATCTCTGTGTGGAGGAAAACCGCTTGCCATTCAGACATTAGACTCTTATGAAAAATATTATGTTAAGCCACTGAAATCTGGGGGTTTCTTATAGCAGCTAATGTTTTCCTAAATAATGGCAAAATTATACACTGTTTTTATTCTTTTAATGGTACCCACGAAATTGACGGTGCATAACTAGCAGAGTCTAAATTTAAACCCGATTTTAAACCCTTATGGAATAACACGATCTTGAAACACAACTCCAAATGTCTCCCTCCTATCTTATATTTTTAAAACCCCAGATATCATCACTGTTTGGATTTGCCTGCATTTTACTAATTTATTTGCTTACCTTTCCTTCTGGCAACTCAGCCTTACTTTCTAGGATTATTTTCCGTCTTGAAGTATGTCCACTAGAAGCTCTAATGGGTAATGAACTCTACTGGTAATGAATCCTCTCAGTTTTTATCTGTCTGAATATGTATTTATTTTTCTTTTGTCTTTTAGGCCTAGGTTTTAAGTCTAGATTGATGGCTATTTTCTTTAAGCACTTTAAAGCTATTTTCACTAACTTTTGGCATCCATTGTTTCTGTTTTTGTTGAAATTTGTTTTCAGCCTAATTGTCATTTGTTTGCTACATATTCCATGTTTCTTTCTCATTTAAAGTCTCATTTTTGTGTTTGATGTTCTGCAGTTTCATTATAGTATGTCTATGTGTAATTTTTATTTATCTTCTATAGTATTCATTTTGCTTAATGTACTTATTTTTACATTTATAAAGACTTATGTAAGTTGGGTCATCTAAAAAAGGTCAATCATTTGATTTATTTCCACAGAGTATGCGTTTATTTTAATAACATGAATTTCTTTGTAAATAGTTTACAAATCAGGATGCATATGTTGGTACATATACATTATATTGAACATGATATAAAAAAAGGAACAAAAACAGAAATATATATATTTTTGGACATTTGAAAAGGTGTATAATTTCAAATACACATTTATATTGACCAGCCATCTGAAAAAATTACAGCATATAAAATGTTAAGAACCTGGTGATTTAATACTCCTTTTATATGTAGGCTCTATGAAGTGCAGAAGTACAGTATCTTGACAATCAATTTCTGTTTATAGAGAGCAAATGAGAGGTAAAGACAGAGGACCTTGCATTGGATCTTTCCATAAGGTAATTTGCCTTTTTTCCAGCCCCAAAATATTGCCAGAAAGGGTGAAAACTTTATTAAATGGAATAATTTTGGACCAATTAAGTTTTCTAAAGCATTATTATGAACATTTCCATTTATCCCTTTAAAGAAAAACATTTTGATTTCATATTTAGCAGTCAGAAGTCAGAGGGTAAGGAGTGGATGAGGATGAAAAGACCGAGCACAGAGGATTTTTAGAGCTTCGAAAATACTCTGTATATTGTAATGATGGATAGATGCGATTGTACATTTGTTTAAACCCACATAATGAATAGAAATGTACAACACCAAGAGTGAACTATAATATAAACTATGGACTTTGGATGGTTGCGATAGGCAAATGTAGGTTTATAAGTTATGACAAATGTACTATGGTGGGGGATGTTGGTAATGGGGGATGGGCTGTGCATGGGGTGGGGAGCTTGTTTTGGAGTTTTCCATAAGATAATTTACCTTCTCATTTACTAAGTGGGAAACCTTTTGTACTTTTCTCTTAATCTTGCTATGAACCTAACACTTCTTTAAAAGTAGTCTTTAATAAAAAAATTATTTGGAAGCATTGAGGAGGTTATAAGATCATTAAGAATTATGGGAGCAAGAGCAGGGAGAATGGAGGCCCCGTTTCTAATAATCTCATCTACTGAAATTAGATTAAGTGGATTCCACAGTACTAATCCCACAGATGTGCAAAAACAAGCCCAAATCTCTTCCAAAAGAATATAAATTATCTTAGTCCTCCAATTATTTCTACTAACAATTTTTGCAAAAGCAGTGTCTAACAATAAAAAACAGTTGAGAAGAAAGATATTAGCAAAACCCAGAAAAACAATAGCAATAGAAAATGCATAGAAGCTTCATATATTGATGTTATCAGAAACAGACTTTTAAATTATTATGTTTATTATTTTCAAGGAAAGACAAGTCAAAGGAACTGGAAAATATAAATAAGAACCAAATGGAAATTCTAGAACTAAAAATTACCATAACCAGAGAGCAATTCAGTAGATAGGTTAAACAACAGATTAGATTTAACTAAAGACAGAATTAGCATCCTGTAAAATAACTGAAAGAAAATATGCAAAATAAAACAGCAAAAGGATGAAAAATTCAGAACAGAGGTTAAGAGACGTAAAGAATTTGCCTTGAAGTTTTAACGTACAGTGGTACCTCGAGATACGAGTGCCCTAACATACGAGATTTTTGAGATACGAGCCATCGAGCGAGTGATTTTTGCTTTGAAATACGAGCAACAGTTGAGATACAAGTAATCACGCGGATCGGCCGGCTGCACATGACCCACCAGTTTACCTCGACTCTTGCGTCTCATAGTTTCCACGCCTCAAGGTTATGGAACAAATTAAACTCGTATCTCCAGGTACCACTGTACTTGTAATTGGGAATCTTTGAAAGAAATGAGTTCTGAAATGGGGCACAGCAATATTTGAATAGAAAATAGCTCAGATCTTTCTAACTGATAAGTAACTCTATCTACATACTCAAGAAATTCTATGAACTCCAAGAAGGATAAATAAAAAGAAACTCAAACCTAGACATATCATTGTAAAACTGAAGAAAGCAGCAACAAAGAGAAGATCTTAAAAGCAGCCAAGGCAAAAAAGACCAATTACTTTCCAAGGAGCTACACTTAAACAACTGATTTCTTAGCAGAAACAATAGAAGCCAGAATAATGGAATGATATCCTAAAAGCACAGAAAGAAAAAAAACTGCCAACTTAGAGTTCTCTGCCCAACAAAACATTCTTCAAGTATGAGGATGAAATAAAGACATTTTCAGACAAACAAAACTTCAGTCACCAACAGATTTTAGCCAAAGAAAATATTAAAGAGTGATATTTAGGTAGGAGAAAAATAGTCCTGGTTATTTAGAAATACACTTATAAATATGCTCTCTAGAGAAATCTAATAACTTTTGACTACCTAAAATAGTGACACTGTTTTGTTGGGTTTAAACTATACAGTGTGTTAAAACACATGATAAATGGGTTTTGAAAAGGTGCTCAACATAATTTGTCACAGGGAGAGGGGAGATACAATTTGCCTGAAAATAATGAGATATCATTACCCTCTACCAAGTGTTACATGGCAACCGGAGCTTTCAGAAACTACTGTTGGGGGACAGGAGTTAGTCCAATCCCTTTTGAAAGTGGGTGTCATCTACAAAAGTTCATGATATGATACCCTATGATCCAGCAGTTTCACTTCTTGGTATACACTTCACAGAAATGCATATAAATGACATATTCAAGAATGTTTATAACAGCACCATTCATAATAACTATAAACCTGGAAGGAACTCAAAATGGACCAATTGTGGTATATTCCTATAATGGAATGTGTCAGAGAGAAGGAATAAACTGACAACTACATATAAACACCTGGATGAATTTCACAAACTCATTGTGAGACAAAAGAAGCTTGAGGCCAAACAAACAGGCTGCGTGGTTCCTTCAAGTAACATTTAAAAAAATGAAAAAGAGCCAAAATGATGTGTCCAAATGTAAAAGTCAGGTTGGTGGCTGGCTTTAGGGAAGGGGCAGGGAGGGCTAGTTATTAGTGGGATCATGAGAGAGGGAGGCTTCTAGGTTCTGGCAAGGTCTGAGTGTTCCCTTTGTGATAAACATTTGAACTGCGCATCTTGTGCATATTTCTGTGAATGATATAGTCATTAAAATACATGCTAGTATTCATATAATTTTCAAAGTATACAGAAAAATTTTTAGATGGAGAACTATCTTAAGTTTATATGATCTCACTGTGTGTGTATGTGTGTGTGTCTTTTTAGAAAATATGCTGAGGTCCTCTGGGTACAGTTTTTCAGCAGCTCTTAGACCAGCTGCCAGGAGTAGGCAAGTCCCCTAGTCCCCCTTTACCATTGGGGCCGAACATTAACAAAATCCCTTAGGTTGCCTTAGCACAGCTGAGAAAAATTTTTTTTTTACCAAATATCCAGGGAGGAAAAGGCAAGGGGGAAAAAATTACGGGGAACAACAAAGGAACATCAACCTGAAATGCAGTCTCTTCTGTGCAGATTTGAATTTCACAACAGCTAATTTATTCCCAAGGCTCGTGGACTCTGTCCTCTTCCATGACTGAGAGTGTCTATTAGCTTCTAAATAGAGATCTCATACTCTTGCAATTCCCTGGCCGAGGGACTGTTCCTCCTTGTGTCTGGCGGACGACGACTTCCCTGACAGGGCCGAGACTGTAATAATTCCTCAGCTGTACAAGAAGCCCAGCATCCTTGGTAACAAAGACTATTTCTTTGTCCCAGAAGGAACAATTGTGGAATGAGGGTTTTAACTTGCAGACTTCTTAGCAGTATACACTGAAGTCGCACACAACAGCCCCGACATAGCTGCAGGCACTTGTTTATGTTTAAAAGAAAAAGAAGAAAAAACAACACAGACCCCAAATAACTCTCCTGGGGGTGGAGTCTGCTTTGTCTCTTGGAGGCAGTGTTTCTGCCGAAACTTTAAACTTAGCTGGAGGAAGGGGAAGAAGAGGAAAAGGAGCTCCCGTGTGCGGACCCTCCTCGACCTCTGTGGCCGCAGGTGTTTTGCTTTCTTGCCCTCTCTTCAGCCCCACCTCACTCCGATGAAGAAACTGAACGTCAGGGAAGTTGAGCGGTTTGCCCGAGAGCACACCGTACGACACAGTGGAGCAAGCAGGGAGCGGTCCCCACGCCTGTTCTTTCCCTGTGCCCTTGACTTTCTCTTACAGCGTCGGGGAAATACTGATATTTTATCTTACACCTAGGGTATGGCAGGGATGGCCCTTGAAACAGAGAATCTGTGGCTGTCCTAAGCTCTGCAGAGGGGCCCTGGCAACTTGCCCTCGCACCCAGTTCTTCCCTTGTCCCAGTGGTCAACAGAGCCAAATATCAACAGTACAACGATTGAAATTTCTTTTAAGAGCCAAAGTTTTTAAACTTAACCTTCTTCTAATGCCACTTCTTCAAAATAGACTCTCGCAGGCCGTGGTATTTTGTGGAAGAGCCACACTCAAGGGGCCAAAGAGCCGCATGTGGCTCGAGAGCCACAATTTGCCGACCACGGCCCTGTCCTAATGCTGATCTCCTTTGGCTTTTCATGTGCAGGGCTGAGATGAAAAGTACGAACACTCCCGCGAACTCACCAGGACTTCCTGGCCCCACTCGGCCCCACTCTGCCCCACTCTGCCCCACGTGGCCCCCATAGAAATGAGAGTGCTCTAATGGGGCTGAAATAACAGCACGGAATCCATTCCAGGTGCTGACGGCTTTACTGCTTTATGACACCTTTGACTAATTTCCGAGCTTCTTTTCTAAGTTGACTGCAATGGTTTAGGGAGGGCTTTGAGTTCATTATTGTGATAAATGTTCGCTTTATTCTGGGGGCACTTGAATGTTGCATCAATGGAAATAGAATTGTGGCAACCACAATGTGCTTCGTCTTAAACATTTGGTAAAGCTTCTACTTGAACCAGTAAGAGTCTCTTCAGAACAATGATTTCAGTCAAACCCATCTTTCCCCGAATGAGACGGTTTAAGTGTATCCCTGTGAATTCTCCTTTTCACTATGTATATGTTTGTGCATATATTTGCTCCCCCACTCCACCTAACTTGTTGAAAATGTCGACGTGAGTACATAATTTTATTGAAAAGTCAGTTCAAGGGGAAACATTGATAAACTGTTTCCTTATTGACCCAGCCCCCAAAATATTGGAGAAGAAAAGAGCATGTGTTTAACATTCCCTGTGGAAAGCTTGAAGCATGTGTGCGCGAGCGCACTCACACACACACACACACACACACACACACACACACAACTGATAATAGGGAATATGGAAGAGATTATTTTGCCAATTTTGGCCACTTTTGCACAAAGTTTCATTTAGAATTTATTGAGCTGTGGCAGGGCAGGTTGAAATTATTAAGTAAGCCAGAAAAGCTTTAAAGATTTTTAAGTATGTCAATGTGTTTAGATGTGGGCTTTTTCCCTGTCAGATTTTCAATGGATGATAATGATTCCAACTGCGTTTTCATTACTTTTTGTACTGTAAATAAGGGCAGGGTTTTCAGAAACGATTAGAGAAACGCAGTGTATTGTTCCTGCGGGATCATACCATTAGAATAACAGTCTTTGTACAGTGCCTTTGATTTTGGAAATTTGGTTTTGCTTTTACTTTGCAGCCGTGAAAGGGTACATGGATTAGCTGCATGGTTTTCAATGAGAGTGGTGAAGGACATGTAATGATTGTGTCGTCGTTAATATTAAGGAGGAAGCTGCTCTAGGATGATGCATCTTTGCTGCCTTAGGATTTCATTTAAAAAACAGATGGGTCATAGGGAAGCTATTTTTCTCTAATCATGCCTTTCAGTCAAAGATATTACGACAGCTTCTATGGCTCCTGTAGCAAATTACCACAAGTTAGATAGGGTAAAACAATAGACATTTACTCTCTCACAGTTCTGCAGGTAAGAAGGCTGAAATTACTCTAGCCGGTTTGGCTCTGTGGATAGAGCATCAGCCGGCGGACAGAAGGGTCCTGGGTTCAATTATTGTCAAGGACACATACCTCGCTTGTAGGCTTCATCCCCTGCCCTAGTTGGGACCGTGCAGAAGGCAATCAATCAATGTGTCTATCTCACATCGAGTTTTTTCCACTCTCTCTCTCTCTCCTTCTACTCTCTCTAAAAATCAGTAGGAAAATATCTTCTGGCTGAAACCAGTTTGGCTCAGTGGATAGAGCGTCAGCCTGCAGACTGAAAGGTCCCAGGTTCGATTACGGTCAAGGGCATGTACCTTGGTTGTGGGCACATCCCCAGTAGGGGGCATGCAGGAGGCAGCTAATCGATGTTTCTAACTCTGTCCCTCTCCCTTCTTCTCTGTAAAAAATCAATAAAATATATATTAAAAAAAAAATCTTCTGGTGAGGACTGACCAAAAAAAAAAAAAAAGTAGAAGGAGACTGAAATCTAGGTGTTAGACGGCTGTGCTCCCACAAAAGCTCCTAGGAGGAACCCTTCTTTTTTTTAAGTACTATATTTTATTGATTTCAGAGAAAAAGGGAGAAGGAGGGAGGTAGGAAGGGAGGGAAACATCAATGAGGAGAGGGAATCATTGATAGGCTGCTTCTTGCATGCCCCCTACAAGGGATAGAGCTGGCAACCCCGGGCATATGCCGTGACTGGGAATCAAACTATGACCTCCTGGTTCATAGGTGGATGCTCAACCACTGAGCCACGCTGGCCAGGCACCTTTCTTCTATCTTCTTAGCATCTGGTGATGGCCAGTAATCTTGGGTGGTTTGGGGTTTGCACCTCTGTCCTCTGTGCATGTAGCTTTGTGTCTTTACCTGGTCTTCATATAAGGACCCCAGTCACTGGATTTAATCCACAACAATCTAGCATAACCTCATTTTACCAAATTACATCTGCAGAGATCCTATTTCCAGGGTCACATCCTGAGGTTCCAGGTGGACATGAATTTCAGATTATTTAACCCAGGACAGGTCACTGTCCTTATTTGTTCCAAAGCGCGTTTACTTCACTTTCCTGATACCTTTTTTATTTATATCTGGGATTAACTTGCTTAAGAATGTTAACTTACAGGTTGCAGATACCTGGTTAGATGTTGAATTTTAATAAGACCTTCATTTCTTGTTTAGTTCTGTGCATTGCTCTTGTGAACATGGGAAGTTGCTTATCAACTAGAAGAGCCAGAGAGAAAGTCTTATCATAAAGAAAATAATACTATATGAAACAAGTTAATTTAAAGCTTTTAACCAGGAACTAGAAAAACAGTTGCCAGTAGCCCTAATAGTTAAAGAAAGGATCCTTTTGTTTAAAAAAGAGAAGTTGAGGCATTGCAGATAATCCTAATGATCTGGGAGTAGAGATGGGCCTATACCTTTAAAGGACAGTTTCCTTAGTGACAGAATATTTTAATAGTCCAAAAAATTATATCGGTGGAAATATTGTTTTTATTATTATTTTTTAAATATATTTTATTGATTTTTTTACAGAGAGGAAAGGAGAGGGATAGAGAGTTAGAGACATCAATGAGAGAGAAACATTGATTAACTGCCTCCAGCATGCCCCCTACTGGGGATGCGCCCACAACCAAGGTACATGTCCCTGACCGGAATCTAACCTGGGACTTTTCAGTCAACAGATCGATGCTCTATCCACTGAACCAAACCGTTTTCAGCCTGTTTTTATTATTAACATTGGTATTTTCTAAAGAATATTTTGGAACATATGAAGTTAAAGGGATACTTTTAAAATACAAGGTTCAATTTTCCTTACTTCTTGCACCTAAAAGGAGCAGGATACTTTATAGTGGGATCTGAAAGAAAGTAGAATTTTCTATCAACACTAATGGCCCAATGCATGAAATTCATGCAAGAGTAGGCCTGCCTTCCCCCAGCTGCCGGCACTGGCTTCCCTCTGGCACCCAGGACCTGAGCTTCCCTTGCAGCCCCAGCTTCATCCGGAAGGTGGTCCTGGTCTAATTAGCATATTATGCTTTTATTATTATAGATTTTCTAGTCAGTCTTTGAGAATAACTTCAGTTTTGTAAAGTGAAATACCTATACCGCCTAAACAAATTTCTAACAGTGGATTTAGGCACCACTCTAAAAGTAAGTACTCAGGAAATAGGGCAGCTGTTACTTGTGTTAGAAGACAGATTCACGTCTTTACTTGCACTACATTTCCTTATAACCTGCAGGTTCCTAAGTCTGTCAGCTTTGTAACTTTCCTCTCTCCTTAACAGTTAAATAAAATGAGTCCCTATCCCATATATTTTGGGAAGTCCAGGGTCCTCCCTGATGCTTTTGAGGATCTTGGGAAGGAAATGGGCAGTAGAGGGTATGTCTGTATGTCTGGAGGAAGCTTGTGACGTGCATTTTTCTGGTCTCTGTAACTTTGGATTCCTACTCCCCTATGGAGTACCTGACTCACAGGGTTATGAGTACCATGTATGCTTCTCCCCAGCCATGATCGCTGCCCTCTCAGGCCTCATTGCTTTACGCTTGGGGGGAAAAGTCCTCTCTTCTCAATCCTCAAAAGCACCCTTTCCCCAAAGCTGGTGTGTATAACACTACTGAAGGCGTGGGGGTCAAAGGAAACCAAATTAAAACAGACAGTTGAACATCTTCAAGTTTCTATCATTCTTGAAACCTAAAGCTTGGGGCTGAGACTATGGTGTTGGGCTCATCTCCCCCATTCTAGACCCATCTTTCTGGGGCTTCCTTCCTGTCCTTCCTCCCCAGTTTCCTCAGGAGTGAGCAGCTCTCCGATTCCTTTTACCTGGTTATGCAGAGTAAGTCAACTCCACCCCTCGCCAATATACCCCAGCTTTTAGGGTAGAGGATAGCGGTTCGTAATCGCCTTTTAACGAAAATATTTTCCTAAAAGTAAAATGATGCTCACTTTTAAAACTTTAGAATTCTTTTTCTGCACTACATCTAGAATGTCTTAACTGTTTGAGAAGTCTGGAGTTGAATTTCCTCTCTCTTGGCAGGTGTCCCTGAATTCAGGTGTGGGCTCCCAACTGCAGAGGCTGTATCTTCTTGTTCATCTATTTTATGTTCAGTGTCTAGCATGGAGTTTGGTGTGTGGTAGGTACCTATTCTACATCTAGTCAATGTGCAAAAAATAACAAAACTCTCTTACCTAAGGTAATTGGGAAGTTAGGAACCTTTTCTCCACCAGCCTTCATCAGCCAGAGATAGATAACGTCTTTTCAGTGGCTCATAGTTAATTAGGGATTGCCCTGGATTGCATGTAAAGGTCCTGAGGCTTAGCTCTCTTCAGCATATTATTGCATTGTTAAATAGGAATGGCTATTTGTTGGATGAGTGAGAAAAATAGAAGAACAAACTCTTTATATATAAGGAAGGAACTCTTGAAATTCCCATTAAAACATGTCCCTGTCCATTGAAACTTCTTGTAGAAAGCTGATAATGCAAAACGCAGTTGGAAACATTTGGCGTGGGAGGCTTTTATCTTGTGGTCCTGCAACCTCATGTTTGAAAACTAAGGTGAGGCACAAAGAATTTGAGTTGGGAAATAAAATCTTTTATCTTGCAGATAATCCCTCACATGTCCAATCATGTCCATGCCTGTCCGTTTTCTTCATGTAGTCCAGTGTAGGCGGTGGTACCCAACATATAATTTAGATTGTACACCTAGGGCACAGACTTTCTTGGCAGTATTCCACACGTTGCCAGCATGCAAAAATAACAAAACTCTTACCTCAGGTAATTGGGAAGGTAGAGGCTTTTTCTCCACCAGCCTTCATCATCCAGAGATAGGCATCTTTTTTTCCAGGGGCTCATAGTTAATTAGTGGGCCCTGTGGATTGCATGTAAAAGGTCATGAGGCTTAGTTCTTTTCAGAATATTACTGCGCTGTTAAATAGGAATGGCTCAAAAGAAAGAAAATAGCCCTCCTCGTGGGGCTCAGGAAAGTGAAGTAGCTTGTGATGAAGTGAAGCAGCCTGGACTCAAGCCCAGGTCTGACAGACTTCACAGCCCGTGTTGGTTACACACTGCTTCATGGCTTCACCATCTGGTTTTCTAGAATGTTCACGTGGGGAAAGTCAGCTCTGTTTTGATATGTGCATGTACGATGGGCCCTGGTATTGCTGATGAGTTTGAAACACCTTAAGATTTAGAGTTGAATAAAGAGTCTTGCTATGAGGCATTCAATAGATAATTTGCTCTGAAAATAGAGATTTCCTGCAGGAAGGTCTCCTGCTATCTGGGATGGATTTCAGAGGTGGGGGATGGAGGCCCCCAGCTAGCCTGCTGATGGGTACCTTGAGGTCTAGTTCCTTCTGTGAGTGAATTTCCATTAGTCACCAAGGATTGTTTGTTAATGCTCTCAGCCTCCTGGCTGCTAAATCCCAGGTGACTGATAGAAGGAAAAGAATGACATCAGCTGTTACTACTTTTAAAAACAAACAACCCTTCCTGTTAGCCTTGCTAATGGAGACAATCTGTCAACTTTATCTGTGTAGTCTCATAAACTTCATGATTTTATAGAAATAATAAGCCCCTTCCCTACATTCCTATTATCTTACAAAGGCTTCCAACAAGTAGTCATGTCCTAACTCATTTGTTTCTTGTTGACATTTTATCAATTTAAGCAGTTACTAAAAAGTCTTAAAAAAAAACACTACTAAAAGCCATCTTTCCCCTTTTCTTTTATGACACAAAAAGCCACTCTTTACCTACTCACTTATTTCAGAGTGTAATCTCTATAAGGAAACAGTAAGCATCTGGATAGTCAGTGTACGGTTTATTCTTTACACTTAACCACGTTGTCTTGTGGATGAAAAGGAACCACATGCTAAACTGATTAGCTCAGGGAAGGCCCACATGGCAACCTTGCAAAACTCGGTGACCTAATGTAACCTCAAAGGATGGTCTGAAATTAAAACTTTTTAACTGAGAGCAGTTTATGGTGGATAGTCATGTTCTAGGCTGGTATCTTCCCTGACAAAGGTCAGTCTTTACCTTAATTGAGCCTGTGTATTGTCTTTTGGCACCTATGATAACATATTGTTGGAACGTCAAAGTAATTTTCCTTTTTCCGGATCCCTCAAAGCACAGACCCCACTCTGTGGAGGCCACAAATCCCCTCATTGTCATTGAGTTAATTGTTGACTGTAAACTATCTTGCACCCACCTATGCAAAAGAAGTGTATGTCTATCATTTTCTTTTTATGTAATCCCAGAGATTTCCCAGTTTTGCTTTCTCTCACCTCCCTAATTTGTCAACAGTGGATTTCAAACATCTCCTTTTTGGGTTGTAATGTATAAAATAAGGTACAAAACTGCCATTCTCTGTAGCATTATCTCAACCCATTGAGATTTTTGTTTCCCGGCAATTGTCAATAGTTTGGCTTACATAAACTCACAAAAATTCTTCACCTGTTTGAATGTTACTTATGTTGACAGTCTCCTCTCAGTCCTTTTGTAACAGAACCTGCTAAGAAAGGAATGACTATCATTTGTGTTCCAGAAAAACATTGCCCATAAGTCCTTTGTGATCACATTAGAGCAGAATTGAATCTAAAAATCCCCAAATTAATCTGTGATAGATTAATGAAATGTCTCTTTTATTTTTAAACTGTAGAGGTTAGTTTTTATGTTATATTGTTTCCATATTCTCAGAGCGTCCATCGTATTTTAGGGGAGTTTTGAATTTTGAAGGCAGTGTTAGGAAATTAAGAATACTTTGAAAAAAATATCTTGGCATTCTTTTTTTTTTAAATATATTTTATTGATTTTTTTATAGAGAGGAAGAGAGAGAGCTAGAAACATTAATGAGAGAGACATTGATCAGCTGCCTCTTGCACGACCTCCACTGGGGATGTGCCCACAACCGAGGCACATGCCCTTGACCAGAATCGAACCTGGGACCTTTCTGTCCACAGACCAATGCTCTATCCACTGAGCCAAACCGGTTTCAGCTATCTTGGCATTCTTAATTACTCATGTGCCTAAACATGTGGATCATGGTACTTGCTCAGAAAATGACTATTTTTGGCCATCCTCTTTTGTAAATGATTGTATTTTACCTGATTTTAATGTAAAAATCAGCTATTTCTAACAAATCAGTTGTAATAATGTGTTCTCCCCTTTTTTTCATTTATCAAATAAAATGCAGGTAAATTTAAAATTATTAAGTTGATTGCATTGAATCAAGGATATATATATATATATATATATATATATATATATATATAGTAAGTGTGTCAAGCACATATATGTGTTTTCCAGAATAGTCTATTCAGTTCTCCTACATATGATCACAAAACTAATTTACTCATTGGACAAATATTATTTGAGTATGTACATTATGCCAGGCATAGCTCTAGACACTAAGTATATAGCAGTTAATAAAACAAACATGGTCTCAGAAACCAAGATGGTGGCACAGGTAAACACCTAAACTTCTGCCTTGCACAACAATCTCAAAATTACAACTAAAAGACAGAATGGACATCATCCAGAACCTCAGGAAGACTGGCTGAGTGGAAATTCTACAACTAGAAGGAAAGAGAGAAGCACACTGAGGCTTGGAGGAACTGCGGGAGGAAAAGGTGTTGAGAAGCATGCAAGTGGAGAAGACTGGCAACTGGCTTTCTCAAGAGGGAGGGAGATAAAAGCTCCAGGCTGTGCTGGACTCCAGTTCTGGGCGAGACTCTGGGGACCCAGACTCCTACAGGGTGAAACTGGACTGTCAGGAAAGAGAAAAGCACACTGAGACTCAGAGGAACTGTGGAAGACAGAGGTACTGAGGCACGCGGAGAGGATGGGCAGCTGGGTGCGCAGCTGGCTTTCTGAAGCAAGAGGGAGACAAAAACTCCCGACTGCTCTGAACTCCAATTCCGGGTAAGACTCTAGGGACCCAGACTCATTTGGGGAGAAACTAGACTGTCTGGCAGTGGGCAGAACTCGAGGGCGGCTTTCTCTCAGTGGTGCTTGCAGAGATTACCACAGGACAATGAGACACAGGGGTCTATTAAGGCACGGCTGATGGGAAACCAATGCTGTCTGCTCCGCCCTGATTTTGCCCCATCCAAGCTGAGCACAGAGGCTTTTGCAAGTCTTGTCTCATAAGAGTGTCTCCAGCAAAGAAGTTCTCCCAGTGTAGACACAGCTGATCCTCACAGCAAGTGGCCTGATGGTCAATTCCTCCCAGTGATACCAATAACAATCAAGACTTAACTACAACAAGACTGTGCACACAGCCCACAAAGGGGTGCACCAAGAGTGTCCACCTCAGGTAACTGGGGAGGCTAAGCCACTGGGCCCTATAGGACATCTAGCACTCAAAGCCACTCTATCAACTCAGGGAAGCAGCAGAAATGTGGAGACAAAGAAACAGATCACAAATGAAAGAAATGGAGTAAAGTAAATGACTGGATATAGAGTTCAAAACCATGGTTATAAGGTTTTTCAAGAATTTCTAGAAAAGGCCAATAAATTTAGCAAAACTCTAGAGGATATGAAAAAGAAACAACTAGAAAATAAGCATACACTGACTGAAATAAAAAAATATTATACAGAGACCTAACAGCAGGCTAGAGGACCACAAGAATCAAGCCAAAGATTTGAAATACAAAGAAGTAAAAACACCAAACTGGAAAAACTAAAATAAATTTTTTTTTAAAAAAATATGAAGATAGTGTAAGAAGTCTCTGGGACAACTTCAGAATTATGGGGGTACCAGAAGAAGAGAGAGAGAGCAAGATACTGAAAACCTATTTAAAGAAATAATGACTGAAAACTTCCCCCACCTGGTGAAAGAAATTGACTTACAAGACCAGGAAGTGCACAGAACCCCAAACAAAAGGAATCCAAAGATACACCAAGATACATCATAATTAAAATGCCAAGTACAAAAGACAAAGAGAGAATATTAAAAGCAGCAAGAGAGAAAACAGTTAGCTACCTACAAGGGAGCACTCATATGACTGTCAGCTGATTTCTCAACAGAAACTATGCAGGCCAGATGGGAGTGGCAAGAAATATTCTTAGTGATCAATAGCAAGAACCTACAATCAAGATTACTCAGCAAAGCTATCATTCAGAACTGAAGGGCAGATAAAGAGCTTCACAGATAAGTAAAAGCTAAAGGAGTTCATCAACACCAACCAGTATTATATGAAATGCTGAAGGGTTTTCTTTAAGAAGAGGAAGAAGGAGAAAAAGGTAAAAATAAAAATTATGAACAACAAATACATATGTATCAACAAGTGAACAAGTGAATCTAAAAATCAAGTGAATAAAAAAATCTGATGAATAGAATAAACTGGTGAATATAATAGAATCAGGGCCATAGAAAGGGAGTGGTCTGACAGTTCTCAGGGGAAAAGGGTGTGGGGTGTGTGGGAAGAGACTTGACAAAAATCATACATCTTTGGATGAGGACAGTGTGTGGGGGAGGGTAAGGGCAGCGGGTGGGGTGGGAATTGGGTAGAGGGGAGCTATGGGAGGAGAAAAAGGAACAATTATAATCTGAACAATAAAGATTTATTAAACTAAAAAAATAAAAAAATAAAACATGGTCTCTCTTCTCATTTTAATAGGAGAGATGCAGTATGCAACAAAAAATAGATAACTAATATATTATCGTAGGTATGTGAATAGGTTGATATAAAACAGACTATAAGTACTATAAAGAAAAATAAAACAGAATAAGAGGCTTTAGAGATTGAGGGAAAATAAACATCAAACCATTTTTGTCAGACCGTACATCTTAATAATTAGTTTAAGAAATGTAGTTGGGAAAAAATGTTTATTGCCATTTTTGCCAATATCATTAGTGAAATTTTGAAGGGAGAGATGAACTGCCTCTGAGACCTCTTTGCAAAAATGACCTATTTGGTGATGACCTTAGAACTTATGTTCAGCTCAGAGAGGCCCAAGGTTTGACGCTGTTCTCCACTCTTATCTGGTAGCACAATCTTAGAAGAAGGAGAATAAGGAGAAAACAGTAGAAGCATAAAAGGACAGAGTGAGCTCTGACCAGCTTTCTCAGTGGTTAGAGTGGCGGCCTGTAGACTAAAGAGTTGCAAATTAAATTCATGATCCAGGGCATATACCTTGGTTGCAGATTCCCCCATCCTGGTATAGATGCATGCAAGAGGCAACCAGTCGATGTTTCTCACATCTCAATGTTTCTCTCTTCCACTCCTCCTTCCCCTCTACTCTCTCTAGAAATAAATGGAGGGAATATTTTTGGGTGAGGATTAAAAAGAAAAGAAAAGGATAGAGTGAGCGAGATACTGGATTTTGAGGGTGTGAAGTTTCAGTTATACAAGAAGAAGTTTCTAGTGATCTGCTGTACAAGATTGTGCCTGTAGTTGACGATATTGTATTCTACACATGAACATTTGTTGAGCCTAGATATCATGTTAAATGTTCTTATACAAAAAAATAAAAATTGAATAGGAGGAATTAAATTTATATGATGGTAATAGATGTCCATACGATATAGAGTATTATACACTTAACTATCATTGGGTGCTTCAGATTTCACCTTTATTTTAATTTATTTGGCCCCCAAAAGTATCTTACTGATCTTCAGGAGTCTTCTATTAAAAGGTTTTCCAAAGTGAGTATAAAATCTAATGTTAACAATTCAGGGAGGTGGGAGATTGGTATATATACACACAATTTTGGATATGGATCATAGGAAGGGATGAGGAGAAGATGAAGTACCATCACAGTAAGGGAGGAAAGACTTGTTAACTTACACAGAAAGGCCATTATTTTCAGCATGCTCCTAGATAAAACATGAGCCCAGCCCTGGTTCTGCCCTCAGCCTGGAACAGCGGCAGCGGAAACTGGCCCACCATGGATTGCTCAGCATAGCAGGGCTTTATGGTTTAATTGTGATGGGAGGGAAAGTGATCGAAGTTCTGTTTCTTCTGTAAAACAAGAAGAGTGGAATGAATGATCTCTAAATGTCCAGATTTAATAGTGAAAGAAGGCTGTGGTCTCAAACCATTGCAAAGAAATACTTGGCATCCCAGTGGATTGAGCATTTCTGTACAGTGTGCCTATGAATACTCAGAATATACCATATGTGATTTTCCTTATTACCTGGGTTGGACTACATCTCAGATTTAATTTATCAAAAAAAGAATACAGCGCCTTCCTTTCCCTAGGGAGAGTGTATGATTATAGAGACAGGAAGGGTTACTGATAGGTGAAACTCTTCCTCCGGCTAGTGAGGGAAAATGCTAATTTTGAAAGCTATGTTTTTGTTCGTTTAGGTTAGAGTTTAAAAGTTGAGAAATAAAAGTGTCTAAAAGTGTTGGATTTAAGTTGTTTGAAGGAGTTATGTTAAAATTGTTGATGTGGTAAAGATGAAGAACAAAAGTGCCCGAGTTTGTTTCATACACAAACTAATCTAATGTAAAGAATATATATTTTTTACCGTATCACATTGTATGTGAGGGCTTTTACTGAATCTTATTGACTTAAGTAGGCAACTGCCAAAGGCTGGACCAATGAACAACAACAAAATCCAAGTCGGGGTGGGTGAGGGGAACTCCTGGAATCCAACTCCTAGATGGAACAGACTTAACGCTGGGTTAGTTTGCTTACTGAATGTTCATTCTTTTCTGTCCCCACTTTTGCTTTGAAGCTCCACACAAATATAGAAGGGGAATGGCAATTCACTGGAGTAGTTAACATTCCTCGGGTTGTGGCAGTGTGTTAAGCTGTAGTGTTATTATTGTAACTGGCTAATTATGTAATGTCAACAATTCAGTGAGGTGGAGGATCAGTGTTTACACAAGCGGGACTTGGAACATGAGCCTTTAGACTCTCCGGTTTGGGCACATTTTTCTCGTATGCAAGTTTTCAGTTTAACTTTTTACTCCACCCCCCCCCCCCTTTTTTCCCCTCATACTACATTATTCTTCCTGGATAATCCCTTCCCAAATTGAGACACAGTAAATTGGAACCTAGAAAGGAAAGAATCAGTTAAGGGTTGGGTCCCATTTTGCTGCATTTGCTTCTTTTGCCTCCACTGTTGCACAGATGGTTTGGCTTTGGTGGCTCAGCCCGAGAACCACACGTTTTCCTTGAATTATGCTTGCCCTTCTATGCACTGTGTATGCCCCTCTATGCAATGGGTATGACCAAGGCTTATGCAGATTTCCGTTGCATTAGATTTAAGGCATTCGGTCTATTCACACCTTCCTCTAAAAAGCTTAGTGCAGGATGGAAATCCAGAGGATTTGCATTCACACTGTAATTTACCATGATTACGAAGGCTTCTGGTATGACTTAGTGGGTGGAACAGCATGTCTTAGGAAAAAAATACATAATTCTGACAAGATGCTTTTTGAAAAGTCCAACCAGCTGTTTCAAGTAGAACACTGTAAAATTTATTCAAAGTCAATTTTATTTCACTTGGAAGCAAATGTAGTTCAAAGAATGAACTAAAGTAAACAGTGAAATTTAACTCACTCCAAGTTCATGCAATGTTGTCTTTGTACAGGGCTTTCAGCAGCTTTCTTTTCTGTTGTCAGGCGGTGTGCACCCTTCTCCTGAGTTATCCTTGCATAACCCGAGGGCTGTGGGAACTTCCTCAGAGAGGGATGTGATGGAAGGCTGGGTCTGTCCCTCGGGGCTTTGGGCAGTAGACTGACCAAGGGATATTGATTCACATAGTGAATTAATTTTCTTTGGCCCTTTGTAACAAATGACCATGAACATAGTGACTTCAGCAACACATATCCTATATAATAAAAGGCTAATATGCAAATAGACCGAACAGTGGAACAACCGAACAACTGGTCGCTATGATGTGCACTGACCACCCAGGGGGCATGCGCAGAACATGGTGGGCATTGGCTGCAGTGGGATGGTGGAGCAGGTGAGTGGGAGCACCAGATCAAGGTGGGGTACCAGTCACTGTCATCGGGGTGAGCTTCTGGTGGTTACTAAAAATTCTTTGCTCCCATGTGCTGTGGTCCCGCCTGGCACTTGCACCTGCTGTGGGCACCTGGTACCCGCCCTGATCTCTTGGTGCCATCAATGGGTATGAGTGTTGGCTGCTGGCCCCAATCGCCCCTCAGGGCTTCTCCACCTACCTAGCTCCTGAGAAGTGATTGGGGGCCGGCAGCTGCCACTTGCACTTGCTGCCTGCGCCCAGTGCTGGTCTCAATTGCTTGGCACCGTCAGCAGGTGCAAGTGGCGGCTGCTCTACCTCCCCCTGCTCCTGAGGGGTGATCAGGGCAGCAGCCACTGCTCACACCTGCTTATGGCGCTGGCCCTGCTTGTACTTGCTGGGAGCAGCGATGACGGGAGCAGGGCTGCCAGCAGACAGGAGACCAGGGGCTATGGCAGGAGGGGCCAGACAAGGGCACAGAGGATGGGCTGAGACCCGCCTTGTGCCCACTGCAGCCTCGCAGCCCACAGTTCCTTTCAAGGTGCACCAATGCATGCACTGGGCCCCTACTCCATTATAATTTTGTAGGGCAGAAGCTCTACATGGGTCTTCCTGGCCTGAAATCAAGGCTTGGGGATGGCTTTGCTACTTTCTGGATGCCCTAGGAGAGAACCCGTTTTCTTGCATTTTCCACGGTCTGGACGCTGCTCATGTTCCTTGGCTGGTGGTCTTCCATCCCATAGCCAGTAACGATGCATCTCTGCACCTCTTCAAAGCCTACAGGGTTACTCCTTAAACCTATCAGCCTCTGACCAAACTTGGCTGGGATTGTTTTCTGAATCTAAGGGCACTGAGACTACATTGGCCCACCTAGGTGATTGAAAGTAACCTGCCCATCTTAAGGTTCCCACTTGCAGAGTCACTTTTGCCATCAGGTGTTAGGGTCCTGGCTTTGCCACTAACCAGCTGTGTGATTTGGGGCATTCAGCTCTCCTTTCTGCCCTGATGTGTGTGAGTTGGGCTGAAAATCCTTTGGGTCCTTTTCAGCCCCAACATCCTAGGATTATGTACCTCAAACAGAGGCAGGTTCAGAGTTACTAAGTGTTTAAAAAAAAACCCACACAAAAACACAAAACTCTCAAGCATGTCGTCTGTGAGAACCAAGGTCTTACACCTTTATTAACTTTGTGAGTATCTGTGTATCTATTCACTTTATAATACACATATGCAATGTTTTCCATTCAAATATACAGGGAACTGTGACTATGAAGTACATAGTTTAACACCTTACCTCCATAGAAACCTGTTTACATATATCTAAGGAATTGGAAAGTATGGAGCTTTTTTAAAACATTTGAATATTTAAAAATAGTAGATCACACAGCTAATGCATAGTTAACTTGTCCTTCACTGTAAAATTGTTAACATGTAAAATGGCTTATATTAGATTAATCCCTTTAGTGTTATGGACATACACAATGGGCTATGAATGTTCTTTTTTGTTTATTTAATAAACTTTTATTGCACTTACAAATTTATTGTGTGCTCGGTAAAATCAGTGTGGGGATCTTTCAGAGTTTAATTTCATAACTTCTCTTTGTTTTTATTCTTGCAAATGTTGTCCTTTGTCTAGTTGATGTCATCTTATTTAATTAGAGGACGAAAAAAATATCTCCTTTGGTACAAGTGAATGTTTATAAAGTAAAATTCTCTAGGGTACAAGCTGAGGAAATCTTTAGGAAAAGATCTCTATTTTATAAAAGGATTTTAAATTGGAGTACAAAGAGGTAGGCAAAACCCTAATTGTGAGTACACTTGTGACTAACAGGCAGCTATGTGCAGGGGTTGACGTAGGATGGCATAACATCCCTGATTTCTTTTACAGTTGAATTCTAATTTAAGTAATATTCTTAAGACGACTGACTTGTCATCCCTTAAATGTAACTGGCTGACACTGCTTTTGAAGAGTTGTAAAAATCACCATTCAGTGTTCCTTGGTGTGGATTTGAAGTGGGTGTTTAGCTAAAAAAGGAAACATGTCTTTGAAGAATAGTGATGAGAAGAGGAAGGACCTATGAGCCCCCACCCACACTGCCGTTTTCTGGGCAGTATAATGACAGATGGTTAGCCAGCCTGCACTGTTTTACTGCTGTTGACTAGGAGCTCATTATTGGAAAATTTCTCCCATACATTGGAAACGAGCTTGGCGAATTGTAGCTTCCCTCTGTTGTTACCTTATCTTTTATTCAATCTGCTGTTAAGGCAGGTCTCCTGTAGTTTCCTGTTCCTGTGTGAGTGGCTTTAAACAATGAAATTCGCAAGTTTATGTTCATCCCAGTAAATGTTTGTTTTGTTTGTCCCATGTTGATTATCAGTGTAAATCTTTCAAAATCCTTATTAGTTAGCTTTCCCTTCTAGGATTGTGTTACTAGCAAATTAATCATGCCCTAAATACTTTCATTCAATTTATTAATGAAAGTGCTGGACATCCCAAAGGGTAGACAGCTACAGAGCGTTGGGACCATGGTTACTTTCTGTTGACTCATTCATTTCACCAATGCCTTAGTCCAGTAGTCGGCAAACTCATTAGTCAACAGAGCCACATATCAACAGTACAATGATTGAAATTTCTTTTGAGAGCCAGAATTTTTAAACTTAAACTTTTCCTAATGCCACTTCTTCAAAATAGACTTGCCCAGGCCATGGTATTTTGTGGAAGAGCCACACTCAAGGGACCAAAGAACCGCATGTGGCTCATGAGCCGCAGTTTGCCGACCACTGCCTTAGTTAATTCAGGATACTATTACAATAGCCAGACTGATGGCTTACACAACAGACATTAATTTCTTGTAATTTTGGAGGGTAAAAAGTTACTGGTAAGGACTTTTTTTCCTGGCTTGGAGATGGCCATTTTCTTGCATGGCTTTTTCTTGGTATACATGTGTGGAGAGAGAGGAAGAGGAAGCAAGCTCTCTGGTGTTTCCTCATATAATGATTAACTTAATTATCTCCTAAAGGCCTCACCTCCAAATACCATCACAATGGAGATTAGCGCTTCAACATGGAAATTTTGAGCAGGACATAAATAGCCTATCTAATAAAAGAGTAATATGCAAATTGACTGTACCTCCGCTATACCCACCAGCCAATAAGCGAGCATGTAAATTAACCCAACCAAGATGGCTATGGCCACAGAGAGAGCAGGAAGGAGGCTTGGGTTGCCCCTGACGATGGAGGAAGCCAAGCTATCAGCACACCCTGGAGGGCAGGCCTCTGCTTAAGGCAACAAAGTTTCAATGGCTGTGCAAGATGTATTTTCATTGTTACAAATTGAACATAATTAAAGCATAGTGATTAATCACAAAAATAATATGTAATTATATATTGTGAAATATTTATTTCTAATTACAAATAAATGAAATTTTGTCTTGAATCATGGTGTAGCATGGGTAACAGTCTTCATATGACAACAGTAAACTACATTGCTACACTTTGCTACACCGAGGAGCGGTGGTATTGGTTCCTAAGACCATGGGAAATATGTGTTTTCCGATGGTCTTAGGTGACCCGTGTGAAAGAGTCATTCGACCCCCAAAGGGGTCGTGACCCACAGGTTGAGAACTGCTGCTGTAAAGAATATTGTGGGCTTGGGAAAAATGAGAGAAAGATCCTCAAGCAGAGAAGAGCCTGGAATGGTCATAAGCAATAGCAGAGCCAATCTTTGTAGGCCAACAGTAATTGGAGGTTAAAGAGTGAAAGAAATTGGAGAGAGCGAGCCAGAAAGTTAAGCAGGGGCCAGATTTTATGTAGCCTTGGGGGCCATGGGAGGGAGCTTGTGTTTTATTGTAAGAGGGAGGGAAAGCCATTGGGAGGTTATCTGGCAATAGTGTGGACAACAGGTGCGAGGTGTTTAAGACTGACAGTATATAGAGAGTGTTGCCTTGGCTTAGTCTGGTAGCAGTGGAAGCTGTAATATGTGGACTGGTTTGGGATCAATTTTGAAGGTAGAGAGCCAGCAGGCTTGCTGGATGTGGGATGTGGAAAATCAGGAATGGAAGCATCATGGTAAAGCTTAGTGTTTGCACCTAAGCAGCTAGCTGAATGGTAGAGCCTTTTACCCAAATGGGAAGACCTAGTAGAGGATTGGTTTTGATGGAGGCCTTTGGAAATCAAGAGGTATATTTTAGCCTGGCCAGTGTGGCTCATTGGTTGAGCATAGACCCATGAATCAAGAGGGCATTGGGTCAATTCTGGTCAGGGCACATGCCTGGGTTGTGGGCTCAATCCCCCGTTAGGAGGTGTGCAGGAGACAGCCAATCAAGGATGTTTCTCTCTATCCTTCTCTGTTCCTCTCTCTGAAAATCAATGAAAACATTAAAAAAAAAAAAAGGTCTATTTCAGACAAATCCACTTGGAGATGCCTATTAAGTATTCAAGAGGAAACGTGGAATAGGCAGTTGGAGCGCATGGGAGAGGCAGCAGCTGAGGTCAGGCCTGTGAGACATTGTGAAAATCCTTATGTGAAAATCATCAAGGAATTTTTAAAAAATCTATACTTCTGACCCAACCCCAGAATTGTTTATTTAATTGGTTTTGGGGTAAGGCTTTAAAAGAAGAAAAACTCCCTAGTTCCATGGTCGGCAAACTATGGCTCCCAAGCCACATGCGGCTTTTTGGCCCCTTGAGTGTGGTTATTCCACAAAATACCACGCCCTGGGCGAGTCTATTTTGAAGAATTGGCATTAAAAGAAGTTTAAGTTTAAAAAATCTGGCTCTCCAAGAAATTTCAGTCGTTGTACTGTTGATATTTGGCTCTGTTGACTGATGAGTTTGCCGACCACTGTCCTAGTTGATCCTAATTATGCAGCCAGGGTTGGTAACAGGTGGTATAAATGATTTTAAAAGGATGAGATCCCCTTGGGAGTGAATTTAAAGAGAAAAGAAAAACTTTGAGCACTGGAGCAAATGGGGAAGAAGAAACAGAAGCCATGGTTCTATACCTATCTCTCCACATAAAATGATGCGGGAAATTAGAATGGAAGTATAATGCTGTGTATCCGTGAAAGTCAGATGGATGGTGATGATAGTGGGTGTGGTCTTACATTTTTGAAAGACATTGTGAGAAATTCCTTTATTTTAAGCATTTTAAAATCTTACCTCTGGTTAATCCAGTGTTTGTGACTGAGGTACTAAGAATTCATATAGTGTCCACTTGTTATCTGCCCCCCAGCTTATAAATGACTGAATACTGGTAGTTTGAGTCACACTTTGGTTTTTTAAGTTTGCTTAAGAAGTAGGTATTTTAGGAACTTGCCATGTCAAGACTTCCATGTATTTCACAAGTTCAGTACAAAAACCCCTCTTGAATGGAGAGAAGGGATTTACACTTTTATTTCTTCCAAAGCCAACACATTTATCTCTCCAGGCTCCATGCACAGCGTCTCAGGACCTCCAGCTCCTAGACCTAAATTCTCAAGGTGATTAATCAAATCACAAGGTCTGGAAGAAGTAGGGAGCATGATTATGGAGACAGTTTATGTCCTTCCTCTCTCTCTTTTTTTTTTAACAACTGGACTTACCATATATATTTCTTCAGTAAGGATTTTTTTTTCCAGTAAAAAAATTAGTGCAGCAAACTAAAAGTCTGTATTTATGATAAAGATAGAGTTTGAATAACAAGGGGGGTGCATAGTGGAAACGAAACCTTACTCATATTCTGTTGATATTTCAGTGCAAGCGTCAATTAGGAGTAACTTGGAGTGGGAGTAGGGGATATGTATTTAAATCTATCTAGTTTTTCTTTTCATTTTCTTTCAAAAGCTATTATGTGGTTGGTAAAGGAGGCTTCACTTGCACTTAAAATGCTTTATTTCTCAAGTTAGGTTGCAAGTACAGGGTTATCTTGTAAATTATTCATCTTTGTCTGAATTATTTAATAAACAAGAGACTCTATTAAAATTTATAGTGATTACATTAGAATTTTACACACTGTATTTTTTTCTTATACATTTCATTTCTAACTGATAGAAAAAGTGATTCTACAGTAAAAGTGTCCCTTCTCTTATACCGTAGCCCCCCTTTTCTCCAGCAAAGTGATTACACTGGTCTCTGTTTTTTACTTCTCCTACCAGGTAGCTTTCCAACCACAAATAATATATCTCTTATTTCTTTCTTCCTTCCTTTCTTTCTTTTTTTAAGGCTTTGACGAAGTCAATTTCAGATACTAAGTAAAAAAATGTAGATTATTTCTGCATCCCACCTCCCCTTTCCTAACTCCTGATTCTTCTTCAGTACTGTATTATTTTTTAATGTTATCAGAGTTTATAACATTCTGTGGGTATAATTAATTCTTCTTTGTTATATGAGGAGATTGATTCTGAAAATTGAAACCCCATAAAAACAGCATTTGTAGGATTATGATTATATAAACACTCTTTACTGCAGTGTGGTTGGCTCCATAAAGAAGGAACCATAACCCATGTCCGCAGGTCCTGCCTCACTGCAAGTGGTTCCAATCCAGCCTCTAAGCCCAGTGGCTCATCTTTAAATTTCCTTCCCATTTTCTTAACCATCTGTGTTTCTTCTATCACATGTCACCTCTCTAGGAGTCTTCTGTAGTTTGGGGAAGGTAAGTGGAAGATACCGCCTTGGATAATTTTTTTTTCCCATTTGAAATGCACAGGGGATAAATTCTCTGAGGTTTTATTCATTAAAAGACACTGGGTTGTATTTTATTTTATTGTCCATACACTTATTTAACAGTTTAGCTTGCTAAGTTTTCCTGAGTCATGTTGTCTCAGAAATTTAAAGGCGTTGCTCTGTTCTCTATAATCCATTATTATTACCAAGAAATCAGATTTTAGTTACCGAATGGTAAACTCCTTTGGCCTAAATATTTCAAGTGTTTTTCTTTTTTTTAGAATTTTGAAATGTAATGAAATGTGTATAAATATGAATCCCCTTTTCCTCCCTTATTAATCCTTCGTGGTCCTTACTTACTGTTATGAGATTTTGGGTGTCTTTAGCTGAGGATAAATTTCTTTCATTACTGTATTTCTTTCATGATGCTTCTCCCCCTTATTGTCTCTACTCCTTTTTCTTCTTTTATGAAATTCACTTTAGATGGATATTGAATCTTTTTAGAGTTATCTTTCATTTCTCTTAACTTTTTAAATTTTTCATCTTTGTCTTTTTCCTCTCTTTACTTCCTGAGGAAGGTCACCACCACCTCTTTTAGTCCTGTATATTTTTCAACCTAGTCTTTGAGATTTTTTTTTATTCCATTCGCTTTCATTCTGCTTAGATGTTCCTGAAATTTTTCTAGTATGCTAATAGATGTTTTCTCTATTTTCGAGAACTGCTGTAGTTTTATTTTTAAAAAGCATACTTTTTGTTATTTTCATTTGATCTTAGGAGGGAGGAGACTCAGGCAATTAAATGCATGTGCTTAGCCCACCCCACTGCAAACTACTGCCTTAAGTCTCTTCCTTTGATTTCCTTGCCTAGGTCAGGTATAACAGCAAAAAATGCAAGCAGACCCCATGTCAGTGTCCTGACTTTTTGCTTGGTTGGTACATAATAAACAAATAGCCACTAAAATTTCCTAAGCAAAATTCCTTCGAGTGGGACATCCAACACAGACTGCCAACTTGAGCAGAGAGACAAGCTAAAAGTGGAGAAACTTCCTCCTCTTTCTCTGAATTGTCTAGTAGGTGGGAAGAAGAGTTGTAACAACTCTTACAACAGGGGAGGGACTGACATAATTCTCTTCAGTAAATATGCTTACTATATATAATATATAGTACTAGACTCTGCAGGTGATTTAAGAAGGCACAAGAGACCAACCCTGTCCTCGGAGGGTTTCAGTCTAGTAGGGTTATTATTTAAGTACATAAATGCATATTATAAGAGGTACAAGAAAGCCAATAGAGGACTATAAACAAAACTTCCTGGGGTTCAAAAGAAGACTTTACATCCATGTTGGGAAATCAGGAAAGGCTTGCAAAAGGTGGTATTTGAATTGTGTCTTGAAGGGTGTGTGGATTTCCGACAAGTGGATGTGAGGTGTTGCAAAGAGGGTTCGAGGGGTGGAGTGAGTGGCAGAAAAAAGTCCCTGAAGTGGGAGAAGAGAAACCATATTACAGGAACTGGAGGGAATTTAGTTTAATTAGACTGTTGGGTTCTTGTAGGAGAGGAGTGTGAAGTATTTGATAAAACAGTTTGGGCTCAGAATGTGGGCATCTTAAGTGCCAAACAAGGTTGGAACTGATTTTGGTAGAAAGGGAAGAAAAAGTGGATATACGTTTTTAAGAAGGTGAATCTGGCAGATCTCTGTAGGATAGAATGAAGTAAGAGGCAGCAGAAAAGGAGTCATCTCATGAGTTGATTCTGTGCTATGGGTTGGACTGTCAGGATTCAAAAATGAATGAGATACAGTCTCGTCCTCAAGTGGCTCAGCCCAGAGAACATGAAAAACTAGTTGCTTTGCCCAAAGAAACATTTAGTTAAATAACTTTTTTAAACATAAAAATGTAGTGTATTACATGAATAGACACATTAAAAACTGTAATTTAATCCGTTGTCATGACCATTTCAGATGACCAGTTTTCTGTGTTATCTCAGTTTTCTATTATTATGAATATAGATAGAATGATATTCTTAGGCAGTACATAGTAAATGTTTAATAAAAGTAGTCTCGGATGTACACATGTGGAATCTTGCTTAATTTTATATTCTTTAATCACCTAGAAATGTGAAAATTAATATATCACTTTTATATAATGGTTATGTTGGTTGAAAATACCTATAATTCGTATACTATGGTTTAATGATTTAAGTGAAAATAAAAGAGTTGCATTTGGGCTTGAACTGGCTTAGTTAGTAAAGCTTTTCCCCTTAAGTTTCTCTTATTTCTTATTTTTGGTGATTAATATACTTAAATTTGAATACTCTTTTTTTTGGGAGGGGAGTTTTAATAAAACTGCCTGTTTTAAAATAACTCTTGATAAAATTATTCATTTGCAAAATGGATATTTTTTTTCCTTATCACAGGATTCCTTGCACAGTCATATAATGGAGAATTTAGAAAGGAAAGGCAATTGGTGTTTTCTAGTAACACATTTTAGTAGCACAGGATATTTGCAGGTCCCTTTTTAAGCATCATTTTACAATAGACTTACTCAAAGGTGAAATAGCTTAGTTGAAACACCTCTAAGATTGTCTCTACATTCAGTTAATACCTTTAATACTTTTTTTAAGCCAGAATTTCAAAACATAATGCATATTTTTAATGAAAAGACTTAATTATATTTTAAAGACTTTCTTTCTACCCTATGGGTTTCACAGGACTGGTTTTATATCATTGATCCATTTCAAAGTAAGAGGGTGTTATCCAATCATCACTGTGTAAACCTCACATTTAATTGACTAGCAGAACACTCCTTTGAAGGGTCTTCACAGAAAAACACACGTTATGTATTACTTTTTAAATGTAAGCAAAGGTTGTGAGATGAAAGGCAGCTTGGTGTGCTTGACCACAGCTGAGCTTGCTTCTTTTTTTTCCTAACAAGATTGTAATAGGCTGTGATAGACTTTGGAGTATTGAAGCTGGCTTCATTTGATTTGATTTCTGCAGGCTAATTCATATTCTCACCCCCCCTCATCCCCCAAATGTCCCCTCCCTGCTCACTCTCCCATACCTCATTACTACCTTTATTCTTGACATTCCACTCCTAAAAAAGAAAAGACAAAATTATCAAGACTAAAATTATTCTTTCAAATGATCTGATTGCCAACGAAATCATATCATTATTAGAGATTGTAAATTGTAATATGTTCCTTTGCTTGTGGGCAGAACCAAACTTGTGAAGCTGTCCTATTTTTAAGAGTTTCCAGTGAAAGATAATAATCCATTGTGATATCTTTTAACACCCTTCACCATCAGGAAATTCCTTTATCCAGTTTAAATAATGCACACATCGGTTTAAGCTGGTATTTTTTTCTTCAGTTGAACATTAAGCTGACTTATTTTCCCTGTGTAAGACCTTTTCATTGTATTTGAAGACTTATTTTAATACTACCCACTAATATATCGCAGTTTCTGCACCTTGTCTGTCATAATATTTTCCAGACACTTTTATCATTTATATATCTCCCCACTGAATACTGCAGTTCCGTTTATTTATGGGACTCAGAATCTATCCTGGACATCTAGTGAGAGATTGGCTTGTAAATGCAGGGTCAGATTATAGCAGAAACCCTACATTACAGATACTTATCTCTCTACCTCAGGGATGGATTCCTTTTGAAAAAGGGGCCATCTTCCTAAGCTCTATACTTCAGATTTCTGTTTTTCTCCAGTTTGCCATTCTCTTGATTGCCAGTGTAGCTTGTTATCTCTGTGGCACTTTTATATCTTTTCCTCCATACAGATCTGTAATTGGTCATTTCTAATTTTTGATTTTTACAAGTGCTGCTACTGTTGTTGTTTTTTTAAACATCTTAATATTGAGGTAAAATTTACATATGTGAATTGCAGTTCTTAAACATGGAATGTATTAAGTGTTGAAGGATATTTAAAAATATATGTATATTTATTGATTTCAGAGAGGAAGGGAGATGGAGAGAGAAATAGAAACACCAATGATGAGAGAAAATCATCAATTGGCTGCCTCCTGCATGCCCCACACTGGGAATTGAGTCCATAACCTGGGCATGTGCCCTGACTGGGAATTGAACCATGACCTTTTGGCTCACAGGTCAATGCTCAATCACTGAACCACGTCGGCTGGGTTGAGGGATCTTGATGCCTGGATAACCAACATCCCAGTCAAGATGTAGATTACAGTAGTCTCCCTTTATCCAAAGGGGATATGTTCC
The DNA here is from genome assembly GCA_011751065.1 of Lasiurus cinereus. Classification (NCBI taxonomy): domain Eukaryota; kingdom Metazoa; phylum Chordata; class Mammalia; order Chiroptera; family Vespertilionidae; genus Lasiurus; species Lasiurus cinereus. The sequence goes on along the minus strand of JAAGEH010000014.1, from coordinate 9,370,571 downwards.
AAGACCCCCAGTGGATGCCTCTGAAACCTTGGATAGTACAAAACCCTAAATATACTATATTTTGTCCTATACATACATACCTGTGGTAAACTTTAATTTCTAAATTAGGCACAGTAAGAGATTAATAATAATACCTAATAATACAGTAGAACAATTATAACAATACTAGAGGCATAAAATTTGTATACACACAGGGTCCCTAGGCCTAGCCGGAGATCAGGGCCAATTGGGGCCTTCTGGCTGCCAGGCCAGGGCCTTCCTTCCCCCAGTTGCCAGCTGCTGGCTAGGGCCTTCCTTTGTTCCACGCTGCCCCTGGTGGTCAGCACATGTCATAGCGAGTGGTCGAACTCCTGAGGGGACAATTTGCATGTTAGACTTTTATTATATAGGATACTATAGTAAATGTTACATGAATGGAATCTTTCAAAATTGTACTGTACTTGCCTTTCTTCTTGTGATGATGTGAGATGATATAATGCCTAAGCAATGAGATGATGTGAGGTGAATGCCATAGGCACTGTGCCTACTATAAAGTTGACTTGAACACAAGGACTCAGAGCACTGTGATACCCACAGTCAATCAGATAGCTGAGATAGCTAAGACATGATGGACGGGTGGGGAAGATATGCAGTGTGGAAGATCTGGCCAAAGGAATGAATTCCGTCCTGGGTAGGATGGAGCGGATGGTATGAGATTTCACCAAACTACTCAGAATGATGCTCCGTTTAAAATTTATGAATTATTTTTGAAATTTTCCATTTAATATTTTTGAACCACAGTTTACCACGAATAATTAAAACCATGGAAACCAAAACCACAGATAAGGGCAGGGGGACTACTAAATAATAACAGAAGGTCTTCTCATGTCCCTTTTCTTTCATTCTCCACCCCCTACAGACAACTACTCTTCTGATTTCTATTACAGTAGATTGGTTTTAACTATTCTTAAATGCATGTCAATGTAACTGTATAATTTTTAAAAACGTTTTTATTGAACAGAGAGAAGAATGTAGAGGAAGAAAGAGAGAGAGAAACATCTATGATGAGAAAGAATCATGAATCAGCTGCCTCCTGTATGCCCCCCACGGGGGGATGGAGCCTGCAACCCCGGGCATGTGCCCCCAACCAGAATTGAACCCAGGACCTTCAGTTCGCAGGCCAATGCTCTAGTCACTGAGCAAACTGGCTAGTGCCATACAATTTTTATTCTTATTTTTTTTACTCATGTGTATCAGTAATTCATTTTTTTTTCCTAAAGAAGGATTCCAGTGTTTAGTCTCCTGTCCTGATGGACATTTTGGGTTTTCAGTTTTTGGTATTATGAATAGTGCTGCAGCAGTCATTTTTGTACAGGTCTTTGTGGGAACATCTATCTTTATCTCCTAGGTTAATACCTAGGATTGGAGTTGTTGCATCATAGAGTAAGTGTATGTGTAACTTTATAAGAAACTGCCAAACAGTTTTCCAAAGTGGCTGTACTATTTTAGACTCACACTAGTAATGTGTAAGTTCTGTTTGCTCTGTATCTTTGACAACATTGTCAGTCTTTTTCTAAATATATTTTTATTGACTTCAGAGAGGAAGAGAAAGGGGGGCGAGGGGAGAGAGAGAGAGAAACATCTGTGATGACAAGAGAGAGTCGTCTATCAGCCACTTCCTGTACACTCCCTAGTTGGATTGAGCTTGAAACCAGGCATGTGCCCCAATGGGGAGACAGTCTTTAAAATATTTTTTAAAGTAGACAGTCTTTTAAAAAACTTTAACCATTCCAATGGGTGTGATATGATATCTCATTGTGGAGTTATTTTGCATTTCCCCAATTACTAATGATCTTGACTACCTCTTCATGACTATGTGTGTGTCTTGATAAAGTGTGTTCAAATGTTTTGTCTTTTTTAAAATTGGGTTGTTTGTTGTTGACTTGTAGGAATTCTTTATGTTTCTGGATTCATGTCCTTGGTCATACATATGTATTGCAAATATTTTCCCTATGTGCGCCTTGAATTTCTTATTTCCCTAATTGTGTGTTTTTTACAATATATTTTTATTGATTTCAAAGAGGAAGGGAGAGGAAGAGAGAGATAGGAACATCAGCGTTGAGAGAGAATCAGTGATTGGCTACCTCCTGCACACACTCCGATTGGGGAGCGAGCATACAACCTGGGCATATACCCCGACTGGGAATCGAACCGGTGACCTCTTAGTTCCTGGGTCGATGCTCAACCACTGAGCTATACCCAGGTAGGCCCCAGTTGTGTTTTTTGTTGAACAGAATTTTTCAATTTTGATGAAGTCCTATTTATAAATTTTTATGGTTAGTTAAGCTTCTTTTTTGGCATAACTCATCCCTTAGATATTCTCCCTTACCTTCTTCTAGAAAATTTATGGTCTTGGCTTTTACATGTGATTCTGGGATTTATCTCTGATTAATTTTTATATATGATGTGTGAGGTAGGATTCAAGACTCATTCTGCCCCTCCCCTGCTGAGCTTCTAATTATTCTAGAACCAGTTGTTGAAAAGGCTTTATTTTCCCCAGTTGAGTTGCCTTAGCACTTTTATCTAATTGTCCATATAGGTTTGAGTGTATTCTAATGTTGTTTTAATTCTGAAATTGTGAGTCATCTTTCCCCAATTAATGTCATGTTTAAATTACATGAGTAAACTCTCTGCAGGATATTCATGAAAGCACTGGACAAAAAAACAACAACAATCTAAAACCAGGCAATTGAATTAGATCAAGGCCTTTCCTGCCCTTTTTATTTAATTGTAAAACCTGCTTCCACACACTCTCCTCTTTCTCTGTGTTCCTGACTCTCCCTACCTTCCTGGGTTTCTGTATGGAGTAGACAAGGCCATACAGATGGTTATTCCTTCCTATCTAGTCCCACATCGCTGGGGGCAGGTAGGAGGCTTAGGGAGGGCGAAGGGAAGGGCAGAAATCAAGCTGTTTTTCAAAGAGATAGAAACTTGACCTTTTACCAGGACTTATCCCTCATCCTGACTTACGTTCTCAAGATAGTAGTAGCTCCTGTTATTACAGGGAATTTTCTCAATAAATGTTCTTGCTCTTTGCAAAATACTATTGTAATTATTAAGCATGTGATGAAACAGAAAAATAACATTCAGAGTAACGAGTGGTATGAATTTCCTGCATTTTAGTTCAGTGACTGCATCTCAATGGCTATGTTCCCTTAGAGAGATGAATAAGATTTGTTTTCTTTAATGATTTGTCTGTCTGTTGAATACTCCCTTTTTAAGGCCATCCAAGATAAAAGCCGTAAATCATTTTCATGACTATTTCCTCATAACTCCCGAGTGAGTCTGTAAGGAAAATATTTGTTTGCTGTGGTTGGCTGCATAATTCATTTCACATTTTTCAAACACTGACAATTTGCTCGGTACAAAGCACTCAACTGTCCATTTCCAGAATATATTGTGTTCCCAGAGCTTATTGAAGTGGACACCAGTCAGCAGTACCAGCTCTCGCTTCCCCCAGGTTTTCTGTGCCACCTTTGTGTGCCGAGGAGCCCCGGCAACCTTGGGGAATAGGAATGACGTCCTTCTGTCCGTGTTCCTGCTCCTCTCATGTCTCCGTGTTGCATGTCCCCCAAAGTGCTGTGTGGGAGGCACTGAGGACAGTTTCAAAGGCAGAGGCTAACGGTCTGCCATTTGTGTGGAGTACCAGGAACACACCAATATTCAAACCTGCTGAGCCTGACTCTAGAATTTTTTTTCAAATTGCTTTTTCTTTTTTTAAAATGTATTTCAGAGAGGGAGGGAGAAGAAGAGAGAGAAACATAAATGATGAGAATCATTTATTGGCTGCCTCCTCACATCCCTACTAGGGATCAAACCCGAAACCTGTGTATGTGCCTGGCTGGGGGAATCAAACCGCAACCTCCTGGTTCATAGGTTGATACTCAGTCACTGAGCCACCACAGCCGGGCTTTCAGGTTGCTTTTTCTTTGAATGTGGTATTTTTCCACTTAGGTGTCCACATTTTAACACTCAGCCCAGTAGAGATAACATTAACAAAAAAAGTTTGGTTTGCTTTTTACTGCTATTTAGAGAGAGAGGAAGGAAGAGAGAGAGAAAGATACCTCGATGTATGAGAGAAACATTGATCTGCTGCCTCTCACTCCTCCTTGCCAGGATGGAGCTGGCCACCCCGGCACGTACCCTGACTGGCAACCTTTCGCAGGATGATGACGCTCAACCAACCGAGCCACACCCATAACATTTTCCCCTTTATGTGTTTAGCAAGAATTTACTTACCAACATCGAGGTAGAAGCTTATAACATAAAGATGGATGACACATGGTCCCAGATTTCACGGAGGTTACCCTCTTTACAATCTAGTAGGGGGGCAGCAGGTTGTAAACTGAGCACGAGACATTCTGCAGGTGCAGCAGCGCAACACCTTCTGCAGGCCTGGGGACGGTGGGGAGGTCTTCGCCCAGGAGGTAAAGCTGCTCTGCGACCTAGAGCACCCGCTGCCGTTTTATCTGAGAATGAGTCTGTTTGGTGGCCTTCACACCAGAATCATCTCATTTACATCTGATTCTAAACAGAAGCAGCCCTCCTAGAAAGACATAGAGATGTAAGTGAAAGAAATGCAGCATGATTATCAACTACAACAGTATAATCACCCATAAACAAGTGCTGGGGACTCCTGAGGTAGGAAGGTGGAGCGAGTGTGGGCTGTTGTTGATGAATGTTGGTGCAGGAGTGTCTTAATCCATGTGGGCTGTACCACAGTAAAGTACCACGGACTCTGGGGGGTGCTTAATAAACAAGCAGAAATCACTTGTCACAGTTCTGGATGCTGGGAAGTCTAGGATCAAGGCACCAGCATGGTTGAGGTCTGGGGAAGGCCCTTCTCCTGGTTATCGCTGGCAGCTTCTCACCGTGTCCTCAAAGGCGAAAGGAGTTGGAGAGCTCTGTGGGGCCTCCTTTCTAAGAGCGCAAATCCCATTCACGAGGGCTCCAGCCAAATGACCTAATCACCTCCCAGAGGCCCCACCTCCTAACACCATCCATCACCTTTGGAGGTCAGGATAGCAACACCTGACTTTGTAGGGGGACACAACATCCGGGCAGCAGCGCAGAGGAATGGCATGTTTGAGGTTGGAGGCAATGACAGCAGCCGAGTTTGCTGCTGAGTGTGGAAAATGTGGAACGGTCAGTCCAAATGGAGGTCCATAAAACGCACTGTTTGGAACGTTGATGGTATAACTGGGAATCGTTTCCAGGTTGTAAAGACATGGGCAATGTGGATAAGGCCTTGTTTTCGATACAGTGGTGGTTTTCTGCTGGTCCTCTTCCTGACCTCTAGTTCTTGGTGTTTTTTAGCCCCTCAATATGGCTGTTTCTTAAACAGTGCCCCTTAGTCCACTTCTTTCCCTACAGCGTTGCCCTCCACATTGCGTTCCTGGGTGTGCCCTCAGGATCTCCTGGACAAGTAGAAGAGAGGAATCCAGGGGATGGCTGTGCCTGGCTCCATCCCACACAGACTCCTTTACCTGTTCTCTATATTGTGGTTCTTAGACAAGGATTTAACCAAGAGTCTAAGACCATTTTTTTTTTCTTGTTAGAAAACTCTGCTATTTTATTTCTGATGTTTGAACATAATCTTTTTACTTCAGCTAACTTCATTTATATTTGGTTCAGTATTTGACTTTTGTGGGAGGATGGGATTCTCAGTCCCTTCTGATATTGCTTTGGCAAAATAACTTGTAATGTTCTTCTTAGATGTTTGTTATAGTGAAGTGGAACTATTTCAGGTGATGGTTCAAAGCTATTTGAGTGATGATCCAACCTAGACATCTTGAGAATAATATTTAAGACTTACGAACGATGAAAGAAATCAGTATTTTTATGAAATACTGTTACTATATCCTGGTAGATATTTCACTCTTTAGAGAAAAGCCGACATGTATTTCATTGTACACAGGACGTTTTTAAAAAATCCTTTCCTCAATCCATTTTGCTACTTATCTCTTTGTGTGCATTACCTCCTATTGCTGTGATTTCCTTGTGCCTCGATTCTTTCTGGGTAGTTTTTGAAATTCAAGTTGGATTAAGCCTGAGTTTGTGCCTGTTTCTATATAACTAAATTACTAATTTATACACAATTTATTGCTGTCCCCATGACCAGAGTGTCTTCTAGATACGCTTTTTTAGAAGGTCATTGAATCTTTTTTACTTTATGGAGCAGTAAGAAATGCATGAAGGAATTCGAATTTTAGGAGGCTGTCTTGCATTTATATCTGAGCATTGGCATTTAAAGTCTATAAAATAAATTGTCAGTGAATGTTTTATTTACCTGTTAGACTCTCAGCTAGATCATCAAGTAGTGCTTGGCCAGATATATTGGGATGCGCTTGATGATATAGAAATGGAGGGTAAAGCATTTCATCACAATTATTTGTGTGCTGATCTCATGGGGATTTTAATGTCAGATAAAATATCTGTACATGTAACATAGAAGCAAAAATTATCTGAGAAGTAAAACTGGCTCACTCTCATAGGTATTCTTTTTTTTTTTTTCCTATGAGCAAGAGAGTCATCATTTATTGAAATGCATTTTAGATTTAGAATTGCTATCCTGCCGCCCCTGTCTGAATTGCCAAGTTTGTTGATAAAGCTGGCAGCGTGAGTGACAGCTGCAAACCCCAGGTTAGACTGCGGAGTTGGTTTCTCTCTGGCTTTCTCTCCTTTTAAGCCTCCCTTTCATGTGGAGCCAAGTGAAATGTAAGCTCTGCAGCTCCTCGGGGGCCGTGGCCTGACGAGAGGTCGCAGAAGAAAGGCGGCCTTTCGGAAAGCCTGCCGAAGGCACTGAGGGCAAAGGGCCTGGGTGCTGACATGACCCGCTGACCTTTCCGAGGAGATGAATGAGAAGGCAGTGCCTCCGTGAGCTCTGGGTGTATTTCACCCACAAGAGTAGTCCGAGGCTGTCCAACCCAGTGTTTTGACTTTATCCTTCAGATGTTGCAGAAGAAAAATACATTCTTTTATTGTTCATCCAAGTCGTTAACCGTTAAGCCTTAATCATCTGCAGTCTGTGTGGGAATAGGTCTTTTAAAGATCACTGAACTTGGCTTGATATGAAATCAGAGTAGAATTCATTTCATTTCATGTAGGAAACCTTCTTTTGAGAAATTTGACACAAACTGGCTTCTTAGAATTGAAAAAGGACACCATAGAGAAACACAGCCAGATGCACAAATGTCTGCTCCTGGGTTAGCTTGCCATAAGCTTTATGACTCTTTCTCTGTGGTTATTGATCACTGAAATAACCTTAGCAAGTCCGTGTGAATGAGTGCATTTCAGGTTGCAGTCACAGAGATGTAACTAGGCTAACCATAATGGGTGCCCCTGTGATAGGTTTTATCCTTGCCGCTTATTGGGATAAGCATGATGGATGATTTTAGGTGGAAATGTTAGTAAGTCTGCGAGACCGCTGGTATATAGAAGTGATCTGTGAAGGAACAAGTTCCTTCAGTTCCCACATCAATGTATCACCAAAGAACCACACTGTGGGTTGTTTGGAATGTTACAGATCTCCTCAAGGAGCAGTTCAGAATGGTTTCTAAGAGTGCTAGCTCAGTATCTCGGTGCATAGATTTGGCTGGCATGGATTTGGGCAGAGTAGGCCAAAAGAGCTAATTAAGATGGGGGGAAAATCGAGAGAACAGGCTGTAATGGTGAATAGAGTTATTTGTCATCAAGTTTGTAATAGGATTTTCAATTAATTCATGCAGGCATCCAGTGCCTTACATTAGCCCTGTCAAGATGAACTACAGCCACATCTAAAACGCCATCCCCTATTAAACGGTGCATGTCCGTGAATTTGTAATTTCTTCTGTTCAACCAGAAGATGAATGGATTCCACTCAGAAAACAAATGTGGGCTTCAGAAGTGCACATTTCGAAAGCCCGAACACTTCCTAGGAGGAGCATTCTTTGCATTGTTCTACAGTGAATATGTATTAAAATGTAATTGCTATGTGAATTCGTCCAAAAAGAAAAGGCATCCAGCTGCATGGAGACAAATGCATTTTCAGGTGCTGTGTTTCCCTGGCGAGCAGGCTTTTCATTCTGGGTGATGACGATGATGATGATAGTTCACGCTCGTAGCACTTGCTGCCTGCTGGGCCATTTGTAGTAGTTTTCATACATTCATTCACTGACGACCCAGATGAAGAAAATGAGGCACAGAAAGGTCAAGCTGCTCAAGATCACACAGCTTGTAAGTGGCTGAGCTGGGATGCAAATCCAGGCATTTGGCTCTGGAATTTGGGCTCCCAAAAGGTACCCTTTGCTGTCCAGTCATGGTTCCATCAGCTGTGTTCCAAGAATTCGTTTACTGCAGTAGTTGTCAGTACTCTGTCTCTGTTCTCTCGCGCTTGCTCTCTCCCTCATGGTAATATTTTTTAAAATATATGTTTATTGATTTCAGAGAGGAAGGGAGAGAGGGAGAGGGAGAGAGGGAGGGAGGGAGGGAGAGAGAGAGAGAGGGGGGGGGGAACATTAGCGATGAGAGAGAATCATTGATAGGCTGCCTCCTGCATGCTCCGCACTAGGAATCAAGCTCACAACCCGGGCATGTGCCCTGACCAGGAATCGAACCAGGACCTCCTAGTTCACATGTTGACGCTCAACCACTAACCCATGCTGGCTGGGCTCTCCCAGTAATATTTATTGCTGTGTTTATTTACTGTTATTTCCTCAAACCTGACTTGGGAAATATTGTTAAATTGTGGTAACCATACTTCAAGAAAGACGTAGTAAAGAAGAGAATGTAGGGAGGTCTCTCCATGAGAGTAGACAGAGATTAGAACCCTTCCATAAGGTTGGACCTTGAATGGAGTATGACCCAAATTCACAGGATTGTGAAGCACCTGAGTTCCTGATGGGTGTTTTCCTTCTGGGGAAGCCAAAGGGCGCAGCAGGGTTGTTTACAAGATTAGGTCAAGGATAGGCTGCAGGAATCAGGCCATTTGAGGCAGGATCTTAAGGCAGGGCCCCAAAATCAGAGGGTACATGAGGGTCCCAGGATTCTGGAAGGCTCAACTCCTGTCTTCCGGAGTATTGGCCTCCAGAGCAGCATTCATTAAACCAAACACAACATCCTACAGGCCAAGCCAAGACAAGACGCCTGCCAATAGCATGTTGAGATCCAAGAATTGGCTGGTCCCCTTCAGCCAAACAAAATTAACAAAAAAAGTTTGATTTTTATAAGTAGGTCAGACTCTAAATCTCTGACTAGAAACCAAACTGTTTTTTTTTTTTTTTAAACTACATTATAAAGTTTTGTTGCCATCCAGGGTATAACACTTTCATCTGCTTTTTTTGTGGGGGGGTTGGGGGAAGGGGATAGGGAGAAAGGGTAGTAACATTAGTAATGCTCCCTCTTTCTCGACTTCATTAGAAAGAGGAAACTTGAAAACTATTTCAACTAGTTGAGGCCTGTGCTTTGCCCAGAGCTGTCTGCCTGCCAGCCCACTTCCTGTCCGCTTTCCATCCTGCTGCCAGACTCATCTGCCTGGCACACAGCTCTTCTCATGGCTGGCTGTGCTTCCAGCCTGGGAGTGGCTTGTCACTGCCTGAGGGACACGGCAATTGAAGCTCTTTGTCACTCAAGACTCTCCACAATCATGCCCCTGCTCACCTCTCCTAACATGATATTCCACAGTCCCTCTCCAGAACACCGCGTTCTGTAAATCCCTGTGTTCTGTATAAAACCCCCTCCTGCTGCACAGCACGCTCCATGCCTTTGCTGGGGCTGTGCTCTCTGCCTGCAAAGCCCTTGCTCCTCTTTCATTCTTCCACTCCAGCTTTGCCTGGCTGACTCCTCTGTATCCTTTAATTGGCTCAGGTGTCACTTCCTCGAGGAAGTGTTTCACTTTTCACCCACCACAGACTTGTGCTTTCTAAGGCACCTCTGTCATAGCTCTGTTGTTGAATTTCATATCCTAGCATAACTCTATCATTGCACTCACTACCCTGTACTATAATTATATCTAATATCTTGTCCTTTAAGGATAAGAACTGAGCCCTATTCCTCTTTCAGTTCTCAGCACTAGCATGTTGCTTGCGATACATGTTTTCCTGGATGAGTGAATAAATTAATAACTATGTGAAAAGCAGGGGCCCAGTAATCTCATTCGGTGAATTACGATATACATGTTTGATTTGCCATTTAGTCTTCCAGTCAGTGATGGGCAGCAGTGTCCCACGTAGGCCAGAACTCTTCTTAAAGTGACAGCTAATGCTCAAGCAGGGGCACCTTCAGTGCCATTGGGAAATAATCATATCTAAACCATTTGATGATTAGGTTGCCTTGGGGCACCCACACACTTTTTTAAACCTGTCATTTAAAATCAGAATGCGATTAGTAAACATTCCAAACCTCAACTATTAGCATATCAACCCAGGGGTGCTCTGTAACCAGGAAAGCGCAAAGTTGAAGGATCTTATACAGATTGTGAACGACCGTATGTCTGTATGATCATAGAAGATACACTCTGAGAGGACAGCAGCTGTGGCTCTCTGCTTCACGTTGTATTCCAGGCCCTGGCACATAGTAGACCCTCCGTAAATACCAGAGTTCATGAGACAATAAGTCCTACTGTCCACATTAAAAGCAGTTGGGAAAGTTTTGCCCAAAACCAAACTCTGTTTTTTAACCATCAAGTTTAAGAGCAGTCACTAAGTGAATGAATTGTGCTTCTATTTAAATTTTTCTTCTCAATGCTTATCATGTAGTTATTATCAGGTAATAAGTTCGCTTTTTACGAGTTTTTGAATTTTACACCAGAGAGCCAGACTCAACAGTTGTATTTCCATGTATTAAATAAATACTCCCAAACAAACACCACAAAATGAGACTTAGGAGTAGAAGGCTAAACCCGGGGAGTGTGCATGGGTGTTCGACTCTTATTCTTTCACTCTGACATTTGTTTGTTTGCTATTTTTTTGGTGAGACACATGTATAATTTTTTCATGTGAGAGTTTTCTTTCGAGGGCAAAATGTTGGTTTGACCTTGGCTTGAAAAGAATGCTAACACAGTTAAATTTTCAGACACGTTGAGTATGTTTTCCCATTAAAACTCATCTCTTTTGTTTAAGGGTATACCTCAGTTACCATGTGCCAAAGCATTATACAACTACGAAGGGAAAGAGCCTGGAGACCTTAAATTCAGCAAAGGTGACATCATCATTCTGCGGCGACAAGTGGATGAAAATTGGTACCACGGGGAAGTCAACGGGATCCATGGATTTTTCCCCACCAACTTTGTGCAGATAATCAAACCGTTACCTCAGCCCCCACCTCAGTGCAAAGCACTTTATGACTTTGAGGTGAAAGACAAGGAAGCAGACAAAGATTGCCTTCCATTTGCAAAGGTAATGTCAGGGTGGGGTGGCTTTCCTCTTGCCAGTTAGTCCCCTGTACCTGGATACACAGCAATTTGAAAAAAAAAACCAAACTTTATTTTGAAAAAAAAAAAAAAGATAAAGTAGTATTGTGTGAATATATCACTGTGCTTTTAAAAACACCTGGAAGCAGTCTTCTTAAAGTCCCACAGAAAGGAATTCTGTGCTTGGGTTTTCTATATGAAAGGTAATTTTGGTTGATGTTCTGTGTGGTATCATTTTCATATTTAGAGCCTAAATTTAATTCTAGGTTGCTACACAGGGTATGTGTGCCACCAGGGGTTTTAATTCACTGAATTATGAATAACAAAATGAAACGGCATTACTTCCTTATTTTCTATGTAAATTTCTTTGCTGGAAAGCACATAGGAATATATCAACTGAGTTGATAATCCCTGTGTGCTTTGGAATTTTAAGTAGGATATTGTGTTTTATGTAAAGAAAAACAGTGGGATATGCATTTAAATGGGCATTTGGTGTATTATCAGAGAGAAAGTGACAAGAGCTTGAGAATCCATCTAAAACATGGGTTCAACAGAATAAACTGATGAATAAAGTAGAATCAGGAGCATAGAAAGGGAGTATGACAATTTCTCGGGGGGGAAAGGGTGAGGGGAGTGAGGGGAGATACTGGACAAAAATTGTATACCTATGGATGAGGACAATGTGGGGTGGGGGTGGGGAGGAAGGTAAGGGCAGAGGGTGGGGTGGGAGCTAGGTGGACGGGAGCTATGGGGGTGGGGGGAGGAGGAACAATTGTAATAATCTGAACAATAAAACATGGGTTCAAGAGGCTAGGTAGCACTAGAGGTTGCAATCTGTGGACCAACCCCTGATTAGAAGGGTTCCTAGTGTAACAACTTTCTGAAAGGACACCAGGTTGACTGAAAGTTACCATCTAGTTCATCAGAACATTGGATTCATGTAGTAAAGGCATGTCATAGGGTTTTTATTCACGTATTCTTAAAACTTTAGTCCCTCTATTGAAAAGACAAATTAAGTGACAAGCTTGATGGGGTCAGGTAGACTAATGTTTATTGTTTCTTTAGGATGATGTTCTGACTGTGATCCGCAGAGTGGATGAAAACTGGGCTGAAGGAATGCTGGCAGACAAAATAGGAATATTTCCGATTTCATATGTTGAGGTAACTTCATCTATAGACACGTATATCATTTTCGTATTTAGCTTAACAAACAAATCTTAATCAAGCCATTGGAGTATTAAGAAGTCCTAATAATCGCTTTGCAATATAGACATTTATTAAATCATTATGTTGCGTACCTTAAAAAATACCATGTTGTATACCAATTATATATCAGTAAAACTTTGGTTGGGGGAGACAAAAATCTAGTCTTTTAAAAAATAATGTCCTCATCCTGGTAGGGTAGCTCAGTTGGTAGGAGTATCATCTTATATACCAAAAGGTTTTAGGTTTAATTCCTGGTCAGGGTACATACCTAGGTTGTGGGTTTGATCCCCAGTAGGGGTCAGTACAGTTGATGCTTCTCTCTTTCTCCCATCCTCTCTAAGATCAATAGAAATATCCTAGGGTGAGGATTAAAATAAAAATAATAATAGTAATAATGTCCTCACAACACAGAGCACTGGGAATGCCTTGTTCCGGATCACTGGAGGAATTAGGAGGCATTCCTCCCTCCTGCACTACAGTAGTGGCAGATTATGAGACTGAAATATTTGAAGACCTTCACTTTGTGCCCCTGCTGAAAGCATCCGTGTGTCTTGTGAAACCTTGCTGTATGCTTCCTATGCTGTTTCCAGCTGTTCTGTCCCACTGGCCGGCTTTGGGTTCAGAGGGTTGATAAAGTTCCTGAGTAAGGTGGAAGATGAATGTATCTAGTTATTTGTTTACTTTTATTATCTGCCACATCATCGGAATGAGAATAGTGATTTTCAGAATAGGCCTCCAATAAACTTCAAGTGAAGGAATGAATTTCTCTTCTATCCCAAGAGCAGCTTTTCCCTCCCCCCCCTTTAAAAAAATATATTTTATTGATATTTTTACAGAGAGGAAGGGAGAGGGATAGAGAGAAACATTGATGAGAGAGAAACATTAATCAGCTGCCTCCTGCACACCTCCTACTGGGGGATGTGCCCGCAACCAAGATATATGCCCTTGACCAGAATCGAACCTGGGACCTTTCAGTCCACAGGCTGACGTTCTATCCACTGAGCCAAACCAGTTAGGGCTGTTTTTTGTGTATGTGTGTATTTTTTGTTTTGTTTTTAATATATTTTATACTTCTCCCTTTTTTTTAATCAGCTTTATTCAGAAAGGTTATGGCCAATCTGATGAAGTGAAGTCTTTTTAGAGAATATGTTTAAAATAACATGGTTGCATTATTTTAAGGAATAACACGGATTAAAAGTGAACCAGAAAGTTGCAATTTACAGTAAGCCTTCATTACACGATACACACTTTCATGTCCTTTAGACGAAATAATTTTTTGCTGAAAACAAAATTGAAGGCAGTCTCAAAGAATAAAACACAGCCCAAACAACGATACAAAGTTAGCGGAGGTCACTGAAGGCTTCTGGAAGAGTGAGTTCTTAGTGGGTATCTGTGTGATGGATAAAAGGGGGTTAACCAAGAGAAATGGAAAAGATGAATTTTTATGGCAGGAAGAACATTCATGCAGGCAGACCAGCGTGTGCAAAAGCCAAAAAGTAAGAGCACTGATTGTTTAGGGAACTGAATGTGATTCTGTTATTTAAGACATCAAAGCATATAAAAAAGAAAAACCACTATCATTTATTTTCCCATCTTTTTATCTGAGACATTTGTTTTGGCATGATTCTCAAAGCTAAAATTACACTAGGCCCCTCCCCCACCCCCCAGATAGTGTGATATTGCCAAAGTTCCCATGAAAAATCTGTTTGGAAAAGTAATGCAGACCATCTATGAGCCTTGAACTTGATCCATACACTTCAGATAGTCTTGTTTATTGAAATATTTTTTTCCTCCTTGGAAAGTAAACATCAAAAACAAGTCTTAACTCTCAGTCATTCATTCCTGTATATTATTTATATATCCTGACTCTGGGTCATGGAAAATGACCACAATTTCCAAGAATTCCAATAGTTACACTGTAGAGCATGGGTAAGCACAAACTTCACAATGAAAGCCTGTCTTTACTTGTTAGGCATTACCAATATTGCATGCCAGTACTTGGTGTGTGATGCAGGAAAAAGGATTGCTATGCTTTTGTTATTGGACGGATGTAGAATTGCTGAGAGAGGCATAAAGATCCACTCAGAAGTCCAGAGTCACTCGAGTCATTGGATTCTTTACTCTGTCTTAAGTTGGAAAGAGAAGCTGCTGCCCCAGTGGAAAGGATTTTCATTCTTCTCTTTTGCCTCTTTTCTTTCAAATGAGCATTTTCCTCATTTGAAACAGAATTTTGCCAGTTGAGGCCAGGTAAATAAATCATCCCTTTCTCGGAGACTCTGGCTATTTCTTTGATGTCAGGCCATCAGATGGAAGTTTCTGGTGGGGAGGGAAGCATGTGGGGATGAGTGACACCCGGCTTAGCCGTTTTGGTAAGACAGGGGAGAACATTTCAATAGCAACCTACTGAAATTCAATCATTTGAGTAAAGTTGAGATGGTCTTACGAGGCAGTCTCAGAGCAAAGCCAACTCTAGGAATGAAACTTGGGGCTTTTTTTCTGAATAATGCTTTTTCTTTTGCTCTATAAATCACTTCAGGGCCCAGACCATCCCCAGTATAAAAACAGGCTGTGTTAAAAAAAAAAAAATTCATTTGTGAATTATTTTCTTTAGATCTTGTAAGACATATATTTAAGTCTCCATCAATATTAGTTACTTTTGCTTTTTTCACTGTGCTGCCCAAAACTGACCCCCCTCCACAACCAGATGTTTTGAGAAGATCAAATGAGATAATATATCTGAAAGGGTCTGGCACTGCTATGTCTTATGCACAGTGGTTTGAAGCTCAGATCAGACTGTGACTCAGAGTATGCCAGAGTGCAGTCATGATCAAATAAAAGACTCACCACCATGTATAATGAGAGAAATGAGCTCAGAATTGAATTCCAAGTTTCCAGAGGAATGTCTTCATTTGCTACAGGCTTGCCAGCAGAAGCTGGGACCTCCCCCACCACCCCAATTCCTCCGTTGGCATTGGTAATGGGAAGGCCCAAGGAGCTTGCATGTGCCAGAAACTAAACAGGATGGGCCCGGGGGTAGGATTCTGGACCTGGAGTAAATTCTCTGGGGTCAGAGGTTCAGCTGTGGGATTAAGGAGTGGGGTAATTTGAAAGGAACTGAGCATTAGAGGTAGGTAAAGAGAGAATTGGATGGGAGGATTGAGATAGTGGGAAACACTCCTGGATTAGTTAGTCCTCCCTTCTTATCTTCAATTGTCTTTTCTCCCTCAACTTTCTGTAACTGTGGACTGTGGTCTCTACCTGTGTTAGGATAGGTAATAAAATGGTGGTAGTGATATCGGGAGTTGCAAACAGATGGCCTGTTATTAAAATACAGAATTCTTCAAGAGAAACTTGGTTGGGGGCATTGGATAAGGGCAAGAATGGCTGTATAAATGGCTTCAAATTCTGTCCCTGGGAGCCTTTGCTTAAATTCTTAAGATAGTGTTCTCTTGCTGTTATCACATCCTCTCTTCCCTCCTGGGAACACTTGCCTCAGACCCCTCTCCACTGAAGTCTCAGAGATTGTGGATTCCCGTCTGTTTAGACTGGAGTTTCCTAGATTTGTGCAGGTTGGAAATGGTGAGGAGGAAGACTTTCTTGGGGAAGCCTAGGGAATTCTTGCAGACATTCTGACAGAACATGTATTAAAAAAATATATTTGTCAAGAACTGACTACAGTTAAAAAAGAAAAAGAAAAAAAGAATGTAGTATCTTGCTTCTTTCTTTTTAAAAAAAAAATAACAGTGTTCTACCAAATAGAATGGAAAGATTTTAGCACCCTCATTAATTCAGAACTGATTCATGCAAGTTTAGCTGTCATTTGGGCAAGGATGACATGATTCTTAGCAAGCAGAAGGTTTGAACGAAGTTAAGTGCTAAACATCGGTTTAGGATGGTTTTTCAAACACCATTGTGTATTGTAGGCTTATGACGAGCATACATTTTCATTAAATTTATCAATTTATTTTGATTCCTAGTCATTTGTTTAAAATACCACTTACCCAGTTTTAAAAACAGTAGCAGCTTGCTCCTCTGCTGTAGATGTAATATAAAAATAAGCATTCCTTATGTGCATAAGGCATAAAGTAGGCGTGGCCTAATAGTCAAGTACTCTTAGTCTTTAGTTACTGCCAGAAAGAAGGGCTTCCTGTCTTGTTCTTTAGATCTCTGCTCAACTGTCACTTCCAACAGGTTTCCCCTCACCACCTCATCTAAAGTAATTCTCCCTCTTCCATTTGCTATACTTCACACACAAGGCAGTGTGATCATGGGGAAAAAAACTTGGACTCTGAGTCCAGGTGGCTGAGATTCAGGTCTTGGTTCTGCTACTGATTGTCTGAGGGACTTTGGGCCTGGTCTCCTCATTTGTAACATAATAGAACCCCTTCTTAGAGTGGGCTAATTCCAATGATACTTATACACAGTGCCTGGCACCTGGTAGGAGCTGAGTATATGATAACTATAGTTATCGGTATTAGTGTTACTCCTCCATAGCACTTTTTGTTCTCTGTAACTCTTTTAAGTTATTTGTTAATGTGGTTACTGTCTTTCAATAGTCCAGGCCGCTATTACCATGTGAAATCCCGAGGCAGCATCTTTTCTTTCTGATTTACCTTGGTCTCTTGAGGTTCTGGTACAGCACCTGCCCCTAGTAGGCTCACAGAAAGTATTGGTTGAAAGAATGAATGAGCAACCTAAGAACCTTTTGGACCAAAACCAAAAAATGAACTGGTTTTTAGATGTTGTCAACTTTTATATTTTTTTCGGCTTTACCATCTAAGCATATATTTTATTGTTGATTTATCTTCCTGCTATATTTAGAAGGTCTCTTGTGTAAACTTACTGAGATCTTTTTATAATGAAGCTGGTTGAGTGTTTGGTTACACCAAATTTAGAATTTTTCCAGACTAAGATAAGGGTGAATTATTTTGGATACTCTGGAGATTAGATCATGGAGCCTCTTTTATCTTTAATACTAGAGGCCCAATGCACAACATTCGTGCAAGAGTAGGCCTTCCTTTCCCCAGCTGCTGGCACTAGCTTCCCTCTGGCACCTGGGACCTGGGCTTCCCTCGTAGTCCCAGCTTCGTCTGGAATGACATCTGGTCTAATTGGCATATTACACTCTTATTATTATAGATAGAGAAGATTCCCTAATACTTTCTGAGACGAATTGCCATTTGCTTGAGATTATTCCTTTGGTTATTTCTTATTATCTGGGAGCCTCATTAAAAAGAAAAGTTATTGAGTTATAAATGACATAGAATAAACTGCACATATTTAATGTGTACAATTGGAGGTATTGTTTGTTGGTTTCAACTTATGGAACCAACCCAAAAGCAAATCTCAGAGGACCTTCCTATGGTGAGGAATAGAATGAGTGTTACTTGTCTTAATGGAAAGTCCTGTGTGTGGGCCTTAAGGGTCAGACTGCAACTTCCTCTCCTAAGGAGTTAGGGAACTGGGAAATACCCTCTGTGTTCCAAGGAAGAAGAATGGAGGTTTGGGCACAGAGCATAAAGTTGCCAAAATTATCTTTATTTATTAAGGTAAAGCCTTTGCTCTAGAAAAATAATGAGAGCAGAAGGCCCAAATCAGTCTTTGATTTCATGATCAGAATTGATGAAACAATATAAAAAGATTCTGTCATTTGTATTTTGAATGTATTATTTTTTCCTTTAAAATTAAAATTACATGTTCACCTCCTCCATTGCTGGTGGAACTGTGAAATAGTGCAGTCACTTTGGAAGATAATTTGGCAGTGCTTTAAAAGGTTAAACTTAGAGTTACATTAAACAAAATATAGTGAATGTTCAATTGATTGAAATCATTATTAACAGATTGAGTGAGGGGAGGAGTTGGAAAGACAGAATTACTATATGACTCAGCATCCAGATGCCCCCTTCATTTCTGAGGCAAATTAATTTTTATAAAAGCAATTTAGAGAAATTGTTGGAAAGGCAGAATTACTGTGTTGCTTGTCACTCTAACTCTTTCCTTCAATTCTGAAGTAAATTAGTTTTTATAAGTGAAAAGTAGAGATCTTGTTAAGGACTCAGTAAGGGAAAATTATTCTGTTGCTTAGCATCAGTTGTTCGTCTTTCATTCTGATTCACTGAATGCTTTGGAGTGGCATTTGTACTTTATTTTTTTAGCGCTGTGGGCTCTGTACCATGGTGCCATAGGGCCCAAGGAAAATGAGCACTGGCTCCTAAATTTCTAAGGGCACAGGCAGGTTTCTGCACTCCAAAAACAACTGATTAATCTATATAGCTAGAGGCAACCAGACTAGGCTCAGTCTGAAAAGGAGTCCTTTAAATTAGGTAAGGAACTTTATTTAGGGCAGTTTATGCTCTAGCTGTTCTTCAGCAGCCTCTTACTAACTTAGAGTTTCCTTTTGCTTTCCATTAGGAAAACTTCAGGGAGCTGAGATTCTAAAGACCAGTTCATGTTTATTGAGTTCTCCCCGCATGAATAGACCGTTTCCGGTCCTCTGGGTAATTTTTAGAGAACATAAAAATGTAGGTCTCCTGTAGATCCTTAATTAGAGGCCGAGGATAATGACCAAATGGTGTCTAATGTCCTCAAGGACTCCCTGAGGAGTCCTCAAATTCTTTAGCCTAGCCATTTCCCCCTACACATGCCAAGAGCCCCAGCTAAGTTGGTCTTCTGATCATTCGTGGAAAATAGGTACCTTGGAACTGCTGACCGTACAGTTCATCTGGGGTATTTCTTTGTACCTGTATCTGTGGAAAGCTCAACTTTTTCTCCAGCTTCCAGTGAAGACTCTTATTCCTTAAGAAGCCTTTCCTCCCTAATTCTTATATGCATAAATAGAACAGAACTGTCCCCTAGCTGCACACTTCCAGAGTGTGCTCAGTTTGTACACACGTGGCACATGCCAAGGCTATAGTTCTGTGTGGAGATGATTTGATGTTTTCCTGTGTTCTTTGAAAGCCGAATCTTACATAAAAATATGTTAAGTCATTTATTTCTGTAATATTACCACATTCCAGAGAAGTTGGAAAGAAAGTAAATAACCTTTAGCCCCATCACATATAATTTTCTGAAATATCCTGTCATTCTTTTTCCTTGTGCTTTAATGATATGACACATGTGATCTTGCCTTTCTATACATTATTATAGTACGGCTAACCATCAGTTGTTATGACCTTGTAATAAGCATTCTAGTAGCTAAACTGTAATATGGTTAATCTCCCCCCTCACCCCATTATTTAAACAAAGTAAGTGACTTGTTTGGGAGTACACGCCCAGTAATTGAGAAGTGAATCATGGTGACTGTCCATCATTGCCCTGAACTCCTGCACCAGCCTCAGAGCACATGCATCTTAGTTGGTCTTTTGAATGTTGGTATAGGATCACTATTTTTATAAAGATTCCCTAAGAAGTATGGAGAACATTTTGATTTTTCATCAAGAATAATGAAGATTTTCAAGTTCTAACGCATAAAAGGTTTATTTTGTTTCATGCACACCCAGGGACACTCAAAAAAAAAAAAAGGTTCACAAGTGATTCATTACTCAACAATTTCAAATATCTGAAGCTTTTTTAAAAGAGGAAAATTGTGAGAACCTCTTTCCACGTCCCGCGTGGTTCAGGGTTCCCGGGTCAGGGTTCGGGTTCTGAAGGAGGCCGCACGCAAACGAAATGAGAGACTAGAAAGCATAAATTTGGCGATATTGGGGGGCCAGGCGGGAGCCTTCCTCTAGTGGAAAGGACTGCCCCTTGCTCTGGCCTTTTTCTCCCTTTTATTAAGGCTTTGGGACACACCCCTAGCCTTTAGGCAGGAAATAACAAAAACAGAAATTAACAAGAAACAAACATAGAGGTTGCTTCGACCAATAATGTTTCAACAAAACAGTGAGTAAATAGCTCTGACCTTTCAGAGCAATTAAGGTTGACCCGCCTTCTGCCTTCCTGTTTACATCCATTTAGTGAGAACAATATTTGGTTTCCGACAGAAAATCACTAATTTAAAGCTTTAATATTTTAAGGTATTTTAAATTTTATTATTTATTTTAAAATGTTATTTGTTACTATATACTAGTACATCCTCAGTTTTGTAAGGTTTTAAGACGCAGTGACAGTTCATTTGAGTAAACCAAGTGTTCAACCATGTCTGTACCCTGGGAAGAAGACAGAATGGTAGTCCTGTGCTGTTCTATACTCTTGTGTGCACATGTGACATATAATAACATGAAGAGACCAAATATCTTGATTATTAAACCAACTATTGGCCTGGTACATGAAATTGGTGCACATGAAAAGGGAATTAATTAGAGGAAATATTATAATTGCCATTTGCCCTTTCTCTATAATAGAAGTGTCAGAGATGAAAGAAAATTAGTAAAACTTATATGAAAATCTCCCTCCTGTCAGAATCTGGGGCATGTTGTGGGAACCAGAATCAAGTCCCTGCCTACCTGCATGCCTCATAATTCTGCAAGATCCAGACCCAGCTGGCCCCACCCCTGTCAAGCCCCACAGGTCAGAGGGCACAGCCTCAGGTCCCCTGTCAAGCCCCACCGGACAGGGGGTGCAGCTTCAGGTCCCCCGGTGCTGTGCCAGGGGGGTGGGGCCTTAGGTCTGGCGCCGGGGTGGGGGGCGTGGTCTCAGGTCCCTCTGGTCTCTGTGCAAGGGCGTGATGACCATTTGCATATTAGCTCTTTATTATATAGGATGAGGAACAAGTTTATCAGTAATGAAATAGAATGTGTTTCAGGAAAAACTTTCCTAAGTGTTATAAAATGACATTGCCTTCAATTATAGAGGTTCATGGCAATGTACCTATTAGGTTTCCTTATGTAAGGAGCAAAAAATTTGTCTATATGCTGAGAAGAAGGAGGATTTTAAACAAAAGTTATGATCAATAATCAAAGCATTCTCTTTCTGTGCCAAATTCCTTTATGGTGATCCCCCTTCCTCCCATGTTCCTTTTTTTTTTTTGATAAGTCACTTTAATTTTTTTAAATTTAATAAATCTTTCTTATTTAGATTATTACAATTGTTCCTCTTCCCCCCCCACCCCCCAATAGCTCCCCTCCACCCAGCTCCCACCCTACCCTCTGCCCTTACCTCCTCCCCATTGTCCTCACCCATAGGTATATGATTTTTGTCCAGTCTCTCCCCGCATCCCTCTCACCCCTTTCCCCCTGAGAATTGTCAGTCCACTCCCTTTCTATTCCCCTAATTCTATTATATTCATCAGTTTATTCTGTTCACCAGATTTTTAATTCACTTAATTTTTAGATTCACTTGTTGATATATATGTATTTGTTCATAATTTTTATCTTTACCTTTTTCTTCTTCCTCCTTTTAAAGAGTAACTTTCAGCATTTCATATAATACTGGTTTGGTGTTGATGATAGCTTTTTCTTATCTGTGAAGCTCTTTATCTGACCTTCAATTCTGAATGATAGCTTTTCCCGGTAGAGTAATCTTGGTTATAGGTTCTTGCTATTCATCACTTTGAATATTTCTTGCCACTCCCATCTGGCCTGCATCATTTCTGTTGAGAAATCCGCTGACAATCATATGGGTACTCCCTTGTAGGTAATTAACTGTTTTTCTCTTGTTGCTTTTAATATTCTCTCTTTGTCTTTTGCACTTGGCATTTTAATTATGATGTGTCTTAGTGTGGTCCTCTTTGGATTCCTTTTGTTTGGAGTTCTGTGCACTTCCTGTACTTGTAAGTCTATTTGTTTCACCAGGTAGGGGAAGTTTTCTGTTATTATTTCTTCAAATAAGTTTCCAGTATCTTGCTCTCTCTCTTCTTCTGGCACCCCCATGATTCTGATGTTGGTACACTTGAAGTTGTCGTCCCAGCGGCTCCTTACACTATCTTCACATTTTTGGATTCTTTTTGCTTTTTGCTTTTCCAGTTAAGTGTTTTCTGCTTCTTTGTATTTCAAATCTTTGACTTAATTCTTGCATTCCTCTAATCTGCTGTTAGGTCTCTGTATAATATTTTTTATTTCAGTCAGTGTATGCTTAATTTCTAGTTGGTCCTTTTTCATCTCCTCTTGGGTCTCGCTAAACTTATCCATCTTCTCTAGAAAATTTTTGAAAAACATTATAACCATGATTTTGAACTCTATAACCAATCATTTGTTTTCCTCCATTTCTTTCATTTGTGATCTGTTTCTTTGCCTCTGCATTTTCGCTGCTTCCCTGAGTTGGTAGAGTAGCTTTGTGTGCTAAGTGTCCTATATGGCCCAGTGGCTCAGCCTCCCCAGTTACCTGAGATGGACTCTCTTGGTGCGTTCCTTTATGGACTGTGTGTACAGCCTTGTTGTAGTTAAGTCTTGATTGTTGTTGGTATCACTGGGGGGAATTGACCTCCAAGCCAATTGGTTGTGAGGATCAGCTATGTCTGTGCCGGGAGAACTTGTGTGCTGTGTCAGCCTTATGATACAAGACTTGCAAAATTGCAAAAGCCTCTGTGCTGGGCTTGGATGGGGCGGAGTCTCAGGACTGAGCAGACAGCTTTGGCTTCCCGTCAGTCCTGCCCTACGAAGTCCCTGGGTCTCAGTGTCCGTCAGTAATTGCTGCAGCCCTCTCTGTGCACATGCACTTGCATCTCCAGACCTCTGTCTTTCATGTCTCCCCTGAGTTTCTGTGTGCTCCAGGGACCCGTATGAGTCTGGGTTCCCAGGGTCTCATCCGAAACTGGGGTTCAGTGCAATCAGAAATGGATTTCAGCGCAGTTGGCAGGTTCAGTATTCCTCCCAGTAGAGAAAGCCAATGGCACAATAAGCATCAGTCCTCCCTGCACACACTGGCATGCACACCTCTAGACTTCTGCTTTTCGCAGCTCCCCTGAATTTCCCTGAGTTTCTGTGTACTCTTCCCTTTTTTCGACAGTCCAGACTCCCCCCATATGAGTCTCACCCGGAAGGGGGGTTCAGTGCAGTTGGGAGTTTCTGTCTCCCTCTCCTAGAGGAAGCCAGCCAGGCCCTCCACTGCCCGTCCTCTCCAAGCACGTGCCTCCATACCTCAGCTTTTTGCAGCTCCTCTGAGTCTCCATGAGCCTCTCTCTTTCCCTCTAGTTGTAGAATTTCCACTCAGCCAGCTTTCCTGTGGTTCTGGATGATGACCTTTTGTCTTTTAGCTGTGGTTTTGAAATTGTTGTGTGAGGCAGCAGTTTAGGTGTTCATCTATGCTACCACCTTGGGTTTTTTTCCCTCCATGTTCTTTACATCTCTCTCATGTGAGCGCATGCGTGCGTGCGCACACACACACACATACTCTTACTTTAGGTATCAGTGCTGGGGGACGATTCATTCACTGATTTATTAACCATTTACAC
Source organism: Lasiurus cinereus (assembly GCA_011751065.1). NCBI lineage: Eukaryota > Metazoa > Chordata > Mammalia > Chiroptera > Vespertilionidae > Lasiurus > Lasiurus cinereus. The sequence continues at coordinate 9,346,611 of JAAGEH010000014.1, read as the reverse complement.
ATCACTATGGAATTTCTGTCAGTGGGTCATTTCACATTGGCAAAGTGTTACTTAGAATTTAAGGATGATTCCATATTCGTAACCTCCTGGGATGTATGTATATTTCTTCTGTAGTATTCCTACACCTGGTAATGAGGTCCCTGACAATAAATTTTGTCCATGGAATGTATCTTTTTGGTTTATAGACATTTCTTATTTATGGTGTGCATTTGATGAACAATTACAAAACAGGAAAAAGCATACACAGAAGCTGGTGTATTGTCAGATCCAGTGAGCATTGAGCTGAACTGAGTCAGATTTTTAAATTATTCATCAGTCTGTCTCCTCAGCAATATAATTAGATTGTAGATCTATCTGTTGCTTCAGAAGTAACATTACTTATTTATTAAGTATTACTAAGTATTACTGCCTCTTTAACCTCATCTTTCAGGGGAGAACTTTCCTCTTTCTTGACATCTTTTGTGCACATTCACTGTTCACAGCCTCCCTCTCATTTTGGTGGATGAAGTGTTTCTTTTCCTTTGCAGTTGCCCCCTCCTTCCTCCTGCGTCTTTCATCATCAGCAACTTGGTCATATCATATATATAATATTCTTCAATTGCATTCCCCTCCAGTTATGAAACTACCTCTTTCTTTCCTTTCTCTGCCAAAATCTTCATAAGAATCACTTATACCCGTTCACTGCCTCTGCTTTCTTATCCCTGCAATTAAGGCTTTGGTTCCTCGAGTCCTGAAATTGCCCTCCTGCTTGCCACCTCAATGCTTTTTTTTTTTAATTGATTTTTTACAGAGAGGAAGGGAGAGGGATAGAGAGTTAGATGAGCTGCCTCTTGCACACTTCCTACTGGGGATATGCCCACAACCAAGGTACATGCCCTGGACCGGAATCAAACCTGGGACCTTCCAGTCTGCAGGCTGATGCTTTAATTAGTTGTAAAGATAGAAAAAAATCAGATTTTACATAGGCCTAAATTCCCACCTTTCCTTTAAAAACAAACAAAAATCAATGGATACTGACAAGCAGCTGATACCCCTGAGTTCACCCTGATATCTGTGTCCACCGCTTCCTGTTGGTCTCTGATTTGCCTTCCTCAGTCACTGACCTCCCCTGCTCAAGCTCTGCTGGCACGTGAATTTGTACCTCCTTCCTTTAATGTTAGAAACCCATAGTGCCGCTTCCTGGGTCCTCTTTTTCCGAGGGGGACTGTTTCTCTGTTTCCCCTTTCCCCACAACCCATTACTATGGCGAGCTTACAGTAGTCACTCAACATCTGAATGAGGGAAAGGCTCCATTGGGTTTGATTCAGAATAATTTTGTTTGGGGTTGAGAAGAGTTATTTGTATTTCACATAGGCATCAAACTTGACAGATCATTAAGTCCAATGTCATTACATGTGATAAATGCAAGACACACATGAGATCCTGTGACTTATCCAAGGCAACAGAGCAAAGAAAGGGCTGGCTGGCACCCCTCAGTGGGTAGTGAGAATAGCTTCCATTCACCTAGCCCTTTAACCTGTTGTCATTTCTGCCTGGAGTATGCAGAACTGACACTATGTCCCCCATTGTGTACAGCTGGGGAAACTGAAGCTACCGAATTTAAATGGTTTGCCCACAATTACTCAGCCCGTGAGGCCAGAGACCTGACTCCCCAGTCTAGACCTTTCTAGTTACAAGCTTTTCCTGTGGTTTTTCTATGGCAGTTCTTTATTCAGCTCTCTAAGCTGAAGTGCTTTCTAGGCAGTCCATGAAACGCACCCTCCCATCGTACCTTACATTTCAGTCAGAAACATGAAGGGAGAAAAATACATTCTGGTTTATTTATTTTTTAACAGCCCAGGGCCAACCGAAGCAATGTTTCCTCTCCCTTTCCTAGTAGTGCAGAGAGAAGTTACTTTGAAAATCCTTTCCCTGGGCAGGATGTCCAATGGGCCATATTGTGGGTCTGTGCTCTTCACTGCCCTACTGCGAAAGGGGTGACCCTCGCTGTTGTTGCTAGTGAGCTGCTTCAGGGCTCAGGAGGCTGCAGAAATGTGGGCCCTGGGAAGTCAGGAGAGTCATTTCAGTCATCCTTTTGTTGATGTAAGAAAGGCCTAGACCTGTAGAAACTCTTCATGTGTTTATTTGAGCCAAATTGACAATGGCAGGGAAGCAAAATTTCAATGAATTGAGAAAGTGCTCTGGAGAAAGGCAGTTTTGCATCTTATTTTATACATTAGAATCAAAGGAGGAGATGTAGGAGGGTTGCATGAAATTCCCTGGTGGTAGATTAGGGAGTAGGAGAAAGCAAAGCAGGGAAGTCTCTGGGACTGGATAAAGAGTAACAAGTAAAATGGGGAGACGCGTACTTCTTTTACATGGGTGGGTACAGGATAGTTAATAATGAACATTTACAGTGCTATGGAGATGCTTCTCAGGGAACAGGATCATAATGAGGGGCTGTGTTCTGCTCTAGTGTGAAGTTGCACCCTGAGGGGTCCAGAAAAAGCAGATTGCTCTGACACTCCAAGGGTGTGTTATTGTAAATGCAAGAAAACAGTAGACCAACTCACTTAGGGTAAAGCTTGACCTTTGTTCAAGGAAGCTACAGGTCTAGGTTGTGACTACCCACCATGCCCTGCTTTGAGTTAGGCATTTTCATCCTAGGTGCTTATTTTTGGTCTCTTGTGAGTTTGTAGGGCCTTCCTGAGCTTGTCAGGTTTAGTATTTGGCCCCTTTTTGTCCACACCTTGTGTTCAGCCGATGGTTGTGCTCAGTGACCCTCTGTATCTGGCCACCTTGGGTGCAGCTCCACTCCTGCCTTGAACTCCTGAGATATCGAACTGCACTGTCCAGCACTTGAAAGGTGGCTGGTCTGGATTGAGATGTGATGTAAGGGTATAGTGCACACTGGATTGCAAAAACTCGATGAGAGAGAGAGAGAGAGAGAGAGAGAGAGAGAGAGAGAGAGAGAGCAGAGAAGAGAATGTAACCGTCTGAATGATGATTACATGGTGAAGTGGTAATATCTAGATATGCTGGGTTAAATAAAACATATTATGAAAATTCATTTTACCTGTTTCTTTTTATCTTTTAAAGCATGGCTATTAGAAAACTTAAAACTATGCATTTGACTCATATTATACTTCACTGGACAGGACTGGTCTGGGAGGCAGCCCTTTCTTCCCTTGTTAGTGTTATGACACCAACATTTTTATTCATTCAACAAGTGTTTACAGAGGCGTAATGGAGTTGCTACCTGAGGGAGGCTTTTGGATCAATTTGAAAAGACTCCTGAGTAATCCCATCAGTCTCTCTAATTATTCCTCTTCTGTGGGGAGGGGAGTCTTGTGTTATACATGAAGACTGAGCTTGCTTTTGTACTTAGGTCATCCCCAAAACAAAAACCTTGTTACCTAAATTGTGGGGAAGAATACTCGACTAAAGGAAATACAAATTCTCCATTGCCATTATGTAAAAACCATTTTGCAAAGTGTTGTAATGTGAAGCCAAGTATTCTCATGTCTTTTAGAAGGAGGTCAGTGCATGGATTTCTGTCTCACAGTTCTTCACAGTGTCTGCTTCTGGGAAGGGCACGCTGGACCTGGCTATGCGGCAGAATTCTGAAGAGCTCCACTTCTCTCTCTCTCTTTTTATAAAATATATATTTTATTGATTTCAGAGAGGAAAGGAGAAGAGATAGAAACATCAATGATGAGAGAGAACCATTGATTGGCTGCATTCCCCTCACTGGGGATTGAGCCCACAACCTGGTTATATGCCTTGACTGGGAATCGAAACTGTGACCTCCTGATTCACAGGTCAACGCTCAACCACTGAGCCACACTGGCCAGGCTCTCTTTTCTTTTTTCAATTAAATTTATTGTGGTAACATTGGTTAACCAACATTATATAAAATTCAAGCATATAACTTCAGACTACAACATTTAATCATGGCTTTATAAAGGTGGGATTTGGGGAAGATGGACAGTTAGCTAAGTGGTGATGGCACCGCTACTGAGCCATGTGGAAAAGCAAAGTGCTAGCCCCACCTGACTGCCCTAACTGCCCTCCCCTGTGGGCTTGGTCACCCCTGCAGGCCCGGTCATCCCCAACTTCCCTCCTCTGCTGGCCTGGTCACCCCATAATATGAAAATGGTTCATAATATAAAAATGTATGTATAGCCAATAAAAAACAAAACCAGTGCTTCACAGGGTCAAATATTGAGATGTGAAAAGAAAGCAAAGGAAGGAAGGAAAATACTAGGAAAAAAAAGTGTTTTCTTCCTATCTAATAAAAGAGTAATATGCAAATTGACCATACTTCTGCTACACCAAGCCATGCCCACTAGCCACACTCGCCAGCCAATCAGAGCAAGTATGCAAATTAACCTAACCAAGATGGCTACCGTTGCAGAGAGAGCAGGAGGGAGGCTTGGGTTGCCCCTGGCGATGGAAGAAGCCAAGCTTTCTGCACACCCTGGCAGGCCCAAGCCTCCTCTTAAGGCAACAAAGTTTCAATGGCTGTGCTAGCAGAAGGCTTGGCTCTGCTCCAGGCTACACAGTTTCAATTGTAGAAAATAAATAAATCCCAGATACCAGGGCCTCTGCTTGGGTCACGGGTGGCGGGGAGAGAGGTGGTCATGGCTGGCCTGCAAACCACCACAGGCCCCTCACCCAGGACACCCCACACCCCAAGGGAACATCCACCCTGATCCAGGACACCCTTCAGGGCAAACCAGTTGGCCCCCAACTGTGCACCAGGACTCTCGCCTATCTAATAAAAGAGTAATATGCAGATTGACCATCACTCCAACACACAAGATGACTGCCCCCATGTGGTCACAAGATCCTGCTCCCATGTGGACACAAGATGGCCACCACAAGATGGCCAGCAGGGGAGGGCAGTTGGCAGGGATCAGGTCTGCAAGGGAGGGCAGTTGGGGGTGAGCAAGCCTGCAGGGGAGGGCAGTTAGGGGTGTCCCAGCTGGCAGAGGAGGGAAGTTGGGGATGACCCACAGTGGAGGGCAGTTAGGGGCAAAAAGGCTGTCAGGGGAGCAGTTAGGCATCAATCAGGTTGGCAGGAGAGTGGTTAGGGATGATCAGGCTGGCAGGCAGAAGCGGTTAGGTGCAATCAGGAAGGCAGGCAGCAAGCAGATGGGATCCGGCAGTCCTGGATTATGAGAGGAATGTCCGACTGCTTGTTTAGGCCCGATCTAGGAAAGGGTCCCAGATTTGAGAGGTAGCAGGCTGGGCTGAAGGACACCACCCCCCATGCACAAATTTTGTGCACCAGGCCTCTAGCTTTAAAAATAATTACGGAATAAAATTTTTAAAGCATGATTTTAAATTGAGATGTCCTAATGGAAAAAGATTGATAAATTTGGCTCATAATATAAAAATGTATGTATAGCAATATATATCAAATTAAAAAACAAATTGAAACAATATTTTTACTTTGATGGATGTGTCTATATATATAAAAAGCCAGTGTCTGGAACGTCAGAATGAGCAGAACAACTGGAACAACCAATCACTATGATGCCCAATGTGGCTGGCCAACCTCCCATAGTTCCTCCCCAGCCATACTGGCCTCTGATTGCCTCCCCATCCCAATTGGGGTCAGGACCACCCGGCCAACTGCCCATGGCCCTTCCCCCATGCTGGACTGGTCCCAATCAACCCCCTTCAGGGCTGGCTGGCCAGACCCCACCTGTGCATGAATTCATGCACTGGAACTCTCATACACATATAAATATATACATGCATTCATATTATGTTAGAGAATGATTTATATAATACCTAAAGAACATATATAAATGTATAAGAAAATATCAATAATCTAATAGAAATGTGGATAAAGTATGAGAATAAGCAAATCCTAGGAAAAAAATAGATACTTAAGCTCATTAATAAATGGAGAAATACAAATGAAAACAGTTTTCTTCCCTCTCCAACTAATAGAAGTTTTAAAATTAATGATAATACTTAATTTTGTTAACAATATAGGAAACTGGCCTTTTTATACACTACAGGGGTGTGTGTGTGATGAAAATTGACCTTTTTTTGGAGTTCAGTATGACAGTATACTTTAAAAATGTCCTAGTCTACACTTTGAATGAACAATTTCAAATAAAAATGTATGTTGGCTATACATAAGTTTTTATATTATGAGCCAAATTTATCAACCTTTTTTCATTATGGTATCTCCATGTAGAAGTTTTCCCTGAAGATCTGCTTGCCCAGACTTGCCAGGCTGTATTACACAATGACATGTGTGCACTGTGGGACAGCAGACTGTCAACCTGTGTGTGTTAATGTGCAAAGATTCTCGCGAGATACTGTCAGAGGCGAGGATAGTAGGTACTGCTCTGTTAAGATTAGTGGAGTAGATGGGTATTTAACAACATCCATATAGGAAATATATTACATTTTTGATATATTACATGTATAATATGTTTTTTTCAAATTCTTACTGCCTTTTGTTGGAAAACTGTTAGGTTCCGGGAATTCTATTGTATTTGTATTCTCTAATGTTCAAAAACTAGAGTCTGATTCATCTCTAAAGCATCATATAAAAACAATATTCAAGTTAGTTCGCATTAAGTTTTTTGTTTCCTTTTTTAAAAATTTAAGTCCCAATTGTTAAAAAGGCCATATTCTCTTTAGCAAAGAGGACAGCCACAACACAACAATTATTTTGGTATTTCTTAAGCTGCCTTATGGTTGTCATTATTTTGTCAGTATTTTCTTTTTCAAGGTCATGTGTACTTTTGATTATCTCAAAGATGAATTCTTTCTAAATTTTAAGGTTTGCCAAGTTCTAACATCAACAAATCCAGCTAGATCATGCTTTTTGCACCTGTGTGCTGAATTTTACCTTGTCTCCAACCTAAGTCTTATCAGATATTCCTTACCAAGTGTTTGGAAGTTCTGCAGGTGATGAGTGCAGTCGTGAACTAAAGGTCTCGGCTAGATAAATGCCATGGGAAGGCTATGCTATGGAGCTCAAACATTCACAAATGAACTTTAACAAAATCCTATTAAAAGCTGTGAGGCCTTTGCTTTCCTGTTGTTACTCCAGTTTAAGTCACATTTACAACAAAAGCCTCTTTAAGTTTCCGCCTGATTTACTTAATGTCTCTACCAAATAGACCTCACTTTATGATTTTTTTTTTTGTGACTTGTAAGCTGCAAATACTGTCCTTGTTACTAACCTCTGCTGCTTTAGGAGAAACCTAAAGTAATTTTAAAATACGACAACATTCTGCTAACAAATGTTAACATCCATGTGTGAAAATGGAATGCAGGAAAACTAATCTAGGCTATTTAGAGGAATAGAAAGTTAGAGGGATGAGATGGAAAAAGGATCGCTGTTTAAAGTGAGATTATTATCCGTGTGGGGAGCGAAAAAAGACAAAAAATCACTGGCTCCAACTTCCTTAGTTCATAGATGAGGAAGCTGCCATCAAGAGCAGTCACAAAGTTAATGACTGTGCTTTGACTAGCACTGTGGTCTTCTGCCTGCAGCTTGCTAAGTTGCATCACACTCTGTGTCCACCTGCGTACACATGTTTGTGCACATAGACTGTGTTGTTCTAAACATGCCAACTCTATGGCCCAGCAGTTCCACTTCTGAACATATACTCAATATCGTGGCAGCATTGCTGTTAATAACCAAAATCTATAGGGAGGGATGGAGGGAGGGAGGGAGGGAGGGAGGAGAAGAAAGAGGAGGGAAGGAGAGAAGAAAAGAAGGGAAGGAGTGGAGAACCTAAATATAAATCAACAGTAGGGTAGATAAACTATGGTATATCTACACAAGGAAATATTACATAGCAGTTAAAAGGAATGACTGATTCATGGAGCAATATGAATAAACCTGGGCCAGGGAAGCGGGGGTGGGGAGGGAGCATATTGTTGAGTGAAAGAAGCCAGGCATGGGAAGTTATAGAGTGCATTTGTGTTCTATTTATATGTCTGTTTATAAATTCCTTAAGGTCTGGGACCATTTCTCTGCATCTGTACATCTCTGGCACTTAGTACATTATCTGGCAATAGCAGGTGCTCAAAGTGTAGTTGTAATAGAAAGTGTATGATGTAGAAAAAGGCACACGACAAGTTTTTTTTTTTCTATTGAGAGAAGGAAATATAGGGAACAATAATTAATTCTCATATGTTTTTATGAGAGCACAGCCTATGGAAACCTGAAATATTAGTACAATATGAACTACAACTGGTACTTGGTTAGGTGTGACCATAAATAGAGTCTGGTAATATCTCAGACTTTTTCAATACAGACATTGCTATTGGAGCCTATGATTTGACTCAGAATGAATTTGGCTATGATACCAAGCAGATGTAATAGTTTTCTCTAGTCATATTTGTGGCCTTGGTGAGCAGGAAGTGGACTCAGTGCTTTCCCTATTTCTATTCAGTGCAACAGAAGTGCTGCGGAGCTAATCAGTGGGTTATAGCACACTGATTAGGTCATGCTTTTGAGGATTTGTGCCTTAGGGACCAAATGAGCTTATGCTGGAAGAAGGCTTTCTCTGACTCCTTGTCCTCTGACTCCTTGTCCTCTGACATTGCTGGGTGATTGGAATCTCTTTGGGGTGATAAGTTTGGGATGAGGGGAATGGAGCAGCTCTTCTGTCTGCTTTGATTTCAGACTCCTCCTTCCCAGCTTGTGTAGGAATGAGGACCCAACCACCACACAGTTTGCTAAGGTTTTTTTTGTTTTTGGTTTTTTTTATATATTTTATTGATTTTCTACGGAGAGGAAGGGAGAGGGATAGAGTGTTAGAAACATCGATGAGAGAGAGACATCGATCAGCTGCCTCTTGCTTGCCCGCTATTGAGGATGTGCCCGCAACCAAGGTACATGCCCTTGACCGGAATCGAACCTGGGACCTTTCAATCCACAGGCTGACGCTCTATCCACTGAGCTAAACCGGTTTCGGCCTGGTTTGCTGAGGTTTATTAGCACTCCACACCAAGGTTTGAGCAATTCCCACCACAAAAATAAGACATTACATGGCTTCCTTGAGGTATTTGATTGTCTTAGGGGCCACCCAGAAGGTAAAATGGCTAAACTAAGGAGAGATTGGTAAATTCTGGATCTTCTGGTCAAATGCCATTGTAATGCTATTGTAAGAGTGCCCTTTCAACGTACCTCACTTCTTCATCCCTAAACACGTAGTGCAATGAGACATGGTTTCTTTCTCCTGCCATGGGTGCCTCGGCATTGATAGATGGTACTGTGGCATTCCTGCCTTCTGTTCCAGGCTGTCACGTGGAAGAAGTCCTAGAAGCCTGAAGGAAAGGCCTGCTATGTTTGAAAAAGATGTGCCCTGCTCCTTATAGATCAGACAGGCCCAGTGAATTTGAGTCCTTGGGGGCACCCAGGAACAAACTGTTCATTAATTTGCAATCATTTATAGTTGCACGGCATATTGAGCTGCAGTTAATACAGCTTTGTGAGCAGCCGCTTGTGCCAGAGCAAGTTCACTGTTAATTAAATGCTGACCGGCAGGATTCCCATTCGGCTCGGAGGACATTCGCCTCTACAGGATGAAAAGACACGGTCCTAACCAGTTAGGTGGGTGAAAAATAGCATTTGGTGCTGTTAGTTCATCTAAAGGTGTTTGTAAAGTGCTGAGCAGGCAGTGCAGAGGTGGAAAAAGCTCTGTTACTTTTCCCATTACCCAAATGACCTTTAAAAAGTTTATTTTTTTTTAATCTCTGTGTTTCATGAGAGTTAAATTATACTTGGTGTTTTCCCATTATTCTATTATCTGGGTAAGTTATATGCAGCTTGTTTTCACGGGAGCTCTCCGGGAACATGTTTTACCTCCGGGAAAACAAAACCCTTAGGTTCTCTCCTTTCTTGCTGGTGTTATCAGCCCCGTGCACAACTTGCCACCCGTTGGGCCCTTACTTCATTCACACCCAGGCAACTTGTCAAATGCAGCGAGGCAGCTCGCCAACAGGATGTGAACCTCATGTCTTACCCTCTTACAATTTAAAATTTAATAACTGACACGATGGTGTGAAAAAATATATATCATGAGTTTTTACCAGCCATTTTGTGAGGCTCGTCCAAATTTGTATGGAAGCAGATGAGTTCACATCTCTGGTGTCATTCTTCATTGTCTTGCTCATTTTCACCAAGCCCAAAAGTTGCCCCTTTGGATGTTCAGCTGTGCTTCCAGCAAATCCCCAACCATTGCTGGGCAATAGAGTCATCAGTTGGACAAACATACCCTTTCTAATTGCTCTTCTCTAAATTTCATCAGTGAACTAAAATCTATTAATGGCAATTTTAAAAATTCTGAAGATTCTTGGAAAAAATGTTTCTTAACCTTGTCATTCTTGCATTGAACCGTTACTTCTTGATTTAGCATCCCAGTTTTGAGAGAACAAGTATCTCACGTGGAAAAAATATAAACCCACTTGCATATGCAAACTTTAAAGTGGTGGTGTTAAATTTTAGATGAAAAATGTGTTGAAAATAACCCTGGCCTGGTGGCTCATTGGTTGGAGCATTATCCTGTACACCAAAAGGCTTTGGGTTTAATTCCAGGTCAGGGCACATACCTAGATTTCAGGTTTGATTGCCGGTTGGGACACGTATAGGAAGCGACCAATTGATGTTTCTCTCTCTTTCTCTCAAATCAATAAATGTATCTTTGGGTGGGTGAAGATTTTAAAAAAGCATATTGAAAATAAATGTCAGTGAGTCCTTGAGAATTGCCTAACTCGTACTGATCTGTTTGTTGGTTTGCAGTTTAACTCAGCTGCTAAGCAGCTGATAGAATGGGATAAGCCTCCTGGGCCAGGAACTGATGCTGGAGAAGGCACCTCAGCAGCAGCTCAGGGCAGCACTGCCTCAAAGCACTCTGACACCAAGAAAAACACCAAAAAGCGGCACTCCTTCACTTCCCTCACCATGGCCAACAAATCCTCCCAGGCGTCCCAGAATCGCCACTCCATGGAGATCAGCCCCCCTGTCCTCATCAGCTCCAGCAACCCCACGGCCGCCGCACGGATCAGCGAGCTGTCCGGGCTCTCCTGCAGTGCCCCTTCTCAGGTAGGTCACCCAAAAGGCGGGAAAAGAGGTCGGCCACAAAATGAAGTAGTCATGGACCAGTTTGTTCACCAGCCAGAAAAATATTGTTTATTGTAGCCTATGGGAGGTAATAGCTCTCCTGGGGAGCACAGCCTTTCTCGTTTTGCAGGTGGAAAAATGGAGAAGGGAGAAATGACTTGAGCATATTCACCCAGAGCTACAGAGACATTTTCAAAGGAAAGATGTGAAATCACAAGATGAATTAAGTAATACTTATCAGTCTCACTAAGTATTACTGTAAGTCAGTTTTACAGAAAGCTGCTTTGGGAGGTCTTGCCAACTAAAACTTCAATCTTCATCCAAACAGAAGATGCTGTGGTGGAAAATCATGAAGTTTGCAGTTGCCTACATCTGTGTGACTTACCTTAGTATGTGGGCTTCTTAGTCAGGATTCTAGACAGAGGACATAAACATTTAATTTAAATTAGAAATTGGCCTAGCATTTGTTTGAAAGCACATTAATTCATCAAGACTTCGGACTGCCTTAAAAAATAGCTACATATTATTCTTGTGTTAATAAAATGGCTCAAGATGATGGGGAATATTGGTTTAATCATTTGACAAACCTTTACTGGGTGCCTTATTGTAGATTCTTTATGAAACTGCGTACACCAAACAAAATAAGATGTAGGACTTTCCCGTTTTAGGCTTAATTCTGGCCTGCCACATGAGCCCCTCTGTGCCCTGCTCTAGTTGTCCAATTAGATGGTAGCTGTATCCTTTTCAACCCAAAGTCCAGAGAGCCTCATCCAAATAGCCTGCCACAAGTGGGAGAAATGTCTTTCAGGTCTCATGTTTTAAAAATTTATGCAGATTTTATATTCTACTCTATAGTATTTATAGCTGTGATTAAAAAACACACACATAAAAATAAATTATTTTTCCTTAAAGGGAAAAAGTAAGAGAGGGGAAGGGAGAAAGAGAGAGAGACGGGGGTGGGGGGTAGGGAGGGAGAGAGGGAGGAGCAAGAAGCCAACAGCCCTGGCCAGATAGCTCAGTTGGTTAGAGCATTAACTCATTACACCAAGGTTGGGAGTTTTGCTCCTTGATCAGGGGCACATACAAAAATCAACCAGTGAGTGCATAATAACTGGAACAATAAATCAATCTCTCTCTCTCTTTCTCTCTCTCTCTCAAAATCAATAAATAAAAATTCAAAAAAAAAGCCAACAAATACATAGTCCTTATCCTCAAGAAACCTATACAGTTTAATAAGTATCTGTTTTGGACCACAAAATAAATATTTACAACAGTTTTTGGTATTTCTTGCTAATATTACTAAAAATTATCTTCTCTCAGACTCATTTATTTGACCTTGCTCCTTTAGATTCATACTATAGGTTGTGAGATAAATGCTTTCATTCTCTGAATGGGATTGTGTTGTGTTGTGTTTTAGACAGTAGGGCCATGAAACTTTTGATCTTATGAGGGAAATAGGACGGACACACACACACACACACACACACACACACACACAACACAAGGGACTAGAACATGAGGGTGATAAGGGCAGAGGTCTTTGTTTTGTTTGCTGATATATATTCCAAATGGTGGGCATACAATACGTACTCAATAATTACACACACACACACACACACGGGACCAGATCATGAAGGTAATGAGGGCAGAGGTCTTTGTTTTGTTCACTGATATATCCCAAATGGCATGTAATCACTATTTGTTGAATGAACTCGTCACTTGAATAATGGGTAGAGAGGAGCACTGTGCTATTTTACATATAACTGGCTGTCTGAAAAATAGACTAAATCAGAGCACTAATTACCAAGTAAGGTTCCTCTGGAGAGATTCCAAACTGAAGATTTTGAATGAGGTTCTAAGGGAGGAGGCTAGTCAAGGTGGCCATTTACTAATAGAAAACAAATCATTTGAGTGTGTTTTTTATTGTGTGACTTAGCAACATTTTCACAGTGATGTTTTCTTGAAATGGAAGATAAGTGTTCACTAAGTATAATGGCAGCTCACAGTGGGAAGTGCTTTAAAAGAATAGACAGTAATCCTGGCAATAGAGAAAATTAGAAGAAAAAGGAAGATAATATAGCATTTGTATGTTTGCTAGCGAGCATAGCAGTCTGGTGTGAGCTTGCCTGACACTGCCACACTAGCGCTGGGAACAGTGACAATAAAGGTAGAGCGACTGTTGTTTTGGTTTGAGTACCTCAGGAAACAAGGCTGGTTCTGTGTTCCCTGTAAGCACTTTCCCCTTCAGCCATTCCCCACTCCTCCCATGTTCCAGTTCCTCCTGTTTTCAGTGATAGTGTGTTGCCTGGGGAGAAGTTATGTCTAGAAGAGAATGGGATGTGTTTGAAGTGCTGCCTGGTTCCTCCTGCCTAGGTTTACAGAAAACACTCCGTGTCTGGGTGCTGTGTACATTGGAGGGAACCACAGTCCACAGCAGAGCGATGAGTATGTGTAGCCTATGTGACCAGCAGATGCTCTCCTGCCAGGGGGAATGAGTGGAGATAGGAAAACGGCGCGTGGGAGGCCATTTAAAATGGAGCTCTCCTTCTCTTCTCCCCAGAAAAGGACCTCTCAGGAGAGTTGACTAAGGCCCGTGGCTGAATATGTCTCCTGCTATTGGCCTGATGCTTCTGACTTGCTTTTCCTTAATTAGGTTTGGTTTCATGTGTTTAAAAATCCAAAGTAAGGGGCCTAAAGAAGTGAGTGTTGTGATCTCACCCAAGTGAGAACCACATAGAGACAGTTCAGTGCTGGAGTGACGGGGGCTTCCAGCTCATCTTTTCACCACATGGTTAGGTCCTTGTCCTCCTGTTTCTGGATGGCAAATTCCAAACTCCAGGCACAGGATGGGCAGTGAACCGAAGAAAGGAGCAAAGGGCTCGCTTCCTATTTTATTTGGCGACTCATGAGAGAAGGCTGCACTTGCCAGTATGTAAGTTGACAGATTGTGTATCGGCCCCGCTGTCCAGGTGTGTCACCAGAACAGATGTGCATAGATGTCTGTGACTAACACCTGTAAAAGCATGTAATGCTGCAAGCAACCCAGACATTTTGTCTGCTCCTCTGGCCACACCCTTGGTACTTTTTGGTCTCTGCCAGCTGGAGGAATGATTCATAAGAGTGAGAGTTTTTGTGGCATGTCTACCAGTATATTGCCAGTGGCTTCAGGGGAGGCAAGAAAATTCACCCATTCATTTCCTTTTGCTCTCCCCACCTCTTTCCTCTATGCCTAGCACTTTCTAGTAGAGAGACTAATCTGCATTTTCATGAGCAAAGGATGAGGACAACGTCAAGTCAGGTTGTCCCCAGGCAGGGCATTTATTCTGGACATCCCTACCCTCAGCCACTTTTCTCCTGCTTTTAGTCATTTTTTGGTGACCATTTCCTCTTCCTTTGCTCCAGTGGTAGGATGCTGAACTGAGGCTGGCAAGATTCTCGAATTCGGTGCTTCAGTCCTACGTTTGCTGCCAGAGACCTTAAGGGGAACTTCTATCTAGCTCATCACGGAGGTCCAGAGACCTGAAGTGTCTTACTTGTCCTAGGTCAGTGGTCGGCAAACTCATTAGTCATCAGAGCCAAATATCAACAGTACAACGATTGAAAATTCTTTCGAGAGCCAAATTTTTTAAACTTAAGCTTCTAACACCACTTTTTCAAAATAGACTCGCCCAGGCCATGGTATTTTGTGGAAGAGCCACACTCAAAGGGCCAAAGAGCTGGATATGGCTCGAGAGCCTCAGTTTGCCGACCAAGGTCCTAGATCATGAATTTATTAGCAGCTAATTATCCTGACTCCCAGTCTGGGACTTTTAGGGAAATGTCAATCAATCGTGAGATCTTTTTTAGATATTGGTAGGGTCAGGCCCAGGAAGCTGTATTTTGGGCGAGTTTTTGTCTGCCCTTAAAGGCTCCTGGCTCCTGGTGCACACTTTGAAGTGAGCATTATTGCATTTCCTAAGAAAGACTCCCATCTTCTGTGTGGTGCCCACTTGCAGATACCCTGCGAGTGTGTATATAAAAAGCTTTATTGGATAAAGTAGTGGCAGGCCGTGAGGTTTTATTCAAAGAATGAAAAACCACTGTGCTTCCCATTACAATTTGATTAGAAATAGACTTTGATTCACAGAAGAGAGAAATTGAGGGTTTGAAGAGAAACTCTTGTTACTGGCACCCCTTGAATCTGCTTCGGTCGATCAAAATCTGAGCTAACAGGCACTGAGGTGGTTTTAAAAGGACAGGGATGCCATGTACACATTTATTGGTGTAAATAATTCGATCCTGGGATGCTGAGTCTCCTGGCCTTGTCAGGGTCTAACCCAGTGGGACACTGAGCATTCCTTCTAGCCCTCTGGGAACTAACTAATCTCAGAGCTTTTCTTTGTCCTGATAATCTTTCTCTTAATTTATGGGAATTGACGAAAGTATGTTTGGGATTAAGTTTTTATTACAAAAGGCCTAGCATGTTTGCTACAGCATTGTTTCCAGGGAAAGACAAAGTACCAGCAGCCAAGCACATTTCTTTAACCATTTGTTTGCCATAAGCATCTATAGATGAAGCAGCAGGCATTTTTTAATTAAATTCAAAATATAGTGGTTAATAGTGAAGGAGAAACCTAGCTTTTGCAGGAACCTCTGTCCCTAGTTCTGCACTCTTCAGTCAGACCTATGTGCAACTTGACTAAAAGTGATCAAGTAAGCAAACGCGGGCAATGAACGGACCTGAATAACTCCATTTCTTTCTAGTAAATTAGTCATAGGTGGTATCATGGCTACGACACTGTGAAAACAGTGGATTTGACTTGACATCGTTCCCATAAAGGTTTTATCAGGGATTGTCTGCTGTAGGCATGTCTAGGAAACTGCATTTTAATTATGTGTCCCCATGGAAAGGTAGAAATCATGAAAGTTATTCTGAAAATAGCAGAACAGCTTTAGCATTTCACATAGATTTAACATATTGATAGGCAGGTGAGTGAGTATTCAGCCATAACCCAAGGCAACAGGATCTTAAGGGGAATTGCCAGGAGGCTGGTGGAGCTAATGCCTGACCATCTGAAAAGCCAGTTGGGTTGGTGGCATCATCCCAGGTGAGGCAGCGTGTTCCTGTGAAAGCAGCCGAGGTTGAATTCTGTATGTAAAACATGGCAGTGGCCAGTGTTGATCACGTGACTTCCTAGTGTCTTTATACAAATTAGGTAAGCAATAAATTTAGATTAAATAAACTGAAAGGGATTCTGCCTTCCAAAAAAAGAAAATACAGATTAAAAAAAAATTTGTTACTTGCCTTCTCAAGTGTTAGCTGGTATAATCTATTGTATTAAATATAGCCTTTTGCTCAGCTGGCGAGACTCAGTGGTTGAGCTTTGACCTATATGAACCAGGAGGTCATGGTTTGATTCCCAGTCAGGGCAAATGCCCGGGTTGCAGGCTCTATCCCCAGCTGAGAGCGTGCAGGAGGCAACTGATCAATGACCCTCTCTCATCATTGATGTTTCTATCTCTCTCCCTCCCTCTCTGAAATCAATGAAAAATTTTTAAAAACTCTTTTAAATATAGCTTTTTTATTAACTCTTTTTTCTTGGCAGGTTCATATAAGTACCACCGGGTTAATTGTGACCCCACCCCCAAGCAGCCCAGTGACAACTGGCCCTTCGTTCACATTCCCATCAGATGTCCCCTACACAGCTGCACTTGGAGTGAGTATAGTTTCTCCCATCTGTTTTTCTCTTAGGGATTAGTTACGTTAACCTGGCACACTCCATCTCCGAGCACCTGCAGTTTACGTGACACATGCTAGGTGGGGTGTGTCTCTTATTTTTTTATCTGTTATCTCCGTTAATCTCACACACACCCAAAAATAGAATCTCTTGCCTGCAGTCTGCCCAAGTTCTTAACAGTGAGGATCAGCGGCCTGAAACTATTAGAACTCCGTAAAATACTTTTAATTTTCATCATGGTTCATCCTGATTTTTCTAAAGACTTAACCTTCTTACTTTTGAGTTTCTAGACCTTGCTTACTTCTTACAAAAACACATCAATAGAAATCATGAGGAAGCTGGCTAAATGGTTTTCCTGAGTCACGTGACAAGTCAATTTTAAATCTCTGCATGTACAATTCACCCTTTTTAGTTTCTTGTCTTTTGTGGTATAACCACAGCCAGGGCTGCCCAGAGGTCCCTGCTACCTTGGAAGAGCCCTTATATTACATTTGATTTTCTTTCTGTAAACATAGCATCCTGCAGACAGACTCTAAACACTGATGGCTTGAAAACGTCCTAACGGGGGAAATTAATAGGAAGAAGGAGGGCAGCCAAGGGAGAGAGACACCTAGACGAAGATCACTCTGGAGAAGAAACAAGCAAATACAACCTCAGGTAGCAGAAACACAGTCGTTAAATCCCTGTTTCCAAAAATTACAGGCAATTGAACGGCAAGGAACCAGCCATTGTGAGACATCTCTCACCCAGGCCAGTGCCTTGGCTTATACTTGCAGACTGTTTCTGTCAGTGCAGAGTTGAATGAGGATAAAAAAGATCACTAAATCAGATGTCCCCAGTCAACCCCTCCCCTATAAATTGCTTTGCCCAAACTCACCTGGTGGTGATGCTTTCAGAGAAATGGTGTGGCCCAGTGGCCGGGGCACAGGCCACGGTTGGAAGCCCAGTTGAGCCACTTACTTGTTTTATGAGCAAGAAAAGCTCTGTGGCCTCTTTAAGCCTCTGTGTTCCTATCTGTAAAAGGAGACTAATAGTACCTGCTTCAGAGAGGTAGAACCTAGAATGTAGAGAGAGAGAGAGGGGGTGGGGGTGACTATTACTGATCTGGTTGTTAACCTCTTCGACTGTTTCAAGGTGGGCCTGTGACATGTGCCACTGGTTTGCTTTAAGAATGCCTTGCAGGGCCTGGTTCATTTTGTCATTTGGTTTTCTTTGCTCTTTGTACCAGGAATAGTGAGGCTTCTAAGAAACTAGTTTATTTTTAGGTTGTGGATGTTATATATGTTATAAAGATTACATTTCCCTATGCTAGAATACTTAGAGCCAAATTGGTACCCTTCTATAGCTGGGACTTCACCACGTTATTAGTCAAAGTTGGCTCCATCTAGTTTTACTGCCCTTAGTTTCCTTTTGCCCCATTTTTCTTCTTTTATGTTTGTCTTGATACATTTTATAAATCATTGAAAACTGACTTTGAAACAAGGTAGGATATAAATAAATGCAGTTACTACCTAGCTTGGCTTAGACTTTTGAAAAGGTTTTATAGAATTAAGCACGTTTTTGTGTTTACATGGAAGTTAATAATGTTCTGGTTTTGCCCTGGCCAGGTGGCTCCATTAGGTGGAACGTCGTCCCATGCACCAAAAGGTTGCTGGTTCGATTCCAATCAGGGCACATACCTAGTTTGCAAGTTCATTCAGGATGCATAGGGGAGGCAAGCAATGTTCCACTCTCTCTAAACATCTGTGGAAAAACTATCCTTGGATGAGGATTAACAGCAAAAGATAAAAAAATAAGTGCCGAGACCGGTTTGGCTCAGTGGATAGAGCATTGGCCTGCGGACTGAAAGGTCCCAGGTTCGATTCTGGTCGGGGGCATGTACCTTGCTTGCGGACACATCTCCAGTGCGGTGCGTGCAGGAGGCGGCTGATAGATGTCTCTCTCTCATCGATGTTTCTGACTTTCTATCCCTCTCCCTTCCTCTCTGTAAAAAATCAATAAAATATATTTTTAAAAAAATAAGTGAAATTTTAAAAAGTATAATAATGTTCTGGTTAAAGATTAAAGTTGTAGTTGTTTTTTTAAAATATTTTATTGATTTTTTACAGAGAGGAAGGGAGAGAGATAGAAAGTCAGAACATCGATGAGAGAGAGACATCGATCAGCCGCCTCCTGCACACACCACAGAGATGTGCCCTCAACCAAGATACATGCCCCCGACCGGAATCGAACCTGGGACTTTTCAGTCCGCAAGCCGATGCTCTATCCACTGAGCCAAACCGGTCTAGGCTGTTTTGTTTTGTTTTTAATGTTCCCAGAACATTATAGCTTCTTGACAGTACAAGTGTTTGGACTGGGAGGGTGAGTTGCATTAATCCATCTGGGAAGATAGTGAAATTCAGTTAACTTACCGACATGGGGTTTCCCTGGGATTCTGGTAGCACTTGGCTGTTTTGATTGGAGCCAAGTACCATAATCATCCTGCCCTCTCACCTTTGGAAAGGACCCTCTTTTCCCGACCCTTCCCTACCAACCCCAACATTTGCACAACCAGTTAGTATTCCCATTCCACATAACTGCTTTGCATGGTAAAATTCTTAATTGATTTCTTTTTCTTTTTTTAAAATGTGTTTTATTGATTTCAGAGAGAGGAAAGGAGAGGGAGAGATAGAAAGAAACATCAGTGATGAGAGAAAATCACTGATGGGCTACCTCCTATATGCCCCATACTCTAGGAATTGAGCCTGCAACCTGGGCATGTGCCCTGACCAGGGATTGAACTGTGACCTCCTGGTTCATAGGATCACTGAGCCATACTGGCTGGGCCTCTAACTTGATTTCTTAACAGGGGAAAAACCTGATTTTCCTGATCTTAGAAAAGTTAGTTAGTGGGAAAGACACAGAACTGAGTCTCACCCCTTGCAGGTTAATAATTTTACCATGTACGAAATGGCCAGTCACTCTTAGCTGGAGGTGCACTGTCAGGCCAATCAAGGGGACAGGTCACAAGAGAGCATGAATATACAAAAATTAATTCACATTCAATGATTTCATCCAGTGGTTGCAGGAGAAAGCTTGCATGTTAAGCAAGAGGAAAGTTTATTAAATGGTATGTCTACTGTGCCGATTTCACTTAATGAAAAATGAATTATAAACAGACATATCTGTCATCCCAGGAGATGTCTAGGTCTCAAAGCCCCTGGCAGGTTGGCAGAAATGTTTTGCATTTAAAATGTTGGATTTCAGTGGAAAAGACTCTCAGGAGCAGGTACCCTCTGCATTTTTCCTTAATCATGGCGAGTATCCTTTTTGAAATTTGAGGTATTTCCCAAGACTTTGAGCAGTATTGCAGCAATAGCGTGCAGCCTGGTAGGAAGGAAACCAGGCTTTCATGACGTGGATTTATAGGTAATAAATGATCAATCCATAGAAAATGAAAGCTTTTTCTATGGATTGATCATATTTAATCTTTTATGCCAAATGAAGTTATGAGTATATTGTCTCATACATTTCACAAGGAACTGTTAAAATGTTAAATATCTAATCTTAGGAACGAATTGTTATTACAGCTATCTGATTCAGACAGTCTATTAGTAGTAAGAGTTTTTTTCCAACTAATTTTTGGAGGGGAAGAGGATGAATCTCTTATTCGTGTATCTCCTGTACAGTGGCAGGAGAGCTTTTAAACAAGTGATTCATAATCCCTGATCCTCTGTGCTGGCTGAGAGGTATTTAGCTGTAAGATGTCACAGGTCATTAAAGGCCAAATATAGCCCATAGCCAACTTATAAACAGATTACATTCCAAAAATGTGTTACCCTATTTTTTATTTTACACACACACACACACACACACACACACAAATGCACAATTAGCTTTGCCGGTATGTCTCAGTGGTTGAAGATCGACAGTGGTTGAAGGTCAACCTGTCAACCAGGAGGTCATGGTTTGATTCCGGGGCAGGAATCATACCTGGGTTATGGTCTCAGTCGCCAGTAGGGGTTGTGCAGGAGACAGCTGATTAAAAATTTTCTCTCATCAATGATGTTTCTTCCCCCCTCTCTCCCTCTCCCTTCTCAGAAATCAATAAAAATGTTTAAAAAAATAAAATGTAAATGATGTCAGGTTCTCAGATGAGCCAGTATGTAATTAATTCATTATAGCCCAGAATTTACTGCAGTCGACGGGATCAGGGAAGGCCTCTGGAAGTGAAAGAATGGGCCTGACATCCTGGCAGTTTGAAAGGAAGAAGTAGAGCCTTTGGAATTGGCAGGAGTTGTAAACCTCAGGATGAAGGGTAGGATATGGCCAACCGTCATAGCAACAGAAAAGGACTCCAGCATCTCAGAAACGGAAGCCTTTAGATCCATTGCACGTAGTTCTAAGGGATGGAGGCACAGCATGTTTTCTCACTTGTGAAACACTCACTGAGGATTTGTTATCTCTGTCTGCCAAGCCCGGTGCCGGCAGCACAGAGATGAGTAAGTAAGGCCGTCTCGGACTTCCCAGTCTCTCGAATCATAACAGAAGCTGCCATTTATGAGCTTCTGTGGTGCTCCCAATACAGGAAAGGCAATGCACCTAAGCTAATTCTAATCTTAAGGCCCTCTCACAAGTCCATATATTAAGGCCTGGAGACCTCGTGTAATTTATACAAAGTCAATGAACTAGTACAAGTATCTCTTCTTACAGATCAACTGCAGAACAATAAACACACAATTTGTGAGCAAAATTCCATTCCCCCGGAGATTTTTTTTCAAATTCTTAATTCCATCTTCCCCTTTAGGCATAAGCTTCTAAGCATTGACTTCTAGCATTTTTAAATAGATTCTTTACTGTTTTTCTTCATAGCTGTACCCACAGTTGACTGATTTAATTCCAGTGAACTCTACCTGAGACACAAGACTCATTCCTTTTCATCTTCATCTTAATTTTATTGGATTCTGACATCTAAGTTATTTTTTTTAATCACTAGTATCAGCACTTTCACCTTCCTACTTCCTACTCATTGCTATAAAAAATAAGGTAAAAATGTTTAAATAAGTGTACACACACTGCCTTGTACAGATGGTGATGCCACTGAAATTGGTAGCACTGTTGACTGGCGGGCGTGTGCCCAGCAGCAGCTGGGCCTATTTCATCACCAGCCGGTGCACCTGCGTCTGTGTCCAGGACACGGACAGGCTGTTCAGAGAGGTCCATTTGTAGGGTTGAGAGTGGATTGCCTGGAAATCAGATTCACAAAGAAACAATTATGAAATGGGGGGATATTAAGTGGTATTTGCCCAAAGGATCCAGAAATGCCTGAAGTCTGTCCTTTGGTCACTTTTTTTATTTTGGAAGGTGTGTGAAGGAGATGCATACATGAAGGGACAGTTGGAAAGACAATGAATCCTTCATTGTCCATGGATGGACCTTGTAGCTAAAACTTCAGTGCAACATGCTCTATAGATAAGTCTTTGCCCCAGTTTAAACCCCTATGTTCATTGCAGTGTTATTTATAATAGTTAAGATTTGGAAGCAGCTCAGGTGTTCATAAGTAGATGAATAAAAACCTGTAAAAGTACATTTATACAATGGAATACCACTTGGCTATAAAAAAAAAAAAAAAGGAAATCTTACCTTTTGCAACAGCATGGATGGGCCTAGAGAGTGTTATACTAAGTGAAATAAGTCTGTCAGAGAGAGACAAGTGAAATCTAATGAACAAAATAAACTAACAAACAAAATAGAAACAGATGCATAGATAAAGAGAATAGACTGACAACTGTAAGAGGGGACGGGTTTCGGGGGTTGGGTAGAAAAGGTGAAGGGATTAAGCAAAAAAATCCACAATCCTCTTAGACACAGACAACAGTGATTAGCAGAGGGAAAAGGGGGAAAAATGGTGACGGGAGGAAAACTGACTTTGGATGGGGTACACACAATACAATATACAGATGATGTATTATAGAATTGTACACCTAAAACCTATATAATTTTATTAACCAATGTCCCCCGAATAAATTCAATAAAAATAAAAAACATTTTAAGAAATATTTATTTTAATGGGGGTTAGAATTAAAGTATGAAGCTACAAAACAGGGAAGAGATATCATTTCAGTACTTAATTATAAGTGTCCGGATTTTGATACTGGGTCTTATTTCCGTGTCAATCCTGATGAGAATAACTTCCTTACTGAAGTTTGGAGTCCTATGTATATTTAGCTCACTAGACAGATTTTTTTTTTTTAATCTTCACCTGAGGATATTTTTCCCATTGGCTTATAAAGTGGAAGGAAGGGAGGGAAGGAGAAGGAGAGAGAAAGAGAGAGAAACATCGATGTGAGAGAGACACATTGGTTGCTCCCACATGTACCCTGACTGGGGATGGGATCAACCTGTAGTCCTTGACTGGAAATTGAGCTCATGACCCTTCACATAGGCCAACGCTCTACCCACTGATCACACGGGCCGATGCTGGACAGGTGATTTTACTGGTTGCTGTATACATTAAACCCAAAGCAAAAGCAAAAGAAATAAAAAGACTTAATGGACCTTGCCCTCTGTCCTTAGCCAAATCCAGATGGTTTAAACACTATCTGGGCTAGTGTTCATGAAAGGGCAAGAGGAGGAGAGAGCACCCAAGAGAAGGGGCCTCACACCTAGTAACTGAACTTTTCATGCACAGTGTCCAGTAGCAAATGTGGCTGGTCAGCAGCCTACAATCCAGTCTGAGAGAGAGCACTTCCTTTCTAGTGCTCACTCTAGCAAAGGGGGGAAATTGAGACTGCCTTATATGGCTGAGCCTGGGTTAGAATCTGTGATTCTAACAACCATGCTTCTACCATGTAAAACTTCGTCTTCTTTCAAGATCAGAGAGCCGTGGGCAGGAACCTGAAACCCAAAATATGACTAGTTTACAGTAGCTGACCACTAAGACCTGTATTTGAGCTAAGTGTTGTTCAGAAGTAGTCATTCTGGCCTCAGATCATGACCTCGTACTGGTAAATGGAAGGTCTGGATCTACAGAAACAGGAAGCTCATTTTTAACGCATGTCAGAAGAACATCGCGTGTTCTACATCAGTATTTCTGTGTCCTGGGCCATAGCTATGGACAACTTTACCTTGATCACAGGGACTTGCTGAGTTTCCATAAAGCTACAAGGAATGAACACGTGTGATGCCCCTATTAAATGACCCATGCAGCATTTGGTGAACGTGGCATTTCCCTCTGGTTCCTGGTTCTAAACGTGGCATTTCCCCTGTGGTTCCTGGTTCTGAATGTGGCATTTCCCTCTGGTTCCTGGTTCTGAACATGACATTTCCCTGTGGTCCCTGGTTCTGAACATGGCACTTCCCTGTGGTGCCTGGTTCTGTACAATGGCACGTTAACAATGTATTATTAGCAAAGCATCACCTGTGCTCCTAGCAGGGCCATGGACGCATTTATTATTTTCCTGCTGGTGGAGAGTGCATGTTGGCCTCTGCGGCCGCGCCCAAGGGCTGTGAAATAACGGGCAGGTCTCCGGGCCAGCTCTGGTTCAGTGAAAGGCTGTGGTTTGCGCTGTAGAAATTTCAGGTCTTGCAGGATAGTAAACTGCCCGGAGCACAACACACAGTGGATTACCTTTTGAACTTCCACATCACCAGATTATTTCAGTTGAGGTTGTTTATAAAGCAACCCACAGAACTTCCTCGCCTGACACAGCCCTGGACTCACCAGAGCCCTATCATTTTACCAGCCCCGCAGGGCTGAGCAACATCTAGGAATCTGATTTTAATCAGACTCTCCCTCTTGGCCTTTGTCTGTGTGCTTCTATATGCAGGAATACACATCTTGCACTCAACAAATGCACATTTCCCCAAAGATGGGTAACCCAGCACCGGGAAAAATCCTGTCCAATTTTTTTTTTTTTTTAAGACTGTCTGTTTCAGGCACAGTCTTTGAGGTCTTTTAGAATATCCCCTTTTATCCATATTTTAAATGCTTACTGTTTACTCTTTGTAAAAGTAACATGCATGAAATATTTGTTTACTATATTTATTAACTACAAGGGGTGACCTATTTTTACATTTTGTTAACAAAATGCGCTGTATATTTTGATCAGACCTGTCGATGTCCTTGCCTCCTTCTTCTTAGGACCAATTTAATACCACTTCTGTTTTATGTTTTATTTTTTAATATATTTGACTTTTTACAGAGAGGAAGGGAGAGGGATAGAGAGTCAGAAACATCAATGAGAGAGAAACATCCATCAGCTGCCTCCTGCATACTCCTCACTAGGGATGTGCTTGCCACAAAGGTACATGCCTTTGACCGGAATCGAACCTGGGACCCCTCAGTCTGCAGGCCAATGCTCTATCCACTGAGCCAAACCGGCGAGGGCCCGCCTCTGTTTTAATAAGTTACAATATAACAGGCGATTTTCCTTTCCTCTCCTCTTGAAGATGGAGTTCTGCAGAGAGTGAGAAGTGGAGCCTTTTGGTTCTGTGCCTTCGGTACTCTGCTCAGGAATTTTTAGGAGTTGCGATTTCAGGGCTCCTGTGGCGCACGTGCCATTTGTCTTCTGCCTCGCCACAGCGACACTGTTTTGAGATTGGGTTTAGGAAGGTTTAAATGGAAACCATCTAAGTGGTAATTTATAACCTCCTGTGGTATATTAGTCACTGTGCAGTCTGGACTTGTTACCTCACCTGTCAATCCACCCAGGAACTAACTACCCAGGTTATGTTTGCTGAATGTTTTACCAAAAGTTAGCATTCCTTCTCTCTGCGTTGTCACTAGGAGGAGATGAAATGGAACGGATGCTTATCCTTCTCCAGGTTAAAGAGTTTGAAGGCTCTAAGCCCAAGTCTGTGCCAATTCCAAAGCTATGACAAATCTGAATGCTGCCCTCGCTCCTAAGGGGAGCGTGAAGAACGTCCAGGAAGCTCTGACTTTCTGAGCTGCCCTTGGCCTTGTCCGGGTGAGCTCTGTGTAAGCAGCTCCGTGCCCCATTTATTTCTGTGCTGCCTGTTCGCACCACCTTCAGCTGCTGTGTGGGAAAAATCCTTCCAGAAAGTCACTTTAGCAAAAAATTTAAATAAGAGTGTGTGAGACAGTTGCAACATGCATGTCTAGAAATTGGAAAATTGTTCCACTCCGTTTATTATGTTTGTAGAGCTATAGGCAGATGCAGTCAGTGTTGATGAGATTCACATTTTTACTTCAAAAAAAAAAAAATAGACATGAAATGACTGTTAGGATCTACGTTTAGAAGTCATTGAATTCTTCTTATTAATATGCTGATGTTTCTAAGCTATCTATGCTTTCAAAGGTACATTCTTTACTCCTCCTTTCTCCTTTGATTCAGTTTTTGCATCTAGTGGTTCAAAGATTTGGGGAGGGTGCAGGCGGGTCTTTCTGTGCCTGTGTTCCCAGGAGTTTCAGTGTACAGACCCTAAAGAATTATCTTGGGTGTGTGGATCAGAAGGTAACAATTGCTCCATTGATTTTCAAAAGGCATGGAATCCTGTAGGCAGAACCCCATTAGTCTGTGCCCATAAAAGAACCAGCAGCTTTTCACTGGTGTACTTGTTAAAGATTACCAGCCTTGATAGTCCTAAATTCAAACGCTGGCAGAGTTAAGAAAAGAATAAGCAAAAGTAGCAACAACAGCCCCGTGATTGCGGCTTGCTATTGTTTGGGCTTTGTGGAGACCGGGCATCAAAGGAAATTTTCTTATGAAGGCATGGTTTGCAATATAGTATAGCCCTATTGTTTTGTGTTGTGTCTAAGTTTCAGGTTACAGAAACAATCATACATTAATTCCCAGCAAGCAGTGAGACATTATAGCTGCCCCTTTGAAAAGCATTTGGAATCTTGGCCAAGTCTTATACTTAAAAGTCTTATTCATCTTAAAATTACGCACAATTGTTTCGTGTGGTGTTTTTGTGGTGGTTTTTTTTTTTCTTTCCCTCCTCCCAAGCGGATTACTTACCTGTTTGCTGGAAAAAATTGCATGGCTTTAAGATCTTAAAGGAGAACACGACTGGAGTCTTGTGGGAGGGTGCGATGTTTGTTTGTTTATTTTGTTTTAAGGAGGCTTTCATCTTAGGTAGCTTGTGGTTCTGTTCTGTTTGGATTCCATTGAAGTCTTTTCCCATGGATTTCTGATTCCTTTTCCTTCCCACCTTCCATAAAAGATGTAAATAAACATTTTTTTCCTTTTTTGTTCCCCTCTCTTTCTTATACCAGACTATGAACCCTCCTCTGCCCCCGCCTCCTCTCCTGGTCTCCACACCTCCGGGCGCTGCTGCTGCTGCTGCTGGAACGGGACCGAGGCCCACAGCGGGGCCCACTGACCAGATTGCACATTTACGACCTCAGACTCGCCCCAGCGTGTAAGTGAGGGTGTCATTTATTGCTGCTTAAACGTGCATTTCAAACTCAGCCCAAAGAGCAGAGGCAGAGAAACACCTTTCTGATATGAGCTGCTGACAGGCTTATGGTTTCCAAAGTGTTTTGTGTTCTGCAAACTTCTACCCAGTCATGCATATAATGAGGAGACTGCTGAAACAAAATGGGCCTGATACAAGCACCCGCTAGGCAGCCGTCCTGCTGAGGAAAGGCCTTTCAGAGTTTAGGGAGACAGCTGTTTGCATCTTCATAATATTTTATGTGTATGGAGCTGCCTTTGTCTTGTTTTTGTTCCTTGCATTGGGATACTAAGGAATGAGAAGGTATTCCATACAAACCAGGTCTACTTGTAGTATGCATGTGAAAAGCTATAAGTCCCTAGTATCCAGAAAAGTCTAGTTATCTTTATCTGTGGCAGAATACAGCTAGGTTTTCGTGGATCTTATATTGTGTGAGTTTATACGTGGAACAGGTCAGCCCTGGGAAGAACAGTTGGTTAGCACAGCCTGCCTGGTTTTCATATGGTGGTGGCACAGTTACCTTGCATGGTGGGGCTCTTCTGTACGTTCTGTGATCTGGACTTTTATTTCCCTGTGACTTTTCCCATCTCAGTCTTGTTCCTGGCTGAGCACACAAAAGCAGGTGCAGCCCAAGCCTCTGGGTTCAGCCTGTGTGTGGAAGGCAGCATGCTGTGCCTCCTGGTGGGGTTTCACACCATATGTCCACATTTGGGGCTATTGCCCAAGTCTAACAAGTGCCATTTGAAGAGCTCAATTGTCCCAGTGGGTACCTAATCCCCAGCAGCAGGCTGGGCACTCTGGGAAGCTGCCCTAATTCTTCCACACCCGGCAAATACCATTTGGTGGGGTGGTCACCTTCATGCTGGGAGGATCAGGTTGGCAGTTCTTAATCAGGAAGGCCTCTGCCTTTTCTTTCTTTTTCTTTTGGGGGGGGCAGGAGAGGGGGAGTGGAGGACTCTGCCTTTTCAATGTCGGTGGCAAAACCTCTTTCAGTGGACAAATACCAATACTGCTTACAGATTAAAGGACTGTACTTTCTGTTTTCATTTGTGCAAGATATTCAAGACTTTACACCAAGGATGAGTTTTGAGCATCTTGGGTTTTAGTGGTTACTCAGCCCGAAATCAGATATTCTTTCTATTCCAGGTATGTTGCTATTTATCCATACACTCCCCGGAAAGAGGATGAGCTGGAACTGAGGAAAGGGGAGATGTTTTTAGTGTTTGAACGTTGCCAGGATGGCTGGTTCAAAGGGACATCGATGCATACCAGCAAGATCGGGGTTTTCCCTGGTAATTATGTGGCACCCGTCACAAGGTATGGCTTTGAACAAGTGGTTTACTAAGTTCCAAACAGAGAAGCTTTGTTCTTCTCCGTGGCTCTCAGCCTGTCCAGATTCCTTCTCACGTTGTAATTGCCTGTTACACAGCCAACATTTAAAAAAAAAAAATCTGTATTTGTGCTTGCTGAGATCCCTTCTAACTCCATAATGCTTGGCTTACTTTTCACATGGTTATATGTGAAATTGTAGGTTTCCATGAATAAATGCACTGGGTTTTAAGTTATTTGCTTTAAGTAACATGTAGAAGACCATTTTCAGTATTTTTCTGCTTGAAAGAGCATAATGTTTCATCTAAACAAAAGCTATGTCATTAATACTTCCATGTTTCTATAATGCTTGCTATGCACCAGGCAGGCAGATTTCTAAATGCGTTGCACACATTAACTCCAAGTCCTTGAACAACTCGTTGCGGTAGTTTCTGTTATCATCCACTCTTGATAGATGAGGAAATAGAGGTACCAAGAGATTAAATAACTGGTCTGAGATCACATAGTGACGACGTGCTCAGATCCAGGTGGTCCGATTCTGCACTTGTTTACCTCTGAATTCTGGCAATTAATTTCTGTAATACCAGTCAGAAATAAAATTCCCTAGCTATGGTATAGATTCTCTATCCTTCTTAACTGAAGATGATTTTGCTTCCCTGGGGGAATTTGGCAATCTGTGGATACAAATTTGATTGACATTATGGGGGTAAAGAGGAGGAAGAGAGGTGGTTGTTGGCACCTAGTGCATCGAAGCTAAGGATGCTGCCGAAGGTCCTGCCATACACAGGACACCTCCCACACAAGGGAATCACTGGCCCCAGGTGTCTCGGAGGCGGGGAAGCCCTGTTACAGGGTAATGGGAAGTTAGGGCTGTTAGATATACAAAATATTCTTTATTTCATTTTGAGATAAGCCCATTGTCTGGTCACGGAGGAAAGTAGCCTTGGAAACTGAATGGAATGCCCTTAATGGCATCGACATTCAGGGATCCTCAGCTTCTGGCCACCGGGCACTTACATGGTCCAGGTTTAACTGTGATAAATCATTCCTTAAACCCTCTGATTCTGAATAAATGGCTTAATGAATTGACATGTTTGTCAGCTGTTGGCTGTGACGTATAGGTTGGCCAGCAGCCTAATCAAATATAAGTCACTGTTGTTGCAGATGGTGACAGGGTGC
Source organism: Lasiurus cinereus (assembly GCA_011751065.1). Classification (NCBI taxonomy): domain Eukaryota; kingdom Metazoa; phylum Chordata; class Mammalia; order Chiroptera; family Vespertilionidae; genus Lasiurus; species Lasiurus cinereus. The sequence continues at coordinate 9,316,896 of JAAGEH010000014.1, read as the reverse complement.
GGGCTTTCATTTGACTTGCAGATTTTTAATCGATATAAGCCTCCTTTTCTGTGTATGTTAAAACCTACATTCAGGGTCCAGAAGGTAAATCTAGAAAGGCCCTTCCTGGTGGGAAAAACACACACACACAAAAACCAACAACAAACCACAGAAACAACCAGGGGAAGTAAAATAAACCCAAACCAAAATATTAAGCTAATAGAGGAAAACATTTTCATAAGACTCAAAAAACAAATTATTTAAAGTCTCTGGAGAGTTGCTTTCTTAGAGTTAATTCTTGTTACTCCTCATGGTACATAATAAGAACATTCAAGTTAATGAAGTAGTCTACTTAGTAGAAAGTCACTATAAATAGAATCGATGTTTAAATGAATTTAGAATATTAAAAAAACATTACACAAAACTATGCCAAACCTAATTTAATTAAATTCAACCAATAAGTATTTGTTTAGAGCTGGCAGTACCACTATAACTACAAATCCTGTAGAAATGGAAAAGAACCATTGCACACTGGCCCCGTCTTCAGGGAACTTTGACTGAGTCAGGAATATTTAATAAGGAATTTTCTAAAAAGCAATACACTCATTTTTGTAATCAGGGTCATAGGACAGAGAAATCCACATGAAAAATAATGATAAAGTCTTCAGCTTGAGCCTTAGGCAAGGCTTCTTGAAATGATAGGATTTCTGCTAGATCTTGAAACAAATGAGATTAAGGTAAGTCAGGAGAAGCCGGAGAGGACATTCCAAGAGTATGTGTATGTGTATAGGTGTATGTGCACCCACACACATGTACACACAAGCCCTTGGGTGACGTGGGGCTGGGGGCAAGTAAGAGAAGGGCAGAAAACATGGGCAGGGCCATGGACATGTGATTGTAAGGTCACACGCCTGGCTTCTTGGACAGCAGAAGTAGGAGAATCCAGGGCCTCAAGTCAGTGGAGGGGTTCGTCCTTGGTGTGGGAAGCTGAGCCTGGTAACTGGATGTCCTTGAACAGAATACAGTGCATGATTTTCTGTGACTCAGAATACATTTCAAGACCATTCTCTGCCCCAGGGCCAATGTGAGTTTGAATTTGCTATTTTTACACTTTGTAAAAATAATCCCATTTTTTTTGTTAAATGTTTTGTCCTAAAGCTTTGAATCTCCCCGCCCCCCCCCCCTTTAATTGTTCTGTCCCCCACTTCGCTAATGGATGGGGCTGTCTGTTTTTCTGTCTCGGCAGGGCGATGTCAAATGCTTCCCAAGCTAAAGTCCCTGTGTCTACAGCTGGTCAGACAAGTCGGGGGGTGACCATGGTCAGTCCCTCCACTGCAGGAGGGCCTCCCCAGAAGCTGCAGGGAAATGGTATGGCCGGGAGTCCCAGTGTGGTCCCCACAGCGGTGGTGTCAGCAGCTCACATACACACGAGTCCTCAGGCTAAGGTCTTGTTGAACATGACGGGGCAGATGACAGTCAACCAGGCCCGCAATGCTGTGAGGACAGGTGAGGAGGAAACCGGACTGGGAAGCATCAGGAAAAGGGTCGTCTGCCTAGTAATCAGATCTTCCATGACAGATGTTGACAAAAGCAGATACAATGTAAGATAACAAATAACAGGAAATAGAAGTAGGCAGAGTCCAGTCAGTGGCACTTCACATCTGCTTACTTTGGCCAAGCCTTCTCTGATCTGTAGATCGAAAGCCTGAAAGAGACTAGGCTGATCCTAAGAATGTCAGTAGTATTTGAAAATAGGATTTCTGTAGCCAGGAGCACATGATCTCAAATCTCACTGCACATCTACTGCAGCTAAGTGTACAGATAATTTTTTTATGAATTTAGTCGTCTATTTTAGACCCAGTGGGACCTTAAATAGATTTCTTTTTTCTATAGCATTGAATACCTACCAAGAGTATTGGGTAACAGTGGGAGTAAACTTGTGACTTTTTCTCTGGAAAGAAAAAAAAAAGAAATAAAATGGTTAATAAGAAAAAGGGAATAATTTTAAAAAGGACCAGAGGCCAGTGCAGTTTGACAGTGTAGACCACCAAAGATACTGGCTCTTGAGTCACTCAATCTGTGAAAAGGCCTTCTTTCTCTAACTGAAGGGCCTCGGGTTTACAGCTAAGCTTCTAGGTACTCAACAGACTCCAGAGCCAATCTGGAAGGGAAATGCATCCCGGGACCCAGCTAAGATTACGTACTTTTAAACCACCACATATCCCTTATTTATTGTAAGGATGCAATAGCAGCCTTTCATTATGGACGGATGCAATGAAATGACTCATATTTTGATGAGCAGCATTTATTGGAAAGTTGAATCTTACCGTGTTCCCTTCTGTCATTTACTAGTTTTGGCACACAACCAAGAACGCCCTACGGCAGCGGTGACGCCCATCCAAGTACAGAACGCCAGCGGGCTGGGCCCTGCGTCTGTGGGCCTGCCCCATCACCCATTGGCCTCCCCACAGCCTCCACCTCCGATGGCTGCCGTCAATATGGGTCGAGCCAGCGCCCCCTTAGCCTGTGCTGCTGCTGCTTCAATCACCTCCCCCAGCATCACCTCCGCCTCCCTGGAGACCGAGCCCAGCAGCCAGATAATGGCCATTCTCTCTGGACTTCCCGCCTCTCCTGACAGCGCTTCATCAGCTTGTGGGAACAGTTCAGCAGCCAAACCAGACAAAGATAGTAAAGTAAGGCCAACATCCTGTTTCTATGCTGGTATTGTGTCCCATCATTTCTATTAATGAAGGGACCCGTTCAACATTCCTTCAAGTGCTTACCTATTCGTGCTTCTGTGCCAGTTGCTAGATTCGTGTTTCTCTGCATTTCAGCACCCACTAGTAGCCAGGCCCTATATTAGGTGCTGGAGAGATCACAGTGAGTAAGACTTAGTTGCTTCCCCACCTGTGGCTTACATCTCATGGAGGAATTTCCTTTTCCTTTCCTCATCCTGTCATCATTTTGCTGTCCTTAATTCTTCCTGTCCAGTCAGTTTGCTTTTTGTTAGCAGTTCTGCAATAGTTATATATGTGCAGATAGATAGGTGCTAGATAGATATTTAACATACAAAGGGGATGAAACTGTTGATAAGTTATTTGTGAATTTATTTTTTTATATCACTAGTATACTTGATTATAATCAGCATGAATAGTATTTCTCTTGACTTGAAATGTAGGGGGAAATTATTTTTATAAATCCTTTGATCTTTTATAAGTCTCATTTGGGGCTGAATTTCAAAGAAAATGTACATGGGAGGCTGTGTTTGGAAGAATAACCCATTGTTGGGTTTGGAGACAGGTGGTTGGAGCCAGGAGGAGTTTGATGGTGATTAAATGTGAACAGAAAGAGAAGAGTGATAACAAAGTCTGGAGAATTACATTATGTTCATGACCTTTACCTCTCTATGTTATGCATTTCTCCTTTTAAAAAGCCCAGTTCTAGAAAGCTCTAGGGTGATTATAAACAGCCACCTGGTCGGTGGTAATGGATGTTGCTCTATTTAAAGGGTTAGGTAAGCCTGTAAATAGGGCTTTATAAGGAAATAAACTTTACGGCTTACTAAAAAGTTAATATTTAATTGTTGGGTTAACATGAGGGTTTTTGAAAAAGATTGGTATCTGCCCAGCGTTTATAATTAACTACATTAAACTTGCACTCAAGCTGCCATGTTCAACTTTGTCAATATCTTTAAAAGAATAATTTCATAGTTTAGATTTTAAGAAGTTTTGCAACAATGTGGCTCATGGCCCTTGTCACTGAGAACAAGACTCTTCAGCCCCTGACGTGCCAGAAAAGAATTTGCTGAATCTCTGAGGCTTGGGAAGGCCTGTGCTAGACAGAATAATGGCTCCCAAAAGATGGCCATGTCCTAGTCCCTGAAATTTAACACTATTTCCCTCCATAGCAAAAGGAATTTTACAGGTGAGATTAAAGTAAAGGTTTTAAAGGGATTATTCTGGATTACCAGGGTGGGATGTATCTAATCACAAGGGTCTTCATGAAGGGGAGGCAGAAGGATTAGGACCAGAGGAGACGTGGTCTAGAAGCAGAGACCAGGAGATTCGAGGGAGGAGCCACAAGCCAAGAAAAGCAAGGAGCTACTAAAAGCTGGAAAAAGCAAGATATAGACTGTCCCCTAGAGCCCCAGAAGGATTGCAGCCCTGCCAACACCTTGATTCCCGGACCTGATTTTTATCCCATTGGTTGTGATAAACCAATACAAGACCTTACTTGGGTTCATCTGTTGAGCCACCCATCCTCAAAAGATGGCCACTGGCCCATTTGGATACCATATTGACCCCAAATGCTTTAGCTCCAGAGTATCTATGCCATTTTCTTTTTTGAGGTGCTATGGAGAAATTATTGCTCTACTTCCTTATATGATGTCTTAAAGTATTTCAGGGTCATCTTGAAGTTTTTTCCCCCTGTTCCTCATGTCACAATTTACAAGTTTCCCCTTCCTAAATCTATCTCCTCATTTAATGTCCCAAGTCCACTAAAGAGACTTTTTCTGATTGATGGAAGTTCATTGAATCCACGATTAACATGACCAGAGAATGTCGTTCAGCCCACATTTCTCCATCCTGTCCACCAGGATATCATGGAAGAACTTTTCAAACCTCCATCGAGATCCAGGCGTCTTTTACGTCCTCCCATCCAAACAGTTCCCCAAAGGCCCCATCATTTTGGCGCTACTTGTTGTTAGCAAGCATGTCCTGGAGGAGTGTACTCCTCAGAGTCTCATTTCCTTTCCTTTAAAACACTATTCTAGAATTTTCCAGATGGTCTGCAAAGTACATTGGTGTTTTCTTTTTGAAAATTAGGACTACACATGCTCTTCTTTGGCCTGTTGAATTGACCCAATCTCAGATCCACCAGGATCTATCAAAGATTATTGGTAGCATTTCAGGTATTAATTTTCTTTGTGCGCTGGGGTAAATTCAACTTGCCAAGAGTAGTCATTTGATCTCTAAGTCCCGGTCTCTCTATGCATTTCCTTCTTAGCAAGGTTTGTTCTTCCTTTCCCATCTGAAGATTATCCTTGTCTTTCTTATCATCTGAGAGCCACCATCTGTCCCAAACAGCAGGTCTGTGTCTTTCTTGTTCTCAGTTCAAACATAACTTTTAAGCAAACTTCGCCCCCCCCTTTTTTTTTTTTTTTTTTTTTTTTTGGTCTTTAGCATTTTTGCAATTTTAAGCTCATATGGATCGTGTGAATGTTCTTTCATATGGACTCTCTGTTGATCTTTTTGTAGCAGTCCTTTAAAAGTTTGAGCTCATTAGGTTGCCCCCTGGGGGAATCACATCAGTACCTTTAGAAGGCTCTACATTTTCATCTGCTGGGATAATTTGCAATTGTATAGTTAGAATTTTATTCTGGAGAGCCCTCCCTCTTGAAGTATCTTTCCTTTTGAGTTTCAGGTCAAGCATATATTTTTCTTTGAACTTTTAAAATCAGTTCTTTTAAACTTTAGAGTTCAAATCTTACTATAGGGAACTTCTCTTTGAGTGCTGACCTCTAAGTTCTCAATGTTTCTGCTTCACCAGCAATAGCTCCTCACCTCCTACCTGGCTGCTTCCTTGGGACCCGCCCCCATCTCTACCCCACCCCCACCCCCGCTCCACACCACCACCATTTGTTAATCAGAATTAGAACCAAAGTTGCAGTTTGTTCAACTTTCTGTGAGATTAATTTATCAGAATGTCAAGGACAGTGTATCAGAGATTCTAGTTTCAATTGAAACTTGTATGTAGGTATTTGACCATTCATTCCCTCCTTATTTCTTTCTCCTTTTGTCGTTTTGTGATCATCCACTGACTGACACTCTCCAGGCAGTGTCGGTGCGTCCCCCAAACGATAGCTTGTCAATTGCCCTCTTCTTTCCTCTGTACCGGAAAGCCTTGCCATGGCTGGTGTGCCATGGAGCGTGTACCTTTTTCCACACGCACATGGGGCCATTGCAGCTTGGTGTCTGGACTGTTCCTTTGAACAATATTTTATTTGAAAGCCCTACATCACAGTTTCAGAAACGTGTTTTTGCCCTTAAATCTGTAGCTAATTTGGTCTGGTACCTGCATTCTGTGCTTTGATAAGCAGGCATCTGAAGCTCTGTAACATCTTTCCAAACATCATCTCAGTTATGTCTGGTCAGAATCTTGGGCATTTCTGCCATTGTTGTTGTTCTTTGTATGAGATTTCTGATACCTTCTGCAGTTAACAGAGTACAGTTTCATCCAGACATTTTTCTAACTTCATATTTAGTTTAAAGGCTTCATTATTTGGTCAGCTAGTCTCCAGGAAAATGTGTTTGCCAATCCTTACGAGATGCTCAAGTATATGTGTGTGTGGGGGGGGGGGGGGGTGTGGGTGTGTGGGTGTGGGTGTGGGTGTGATTTTTACTGTGTTTTCTTGTAAAAAAATTTAATTATGCATATTTATTTAGAAGGTAGAGAAAATCCAAACATCCAAACAGAAAACCTAAATATAATCCAAGATTTCAAAGGAAGTCATTAATATTATTGGGTATAAGTGTTTTTCCTCCTAGATACCAAAACGTAAGAAATACTATTTTGGTGTAGTAAGCTTTCATCTAGAAAATAAAATCATTTTCTTCAGCATCAATTATGTAATTAACTGTTTATATACTCTCTAAATTCTGTTAAAAGATTAAACTGGGGCATATTTTACAAATTTCAAGAGTTTATTTGAGCAAATATTTGTTAAAATCAGGCAGCGCCCAACCAGAAGTTGGTCAGGAGCACTCACCATCAAGAGTCAAGGGCAAGACTTTTATAGAGAAGACAGGAAGCAAAGCCAGGAACTTGTTTAATTGGCTATAGCTGGAGCAGTTGCCTTATTCAGGAAAACCTGGTTGGCTGTTTGTGATTGGTGTCCTTAGGTTTTCTTAATCTTGAGGCATTTACAGATTTAGGTTTTGGGTTGCTACTGCAGGCTGCTCAGGCCTTAGAAGCACCTCAATCTAATGGCTGCTAAATTAATTTAACAATTTTAACCTTCACATCAGAAAAATAGAAGAAACCACCTCCCTCTACTGCCCCACTTTACCCTAAGTGCTTCCATGTCCCAACCCTGCCTTCCTAGTCTGGGATGCTTCAGGAGTCTTCTCTGACGTTGGCAGTTCCCATAGGAGTTAGCAGGAGTGGTGTTGGTTCTCTGCCACATCCTCAGTATGTCCCTGAAAGACAGCATTTGTGCAAGAGGTCTCAACATTTAGTGCCTCAAACCTCCCCACCCAAATTCCTGATGACTCTCCCTTGAGTTAACCACAAGTTTTCTTCAATCAATCTGCTGATGTTTGAGGATCTTTGCTATTATTCTTAGTTTTAAGAAGAAGGACCATTTAGTTTTTAAGTGCCCATTTTCTTCTATCCTGAACACATGTCCTTGAAGTCCCTAAGATCACTCTTTGCTCACATGGTCTTCCTTTCTCTCCACTTTTTATTTTGCTGTAAAAAATGAGATGGTCTGGCCTGGCCAGCATGGCTCAATGGTCGAGTGTCGACCTATGAACCAGGAGGTCATGTTCGATTTCCGGTCAGGGAATATGCTCAGGTTGCAGGCTTGATCCCCTGTGTGCGGTGTGCAGGAGGCAGCCAGTCATTAATTTTCTCTCATCATTGATGTTTCTATCTCTCTAGCCCTCTCCCTTCCTCTCTGAAATCAACAAAATATATATATTTTTAAAAATGAGATGGTCTGTGGGCTTCGCTATTTCATTTTCTTAAGTGGTTGGAGTCACTGTGGCTGCCTCTTCCAACAGCTGGGACTCAGACTAGGTCTGGACAGTGCAACTCTGCACACAGAGTTTGGCTCATAGTGACCTTGATGATCAGCAGCTCTGGGTCAGTGTGTCTGTTCTTACTACCCATTGCACAGAGTAAACTACTTCTAGAGATGTTGCCTGTGCTGAACTCACAGAAGAGTGAGGGCTTGGCCTCTAATATAACCTCTTCCTAGCAGTGTGATTCTAGGCAAACTTAGGGAGGTGTAGACAATGAGAATAGCTTTGATCCTATCTCCTCAGGTGGATGGGTGTGAGGAATACCTGTGGAAATCTTTATAAAATGCATTAAGATTTTTGAATCCAGTGGTATTTAACCATTTCTAGAATATCATATGGCCTTTCCCTTTTTCTATACACTTTAAAAACAACAACAACAAAAAAACGCTTTCCTGCCTTCCACCCTCCCACCTCCAGACAACACCTCCCCCGCCCCCAGTGATTCTCTCTCCCCTGACCTTGCTTTATTTTTCTACAGAGCACTAGTTTTACAGCCATGATGGTGTCTGTCTAGAGCAGTGGTTCTCAACCTTTCTAATGCCATGACCCTTTAATACTGTTCCTCATGTTGTGGTGACCCCAACCATAAAATTATTTTCTTTGCTACTTCATAACTGTAATTTTGCTACTGTTCATGAATCGTAATGTAAATATCTGTGTTTTCTGATGGTCTTAGGCTCTACAGCAGGGTCTAGAGAACGTGAACTGCTTGTTATCTTGTCCACTACTGTATTCCCAGAGACTGGCACATTATTGGTTCATACATGACAGTCATATCTGTTAAGAGAATGAGTGGTTGTTAATAGACAATCGAATGAATTAAGTTTTTGAAATTCCTTACCTAAGAAAAGTGACTCAGATTATTGGGAGTCTGACTGATAGGTTTTTGATGACCAATGGCTTGGAAGACTATTAACCTTTTGCTATACTCTCTGAACATCTGAAGGCAAGGAAAGGAATAAGAGGAAGACTCAGGGATAGAATGTAATTGGCTGTTGCTGTATGAAATTTATTTTTGCTTGGGAAGGAGCTTTGACTTGATATTTCCCATATTGTACTCATTTTTTGTCATGTGGCTTATAGAAAGTTATTAAGTTGATGTTCAGAAATTAATTGTATATGGGAAAAATTATTTTTTTCTGTTATCTGGTGATTATTTTCTGACCCAAATGTTCTTTCCCCAACCCCATTTTTTGTTTTTTTGTCTGAGAAGCCATTTTATTTTATTTTTAAAAAAATATATTTTATTGATTTTTTACAGAGAGAAAGGGAGAGGAATAGGAAGTTAGAAACATCGATCAGCTGCCTCCTGCACAACCTCTACTGGTATATGCCCTTGACCAGATCAAACCTGGGACCCTTCAGTCCGAAGGCTGATGCTCTATCCACTGAGCCAAACCGGTTAGGGCAAAGCCATTTTAAATCATCAAATCTTCTGACAAGAAAATGATTTCCATAACATTATTTCATCTACAAATAATTTCTTGGGAAACCCACAAGAGAAGAATTATTAAGGTTTATGTTCAAAATATGCCCCCCTTTTTTTATGGATGTTTATATTACACTTAAAAAACTGCTTTGCTGAGATGTAGTCTTTATTCATCTGTAGTTTTCTGCCCCTGGATTTTGAAAAAAAAACAAAGGCGCCGGAGATGATAGGTATCTGAGTTTTCAAAATGATCTCTTTCATGTGCACATTGTTCTGCTAACATAGAAAACATCGGAATATGATATTAAAAGCACAGCATCTGAGAACAGGGCAGCATCTTTGCCATGTGACTACCCAGCTCCTTCCCGTGCTCCCCAAGACAGCACCTAATTCTCCACCGTCTGCTCCTCGGATCATCGGCAGCGGCTCATGATGAGAACACATCCCAAGAAGCCATTAACGCAATCTGTATTTAATGTGTTTAATCATTTTAGATGAACCAAGTCATCTTTCTTCTTAATCACTTTAGAGGCTGTTCCCTGGGCGCCCTTCAGTTAACTGATATTTTTCTGAGTGCCCAGGCTGAACTCTTAAGAAACATCTTTAGCTGAAGCTTGCAGAGATCGTAGTTTATCAACGGACTTGATGTTCTCTGTGCGGTCCAGGGATTAGAGAGTGCTTCCCTGCATCCTGGCAGAAACAGCTGGAAGCGCAGGCTGACTGCTGCTTTAGATCTGGAGCCAGTGAACAGTATTCTTTCCCTGCCCATTTTCTGGCCCCCCAGACCTCAGGCTCCTTAGCTCCAACAGGCTTCCATCAGCCCACTTCATTGGCCATTGTGTCGAGGGAACTCTTTATCGCTACTGGATGATCCAGAAATATCCCCTTCCTTCTTTAGCCCTGGGATGAGCTAAGTATTTCCCCTTCCTCCCCCCATCTGCCTCATGATCTTGTGGTCTTGACCTCTCGGCTCAGGAGGTGATGGGCTCTGTACCAGGCAGGCACTGGGTGTGATGTACAGGTGTATGAGCTCCAGGCACTGCCTTCAAGCAGGTTGTCCATTTATAGGCTCATGTATTGGGACGCATAGAGTAAGCTGTTGGCAAATGTGAAGTTAATTACATGAAGCAATAGCTAGGAAGGTATGTTGAGGCCGGACCTTAAAGAGAAATGCAAAAGAGTCTTCCTCTGGCTGGGGTGGGGAGGAATGGGGTCTGCAGTCGATGGATTGGCTCTTTTTGTCTGCAGCCTGCATTGGGCATGGACTGCACTCGCATTGTCTTGCTCCTCCCTCTGTTTCTGACCCCTGAGTCAGCGCATACCGTGAGCATAGCACGTTAGGGCGGTAAACGGGCCTGTGTAGCACAGTCTCCCCAGGTGCCTTTTATTATCTGATAAATGATTACGTTTGTCGCTTCCTTTTTTCCTGCCATTCGGTGTCAAAAGGAACTGTGTCATTATGGAGTCGAACTCTTTTCCCCAAAGGATTTCCACTGGGTGTGAACTAACTCATATTCCCAAGAAAAATTTCTCATTGTTATACTACCTCATTGTTATATCTCATAATTCTATTTTTCTACTAGTGGACCTTAATAATTCCAACTTGTCTATAGAGTTTTCTAAAGAATGGCTTCTATATGAAATGTTTAATTTTCAAGTTATGTTTCCATTCAGAGGATTTTATGACATAGTTGATATCTTAGTAAAACAATTTAAAATGATGATTGTTACCTATGTTTAGTCATCAGGAAGAACATTGAGCCCTGGCCAGTATGGCTCAGGTGGTTGAGCTTTGCCCTGTGCACCGAGTGGTCATGGTTCTATTCCTAGTCAGGGCACATGATGGTACTCAGTCCCCAGTAGGGGGTGTGTAGGAGGTAGCCACTCGATGTTTCTCTCTCATTAATGTTACTCTCTCTTCCTTCTCCTTTCCTCTCTCTCTAAAATCAATCAAAAAGTATTTTTCTTTAAAAAAAAAAAAGTACTTTGACATTTAAAGCTTGGGGATGAAGAGGAGCTGGTTCAAGATCTGGTTTTCCAAGAGGAGCAAAGAGCAAAGATGTCAAAAGAGACAGAGATTCAAGAGATAGCTTCTGTGGAGGGCTATTGCTGGGGAAAATTCTTATTTGTACATTTACTTGCAAAAAGAGACACACAGTGGTTTTCATTGTACTGAAGCTTTCTTTAACTTTTTGTAGAAAAAAAAATTCTTTTTGGCTCTCTGAACAAGGAGGTACTTGTACAATAGAAATGGCTTGACTTCAGTTGTTTTTGGCTTGTTAAATTTTATAAAGATGGCATGTGAGAATTAGGTTAGCCCTTAACTCTGATCAAAACATCACTATGATAAATATAAGAAGTCAAGTCTTCGGGGTAGAGTTTAATTCAGCATGCAAGAACAAGAGAGAGGATAGGCCAAATTTCAGGGACTTAAATAAATAAAATCAGAGATCTCCATTTTGTCCTAAAAATATATGCTTCTGCTTTCACCATGTCTGAGAGGTGAATCAGTGAGTTATTTTGTTTTGTCTTTTTTATCTGCTTATCCTACCTAAGTAGGATAAACAATGGAATGTCCCAAACAAGTAAAAACTTGCAGGCAGAAAAGGAGAAGAAAGAGAAGCAAATGGTTGGGTTAATACCACTCAGAATTGACAGGTAGATCATGGGTAAGCAAATAGCCACAGGACTAATTTTAAAAGATCAAAAATTGAAACTGTAGTGCCCTATAGATTACAACGCAATGGTACTGTCAGTTTGCAACTAATGCACTTTCTTTCTTTTTCTTTTTTTTTTTTCTAGAAAGAAAGAAAGGGTTTGTTGAAGTTGCTTTCTGGAGCCTCCACCAAACGGAAGCCCCGAGTGTCCCCCCCAGCCTCACCCACCCTGGAAGTGGAGCTGGGCAGTAGTGGTGGCGGTGGAGGTGGCAGCAGCAGCGAGTTGCCTCTGCAGGGAGCAGTGGGTCCCGAGCTGCCGCTAGGGGGCGCCCACGGCAGGGTGGGCTCCTGCCCCGTGGACGGAGATGGTCCTGCCCAGGCAGTGGCTGTGGGAGCAGCTCTGGCCCAGGAGGTCCTTCATCGAAAGACTAGCTCCCTGGACTCTGCCGTTCCCATCGCTCCACCTCCTCGACAGCCATGCTCCTCCCTGGGCTCCGTCATGAATGAATCTAGGCCTGTTGTTTGTGAAAGGTGAGTTCAGTGTTTTTCCAGCAGAAAACTAAGACATGCGTGGCAAGCTTTATTGCTGGAATATTTATCCTGACATTTAAGATATTTCCTCACATCCCCTTCTCTGTTTTTTTTTTTTAAACTAAGGACGTAATAGCAACCAAGCATTGGCTTTCTTTTACCACTTGCTGGAACATACTCTGGTCCCTGCTTTTCCTTCCTGTGTGCCTTTCAGGGTTTCGGTCTCCCGCCTTCTTTTTGTATATGATCTCCAGACAACCAATCCAGAATGGTACCTGGATGAATTCCATCAATCACTGGAGATTTGTTTACATCTCTTCCTTCTTCTTGCTTCTCTTCGGTCGCCAGCAATTGTGCCCTTGTGTGTCATCCTTGGCCCCTTTTTACTAGTGCTTGCTACTTGTAAAGCAGCCGGAGAATTCCACCAACTGAGAGGATTCTCTTTTTATCCTTCCTGAGCCAGAAGAGAGTGGCTCTGTTCTCGAGACCTGCCACCTCTCTGCACCCAGTGACTTGGCTCGGCTACACTCTTAGGAATGAACCCTGTTTGAGGGATTCTGGCCTTGAATAACTATTACAGATGTGAGCAATTCTGTTGGATACAGTCACTAGGGATCTAGGAGTGCATTGGGAAAGAAAATATACTTAGACAAATATCTGCTAGGTTTCTATGAACTGAAAATGAAGCACTGTTGGTTCACAGGAAAAAGCATGAAATACACTAAAAATGGCGGACTGTTTTCACGTAATGCATAAACATATAAACATTTTTTTTCAGTGAGTGTCATCTGGTTCATTGTTTCTAGAAGTGTTAGGCCCTGTGGACTTGAATTTCATAAGCAAAGCGGATTTCTCATTTGTGGAGGTGTTGCCTTTTAGGTAGCATTTCCTATTGCGGAATCAAAAATCTTATTATCCAAGTGTAATACTTAAAATGACTTCAGTGCACCTAACTCGGTATTTCAAATGAACATGTGTACCCACCAAAATCTGAAGCCTTCATTCATATATATATTTTTACCCATAAATAAACTGCAAAAGAATAAACTTCAAACAACCTATGTGCATGAAGTACAAAGTACACAACTTATTGTGTGTTTTTATCAAGAGGTGAGATAATTTTCTGTAATTATATTCCTTATATGAAATCATTCTGTCTTTCCCCTCATCGGCTGTGCTCTTGGTAAAGTTTAGGGATTTTGTCTTGAATTCACGTCCTCCTTGATTCTGACAGTAGCCTCTCTTTCTGCAACCTCACTCTGCTTTCCAGGGATGGAGCCTCTGTCCCTGGAGTGAGTCCAGCGACTTGTTTACTTTCTTTTGGCCACAAAGGCTCCTCCTCTCCCCAGCCCCAGGCATTGAGCTGCAGTTTTTCCTTCATGCCTTGAATCACTCTCTTCTTTTTCCTGTCATTTGTGGTGTTTGTGTGACTGTTCTGAGTGCTCATTCACTTTGCCCAGACTCTCCCTTGGCACTGGCCCGGGCACTGCTCTCCCGCCCCCTTTTATGTGTTCCTTTTCAGTCGCCAGATGTCCTCCATCTCTGTGGCTTCTGCATTCCAGCCCCTTCCTCTGAGAGGAGCTCATTTGGAACAGCAGGCTCCCGCTGTTCAGTGCTTCTGAAAAGGGGAACAGACAGGTGATGGCGGTTCTGGGAGTGCGGGACACACATCAGAAAGGGAACGTGGAGGCTTTGATGATGGGACAGATGGGCATGGCCACTCTGCAATTCTCTGCACTGTTTTTTTTTATAGGGCCATTTCCATTTTTACAAGTAGAAAAAGGGGCCTTTGGGGAAGATTTCTGCCCAAGTTTATATTTTTTATAACCCACATGTTCAGTGGAATATTAAATGCTAGAGCCTGACCAGCTTTTCACAGCCCCTTTGCCTTCCTACCACGATGGCGATAATATTTATTTAACTTGGAGTCTCGGGTCTGCCTGGCTATAACAACGAAATGAAAAATGTGTGAAAACAAGTAGTAGGGGAAAACATCCTATTATTCACTGGGGATGAAATGTTTTTGCCAACTGTATTATTTTGACATTTCAAAACTTTCAGCACAAAAGTGCTTAATGCTAAAAACGAAGGACAAAATGAACTTTCCCACCAGTACGATTCAGAAAGAGTTTCAGGATCCTAGATTCCTTGATTCACAATCTAAATATCCATAACTCCTGCCCTTGACAGAGTACAGAATGCCTGTGGTTCTCTTGGTAGAATCTTTACTGATAAAACTTCATGGAACTGTTTTCCAATGGATAGTATTGGCACAGTATGAGATAGGAACCAGCTGCAGATTATAATGAGAACAAGCATACAATTTCTTATCAAACCCTGACCGTGCCCCATTGATCTAGAGGAAAAGACTGTGACTAGGGCAGCCAGGGCTGTCTGTCAGAGAAAGAAGCCTCCACGTGACAGGAAGACTAAAAGAGTCTCACAGTGAGGAGGGAGGGACCTTGAGGTGTGTTGACAGGTCCTGGTGTCAGCTGAGAGGATTCTCTGAGAAACTAAAGGATTCTTTTGTGTTTGTGCGAGAAACGGAAGGAAACAAGAAATAACACTCTATCCCAAAGGCAGCAAATGTATAATTGATGACAGCAAAAATAATAGAGCAAGTATTTTGGGCTCTATTTTAGACGGACTGAGGAAAAAAATAATCAGAAATTGCAATCAGAAAGTGGAAATAAAATATTTTAGAAGAGATGGCAAATGAAAGTATATATGACAGCTTTATTTTGTCTTCTAAAAACACAAATAAAGGGCTTAAGGAGACACAGCAAGTCATCTTTGTGTATATTTTTAAGTTTAGGAATTAAATTGATAACCACATACCTGTAAGACCGTCTCCTAAATTAGAAAAGAACCTGTGATCTTTGATCAGGGATTAAACAATAATACTTGGAAACATTCAAATTGGATAGAGTTGGATTACAGAAAGGTAGTCGGCTTAACCAGCATGATCAATTTGAGTCAGTGACATTGAACCCACAGGGTGAAGCAATGGACATAATGTGCTTGGACTGCAAGCAAACTGCAGAGAAAGCTTGTATGGTTTCACTAGTAAAATACTTAATTGGCTGTTTGATTGTTATAGCAATTAACATAAAGCAGTGAATGGTTACCCACCCAGACCAGGATGATGGGCGGATGGTTCCCAGTGCCACCAGGGACCCAATTTGGGCTATACTAGGGGAGATTAGAAACAAAAATATATCAACTACAGAGTATGCAAGAAAGGCCAGAAAAAAATAAAGGAAATGGAAAACATATACTAATGAAGATTACAAGTACCGAAGCCAGAACACAACAGCCCAAATCAGGAAGATTGGCATTGGGAAGTCAGTGGGACTTCTTCACATAGCAAACTTCTATTCCTCCCATTCCACACAGACACTGTTGCCAGAAATTGAGCCAGGATCCACCAGCCACAGGGCCAGAGGCCCATCTACAGTCATGTCTGTGAGCCACACTGCCCTCCAGGGGCTCTGTTCAAAGGGAGCAGGGGGTGCTTTCCAACAACCACAGTACCATTTTTCTCTAATCTTTCCATTATTTTCGTTCACTCATTCATTCATGTATTTTTAATATCTCGATAAAAAAATTTACATAAAGTATGCCTTCCTTCCATTTCAAATTCAGTGGCATTAAGAACTTTACAATGTTGTATAACCATTGCCACGATCCATTTCTAGAACTCTTCCATCATCTTAAACAGTTTCATCTTAAACTGAAACTCTGTACCCATTTAACACTAATTCCCCACCCCCTCTTTCAGCCCCCATCAACCACCTTCTACTTTCTGTCTCTATGAGCTTGACTAGTCTGTGGATGCATGAAATTGGGTGATATTATCCTTTTCTGTGTGTCTTATTTTACTTAGCATAGTATTTTAGGGTTCATCCATATTGTATACTATGTGTCAGAATTTCATTCCTTTTTAAAAAATATATTTTATTGATATTTTACAGAGAGGAAGGGAGAGGGATAGAGAGAACATCGATGAGAGAGAAACATCAATCAGCTGCTTCCTGTACACCCCCTAGTAGGGATGTGCCTGCAACCAAGGTACATGCCTTGACCGGAATCGAACCTGGGACCCTTGAGTCTGCAGGCGACGCTCTACCCACTGAGCCAAACCAATTAGAGCTTCATTCCTTTTTAAGGAGCTTTATACATTTTAAAAAATAGTTTGCTATATAATGAGGCCTTTTTTTGTCACTCAGCATGCTTATTAAGAATTATCATATGTGCTGTGCTAAGTAGCATGAGACAAGTGAATTACCATCATCTCACCCTTCAAGAAGCTTACAGTCTAGTAGAATAAATGTGATAGAAATGTAGATGGCAATAATACCAGGTAGACTGGGCCAGGTGCCATAAAAAACATAACACGAGGCCTCTGGAATCTGGTCAAGCATGAAATTACTTCCAGTCGTGGGGCATAAGGTTTCACAGAGGAGAATTGGAGAGCCTGATTGGGTCTGGACAGGCAGAGAGGTCCTCAAAGGGAGATCCCAGTGAGTTAACGCCTATTTAACTCACTACACCCCATGAGCCAAGGTATGGAGTGGGGGAGGTAAAGGTCATATTTGGGGGACATGGTCAGATTTAGACAAGTGTTTGGTATGTTCATGGAGATAATAATAACTACAGCTATCAAGAGAAGGCCAGGTCATTGAGAGCCTGAGGATTAACCTTGCAGACAGTGAGAAGATGAGAATGATTTTTGAGCAACAGGTAACTGCAAATGGAGTTGACAGTTAAGGAAATGAACGTATTCAGTGTAGAATGGAATGGGGACCAGAAGAGATTTGAGGCAGGGAGGACAGGTAGGTTATTTTACCAGGTGGACGGTAAGGAGTTTGTCCACAAATGATGGTGGCCATGACTATGAAGAGCAGTGGATGGGGTGCACATTTTGAGGGTGCATCAGCAGGTCCCATAGAGGTCATGGGGGAGAAGTCTTTGACTCCTGAGGTTCAGAACTTCCCAAAAGCCCTATCCTACTGAAGACAAGCATGATCCCAGTGAAGCTCAGGGTGCAGCAGCAGACGGGGAGGGCTGCTACAGCTGTGCCTCACATCTGTTTGTTGGTCTGTAAACTTTCTAGTTGGCAAACCCTCTGTGCCTGAGCTGGCTGGCCAGTTGTGCCCAGGATTTGGCTTTAAGAATTCGTGTTAGAAATCTGTATGCAAACTACCTCATAAGGCTCCAGGCCAGAATCGGAGCTGGACGATGTCTAAGGAGAGTCTGTGCCTGCTGCACCTGGGAGTCTTCATGCAATCAAGGCTGTGTCACAGTTTCCATTATGCACATGGTGTCTCCTTCCACCCCCCAGAGGCTTAGAACTTAGCAGTGAAAATGTGCTTCCCCTGGGAACAGAGCAGGAAGATTATGTTCTTAGCCCAGCAGCAGTTCTAGTTAAAAAAACAAAAACAAAAAAACGTTGACAAAATTGGTTTAGTGCATTTTGTTAAATGCAAATATTCGTCTAATTCACTTCAAGTTTTTCAAGAACTATTTTTGTTTCATTTTCCCTTGAAGGCAGAATTGGTGGGATGCACATTTCATCAAACATCTACTCTGAATGGGATCTGAGTCACTTGTGCACTTTTTTCCCCCACAGAATTATAAAGCTTTGCTTAAATTTTAACTTTCCTCAAATGGCAATTGTTTACATTGCTTTTTGCATGGATTTTTATCGTGTTGCCAACAGACGTGAGAAATCTCATTTGGATCCCTGCCTTCAGATAAGTCCAAGAAGAAGGTATTAGTCTTGCTTTTATAGATGTGAAGGTTTAGAAAGAATTCCAAAACCTTAAACTACACCATTCTAAAGTTCATCAAGTTTCATTATCAGGCAGTTTTCCTTTAGGTTGTGTTGAATCTGTTTCTTGCGTAGCAGTGGCCAGCTACTGACTGCCCATTCTTCATCTTCTTGGAGCACCAGGCCCCTGCCTGCTCTGGCCAAATGATCATGCTGGGGTGTGAACTCTGTGAGCATCACACATATGATCTCACTACTTACGTGATAACACCTGCTTAACCACTACAGTCCTATTCTACAGACCAGGAAACTAAGACCAAGACACCTGAGATAATTGGCCCAACGTTATTCTGCTCCAAATGACCTTTATGGCTGTGTCAGATTCCAGGCCAGGGCCCTCCCCCATGCCATGCCTCTGCCCTCATCCCATGTTTGATTGAACCCTAAGCCCTGTTGTCTATAATTATTCATGTTTGAATTGAACCTCTTTTAAGGAACAATAAGCCAGCCTCCTTGCTGTGCGTTTGCTTCCGTCTTGGAGGATAATTTGCTCTGTTGCCCAAAGTCGCTCTGGAATTGTTTGGGCAGCCACTAGACCTTTGCCGAAATGCCTTTTTAATAGAGCAATAGTCTGGGACTCTCCCTGTGGTCCTTCTTAATGAGAATAGATTCTGTTTCCTATGGGAAGGAGACTGGTGAAACTAGCAATCTTTTGAAAGGGCTAGGCTCTGATGGGTTTTATGAGTTTGGGAGCAGTGTATAGAATTTGTTCTGCTGGTCATGTTTTAAGCCATAACATTATTTACCTACAGTCAAGAGTGGGTCCTATAATCTGCTGTGTAACAAAGTACCCCCAAACTTAGTGGCTTAAAGCAATAAACATGTATTACCTCACAGTTTCTGTGGGTTGGAAGTTGGGAGCAGCTTATCTGGGTGGTGGTAGCTTAGGGTGTTTCTCAAGATCATACCCCAGATGTCAGCCTGCGCTACAGCTATCTGACGGCTTGGCTGGGCTGGGACTGCCTTTCACGGTGGCCCGCCCACCCACATCACTATTGGTGAGCTAGTTTTGGTTTTGGGGAAGAGACCTCCGATGCCCACCATGTGGTCCTCTCCATAGGGATGATGGATTTGATCAAAACATGGCAGCTTGCATTTTCCCAGAGCACATGACCCAAGAAAGAGTAAAATGGAAGCCACGTGCCTTTTATAACCTAGCCTCCACAGTTACACACGGTCACTTCACAGTGTGTTATTGCTCACACCGTGTTATCACCATCATGGTTGGAGGAGGTTACATTAGATGCGACTACCAGGGGGCAAGGCTCCCAGGACCAGCTTGGAGACTGACTACCTACTGTGCACCACCATTTTCTTCTTTTGGTTGGGAAAAGCAGGAGAGGTGTGAAGGGGAGCATTAACGCTGGAAAAATAAAAAGGGATAAAAGGATATAGAGCCTAGCCCTGGTTGGTGTTGCTAAGTGGTTAAAGCTCCAGCCCATGGACCAAAGGGTTGCCGGTTCGATTCTTAATCAAGGTCATGTACTAGGGTTGAAGGTTTCCCAGCCCCAGTAGGGGCACGTGCGGGAAAGCATCCAATCGATATGTGTCTCTGACTTCAATGTTTCTCTCTCCCCCCTCATCCCTTCCTTCCACTCTCTCTAGAAATCAATGGAAAAAATACCCTCGGGTGAGGGTTAAAAAAAAAAAAAGATTTAGAGCATAAAACACCCCCTCTCCCCCACTGCCGCCACCACCCTTTCTGGCTTCTGTGGCTGCTAACTGTTATTTGCAGAAGTAGATCCAGGAGTATGGGATAGATAATATTACATCAACAGGGCTTCTGGGGTTTATAAGTGATAATGACTCCTTTTCCTGCTGATGGGATTTGGGAGCCAGTGGAGAAGTGTCCCTACCCGCGGGTTAAGTCAACGAGGACCCTGGAGGGGGAGTGGGGATGAAAGGGACAAGAGACACAAGGAATGGAGACAAGACAAAGTTCTGATCAAGTCTCGTTTATTCAACAGTAGATCGTTTATTCAGCAGTAGATCGGGGTATTTATGGGGAGAAGGAGAAATGAGGAAGTTAGTGAAAATTCCTAGCCCTAAGGCGAAACGCCTGGCTTTCGGGAGATAGGGAAAGAGATAGGGTTTGGGGTAATAGAAACCTAGCCTGAGGTTAGTGCTAATGTGGCTGATGCTTACTACAAAATGGCTATCAAGCACAAGTTTCCCACAGAGAAGCAGACACAGTTACTGTACTAATAGAGAACCGAGGGTCAGCCTTGTTCCTGATAGTGTTGGACTGAACTTGTGGCCACAATCTTGCCTTCCCTGCCTAGACCTTAAGACAACCTGCCCGAGGGAGAATTTGAGTGTGTAAAGCAGGTGAGCTTCCTTAGATTGCTGCCTCACCCCTGTCAAGCCCCAGTGTCAGGGACACAGAGAGGCCGCCTTAGAGACCCCAGTCCAGAAGGCAGGCCCCAGCCTGGCCACTCCGAGCTTACAGCGTGATGGAGAGGCCAGGCACAGCCCCTGGGCCGGCGGCAGGCAGAGCAGAGTGCCCCGGTGCCTCCAGTGTCCCCAGTCAAATGAATCCACTCATTTCTTCTTGAGAAAAGAGAAGGACAGGCCATTTCTTCCAGAGAAATGGAATATGATTTTTCTTCTGTACTATAAACATTTGAGGGGGACAAGATGGCTCTCTGTCAAGGGCATTCATATAAACCAGTCCAAGTCAACTATAGTGGGCCATTCAGCTTATCCAGACCGTCAATACCCAGTCTCTGCTTCCCAGAGCACAGTTGTATTTTGAGTGGTTTTACAGACATCATCAACAAAATCCATGCTGCTTCCCCTTCTGCTTGTGGACACCATTCTTGCCGCTGCTTGGAAGGGCCTTCCCTAAAATCTCTCTCTCTCTTCTAGGCACAGAGTGGTGGTGTCCTATCCTCCTCAGAGTGAGGCCGAACTTGAACTTAAGGAAGGAGATATTGTGTTTGTTCATAAAAAAAGAGAGGATGGCTGGTTCAAAGGCACGTTGCAACGCAATGGGAAAACTGGCCTTTTCCCAGGAAGCTTTGTGGAGAACATCTGAGGAGACTCACCTCGGGAAGGCTTAAACTCCTATCACTCCACAAGAGAGCACAGCGCGATGTCACGGAAAGAGCACATCGGTGGACTTGTAGGTGGCTGGGAGACAAGCGGAAGGCAGGCGTGTGACCCCAGGGCCCCAACACATGTAGACGAGCAAGCAGCGTGACGAGAACGTGGTTGTGGGTTTTGTCACTCTGGATTCGGATGAGGAAGGTGTGCCTTGTACTGTCTAATTAACTACACAGAGAAACTTTTTTTTTAAGATATAAAGCTAAAATGGACAATTGTTTACAAGGCTTAATTAATTTATTTGCTGTTTTAAACTTGAATTTTTCTCGTTATGGATCAATTCTTTGGGTTATGATTTTAAGGAATTATTAATTTATGAAATGATAGCTAAGGAGAAGCTGGATTCTCTCCTGTTGAGAGCAAGAGATACTTTTTAACAGAGAATGAACTCCCCCTTTCCCACACCGATATTTTTTGCCTTTTTTTTTTTTTTTTTGCCTTTTGAAGACAGAAATGCCAGTTCTCTGATTTGGTTTTCCTCTTTGGGAAACCAAAACGTGCAGCTGAATCATTACCAATAAGGGCCCGGGGTTGGGAGACAGAAACTTGAGAAAAGAGACGTTAATGGTTGCTTGTCTTTCTGGTTTGGTCAGGAATCGCCTTAAGACCTAGTCCTCGATTTAATTTTATGGGTTTTTTAAAATTTTCCTAGAATGAAATCAGTGAAGCGCTAAGGAAGAGTAAAGCACAACCCTTGAACAACAACAAAAATGTATTCAGAAATCTACTTAGTTTTATAAGAGAAGCAGCTTGCTTTCATTGGTTGGCAATTGGGAAATCTGAAATTGGACTCCTGTCCGAGAATGGCTGTGAATGCCATGTGCCCGTTTTACCTTCAGTGGTCTGCATGCCCAGGACACAGTGAAGCGTTTGTGAGGTAGTGGTGGTCCGTGATGCACTCGTGCGGAAGTCAGTGGCTATGAGAAACACTGTGAAACGTTTACATACACCCATCGTGAGTCCTTTCCCATGTGTGCATGTGGCTGGGTTGGTTCCCACAGTAATCTCTGCTGAGCATGGTCTGTATATTTCACTGCAATTTCCTCTCGAGGTGAGTTTGTGCTCGGAATTGACCGGTGCAGGAGCTAGAAAATAAACAGTACTCTTTTTTTTTCTACCCCAAAGCCACTACTGACCGATGTCTCTGAGTGTACTCCCTCTCTCTCTGGCCAAGGTATCCATCAGCCATGACACAAGTCATTAGTGAAAATGGTCCTTTATCCATGTTCCCAGCTGCCGAGGGATGTCAAGGGTGAGCCAGGAGGCCGCTGCTGCCGCTGTTCTCTCGCAGCCCCTGGGAGGCTTGGCATGAGGGAGGGTGCCCACACCTTACAATTGTGGCGGGACCCAGCTGAGCCTGTCTTTTTATATCCGTTCTTTGATGTCATCGGCCTCTTCTTCCCATTTCATTCCCGTGCCACGTAGTGGTGGGTCTGAGTTGTCCTAAAAAAAAAAAAGGAGGGAAGACAGCCTGGGAGTGAATGGAATCATTGCCACAGTTTCCTCTTGAGCAAACAAACACAAAAACCTTTTTATTTCTTACTTTTAAGAATTACAGCTGGGAAATAGAAACATGAACAGAAAAGTCTTCTTGCAACAGCAAGAGGTTTCATGGTCTTAAAACGATGTATGATGTGGTGGAAATGAAATCATTCCTAAATTAACCATTGTTTTTATAAGACACTGTACATTATGTTCCTGTGTGTTGAATTTTTTTAAGAAAAATACTTGGATATTCATGTAATATATAAAGGTTTGGTGAGATGAACTTCAGTTAGGAAAAAAAGCTGCTATCAGCTTTCATCTGTGTAAGTTGACACCAATGTGTCATAATATTCTTTATTTTGGGAAATTAGTGTATTTTATAAAAATTTTAAAAAGTAAAAAGACTACTACAGGTTAAGATAATTTTTTACCTGTCTTTTCTCCATGTTTTAAGCTATGTGATTGAAGTACCTCTGTTAATAGTTTCCTGGTATGAAGTTGGTTAAAATTTCATCTGTTAATAGATCACTTAGATAATATAATGTATGGGTTTTTCTATTGGTTTTGGGGGGAGACAATAGATGGAGATTTTGTAACAAAGACTTGTTACACATTGATAGGGTGATGATTAAATTGCCATTTATCATGTTAATGATTTAAAGACTGGAGAAAAGGTTCAAGATTAAAATTGGATGTTCATCCTTTACATGTCTCTTGTGTCAGTCCTTAAAATTCTTTTCTTCTTTCTTTCTTTTTTTTTTTTTTTTTTAATCTGGGACATATTGTACTTAGTTTCTACTTCATAAAAATTCTTTACATGTATCTCAAACAGAAAATGCCTACAAAAATCGTTTTGGTGGTTTTACTACATTTTACCTCTCCACCTAACAAACGTTCTTTGGTCAGTTCCCCCAAGAAGTTTAAAGTCTTCTTAGAGTTTATGGAGTTTCATCAAATGTAACCCTTCTGCTCCCGCCCCTTCACTATGGTGACTGCAGAATCTGGACCATGCTCGAAGTCTTGTCTTAGCCATAGAAAGAGCACCAAACCTGCAAGCAACTGTGTGGTAACCTGTGGGCCTCAGTAAGGCCTGGGAACATAACCTGTGATTTTAATCTTTCATGAAAAGCCAACAAGTTGTAAGATTAGAAGGACCATGTATGTCATTAGAATATATATATATATTTTCCTCTTTTAACTTGTAGTTTCTATCAAATTATTTATCAGAATGAAAAATTCTAGGTCATATCATAGCTTTGCCAAAAAAAACTCTCCTTATAACCGCTTGGACAAGTCAATTATTATTTCGTTTCTTCCAGTTGCTGCTCTGAGTACCTCCCTGGGTGAAGAGGAGCAAAGGAGATAGTGTCACTGTTTTGAAACGTGCTATTTTAATATGTGGCCTTACTTTCATCTCTGGTTTCAGATATTTCATCTCATTCCCTTGGAGTATGCGTATAATGCCTTTACTGGGGCCTAATTGGATTTAGAAGGAACAAAGTAAGGTGATGTTTCCAACTGCTATGCATTTAGTTTTCTGTTCGTAAGTTCAGGTGAATATTTCAATCCAGAACTGTAATCATTAGAATTCAAGCTTTGAACATGTTTTTCATACACTAAGTTGTATGGCTCATTATGTGTATCCATGTGAAGTTTTTAGAAATATGTTTTCAACCAGTTAAACAATGTCCTTACCAAGGTAGAATCCTATTGAAATGACTCCTTTCCAGGAAAAAGAATTTGCCAACTACCACAATAATTGAGAGGATGTTTACAGGAGAGACTAGCCAGTGTCCAGGCTTAGCAAGGTCTCACCGCTCGCTCCCTCCTGTGAGCTCCTGGCTGGAGTGGCTGTGCTGGGGAGCTTTGCTTGTTCCTGGCAGTAAATCACCTGGACAGGACAGCTCTTCGAGTGGAAATCAACCATTGTGAACCGTGACAGTTTAAAACATCCTCCCTCTGGCTTACAAATGAACGTTTCTCTTGTGTTTCCTATTAATAACTTTCTGACGTGGCTCTTCCCATTTAAAAGCACCACCTTGATTTCACTCAATGCACATTGCTATTGTACTGCAATGACCCAGATCCCTAGGAACCAGGTTGACGAGACCTGCAGCAAGTGGCATTAATCTTTGAGCCGTCATCCAATACTATTATTACTGGGTCGGACCACTTTTAGCCTTAATGCCACACCCCCTCAGTATAGCTGTTGCAGGCAAGAGGGGCAACAACAATAAAAAAAAAAACTAAGACTTTCTTCGCAGAGCAGCAAGTGTGTTAGCAAGTAAGATGTAACATTCTGAGTCCTTGTGGCACTATGGCTAGAGGCTTTCTCCAGCCCTTTCTGCAGATTCTCAGCTTGGCTTCCCAGAAATCCAGTTATTTTTGAAAGTGGAGTCTCTGAGAGAGACTGTTAAAGATCATTAGGTCACAAAACCTAATTGATAAGGATAACGGTCTAATAGCAGTTGTAAATTTATCTTTGATTGCTATTTCAATGTTTGGACACTGAATATATATGTTATGAAAGCATAGACTATCCTATCTAATAAAAGAGTAATATGCAAATTGACCATACCTTCACTACACCCACAAGCCACTCCCACCAGCCAATCAGAGCGAGTATGCAAAATAACCCAACCAAGATGGCTACAGCCACAGAGAGAGCAGGAGAGAGGCTTGGGTTGCCCCTGGTGATGGAGGAAGCCAAGCTTTCTGCACACCCTGGTGGGCCCAAGCCTCCACTTAAGGCAACAAAGTTTCAATGGCTGTGGGAACAGAAGGCTTGGCTCTGTTCCAGGCTACAAAGTGTCAATTGTAGAAGATAAATAAATCCCAGATACCAGGGCCTCCGCTTAGGTCGCCAGGGGACATGGCTGGCCTGCAAACCACCACAGGCCCCTTGCCCAGGCCACCCCACCCTGATCCAGGACAAACCAGCTGGCCCCCAGGACTCTATCCTATCTAATAAAAGAGTAATATGCAGATTGTCCATCACTCCAACACACAAGATGACTGCCCCCATGTGGACACAAGATGGCCAGCAGGGGAGGGCAGTTGGGAGGGACCAGGCCTGCAAGGGAGGATAGTTGTAGGTGATCAGGCCAGCAGGGGAGGGCAGTTGGTAGGGTCCAAGCCAGCAGGGGAGGGCGGTAGGAAGACCAGGCCTGCAAGGGAGGAAAATTGGGGGTGATCAAGCCTGCAGGAGAGGACAGTTAGGGGTAACCAGGCCGGTAGAGGAAGGGAGTTGGGGTGACCAGGCCTGCAGGGAAGGGCAGTTAGGGGCAAACAGGCTGGCAGGGGAGCAGTTAAGCATCAACCAGGCTGGCAGGGGAGTCATTAGGGGATGATCAGGCTGGCAGGCAGAAGCGGGCAATAATCAGGAAGGCAGGCAGGTGAGCAGTTGGGAGCCAGCATTCCTGGATTGGGGGGCGGGTGTCTGATTGCCCATTTAGGCTCAATCCTACTTGAATTGAGCCTAAATGGGCAGTCGGACATCCCTCAAGGGGTCTCAGATTAGAGAGGGAGCAGGCTGGACTGAAGAATATCCTTCCCCCGCCCCTCCTGCACAAATTTCGTGCACCGTGCCTCTAGTAGGGTTATAAACTTCATCAGTATCTGTTGTCTAGAGCAGTGCTGTCCAGTAGAACTTATGCTCTGGAAAGCTGTGGAAATGTTTTAGATCTGTGCTCTCCATTGTGGTAGCCATTAGCCACATGTGCCTCTCAACCCTTGAAAGGCTGCTGTGACTGAGGAACTGAACCTCTCATTTGATTTCATTTTAATTAAAATTTATAAATATCCATATGCATATAAATGGCTACCATATGAGACAGTGCAGTTTTGGAGAATAAAAACCTATTGTTAAATGAGCATCCAGAAAAGGGATAAAAAAAAAATGTTAACACTCTATCCATACTCTGCTTTGGAGGCACCAACTTGTAAGTTAAAGCACACAGAACCTGATTGTGTTAGAAACTGTCTCAAGATCATGTGAAAACATCTTAACTTTGAGCACTAGAGATTATTCAATTTTTTAAAAATATATCTTTATTGATTTCAGGGAGGAAGGGAGAGAGAGAGAGAAACATCAATGATGAGAGAGAATCATTGATTGGCTGCATTCTGAATACCTCTTTATGAAGATTAAGCCTACAAGTCATGCATGTACCTTTTTTTTTCTATTTTTTTATTGTGTTACATGTATACATATCTCCCCATTGCCCCCCTCTCCTCCCTCCCAGGCTTACCCCAACCCCCCAGTGTCTATGTTCATTGGTTATGCTTATATGCATACATGCATGTACCTTTGACCGGAATCAAACTCAGGACCCTTTAGTCCTCAGGCTGACGATCTATCCACTAAGCCAAACCAATGAGGGCTATTTCTTTAATTTTGATAATTTCTTCCTTCTTCTGCTCTACACTCACCCCCCCCACCCCCCCCCAAAAGATGAAGCTAAAGATTAGATTTAAGAAGTAAATGGGGGGATTCTCCTGAGCCTTGTGGTGTGGCTAGTGGCCCAATGCCTTCTATGCAAGCAGAGACCCTGTAAGTCCTCAAAGGCCAGATCTCGTCTTGATTGTAACTTTCACCGTGATCTTGAATTCACCAAGGATCACCGGAATAAACACAGGACTCCTAAAGCTGTTCAGATAATGGGATGATGTGTCTACTGTGAACTTAATGAGCATTATCTCCTCAGATGGAGGTTGGGGTTTATACGGGGTGGGGGGAGGAATGCTCACCCAGTAATTAAACATGAAATGCCACCTCTAAAACAAAGGCCATGCTTCTTATTCCCCAGCCCCTGATCAAGGTCAGTTCAAGTGAAGGCCAGCGCCTTATCTTTGCAATCACATCCATTTCATTTCTTTGGCTGGCGAAAATTGAAAGCTTAATGGAATTACCTTTTCCCTTTTTTTAAGCACTCAAGGGTGCTACAAGACATAAAGCAAAAACGTCCCTTTGAGTAAAACCAATTTCCTTATAAATTATATCACAAAAGAACACTCAATAAACTCCCTAAAGGCAGAAACAAAGTCAAGACTGATGCTTGGCTGCCAGCTCACCCTTTAATACATGCTAATTCAATCATGACCTGTGTCTCCATTATAAACTCCCCTCTCCCCCTTTTCTGGTTTTCCTTTTTAACTAAGGTTTAATAAGAAGTTCTATAAAGAAATGATGCTGATTGAGAATCCTGATTTTTATTTTCTGAGGGGGGGTGTGGATTTTGTGAGTAAAAGTCCTTTTTATATTTTAGAAGATACCAGATGACAGCACCACTGAATCTTGAGGGTCTTTTGTGTGATACCAGTGGCTTTAAAACACTCCTTATCCAGTGAGACCACCTTGGTTGTGCAGATCCTCTGTGTACAGTAAAAGAAGATAGACATAGCCCGGCCAGCGTGGCTCAGTGGTTGAGCATCAACCTACGAACCAGGAGGCTCCAGTTTGATTCCTGGTCAGGCCACATGCCCAGGGTGTGGGCACAATCTTCAGGAGGGGGAGTGCATGGGGCAGCCGATCAATGATTCTCTCTGATCATTGATGTTTCTATCTCCCTTTCTCTGCCTCTCTGAAATCAACAAAAACATAAAAAATAAAAACATGTAAAAGAGGTTTGAAACAAGGTGGACAACGTGCGCCAGCAACAAACTACCAACACTGTAGAAGAGCCCCTGGATCTTATAAGGTTTAGCCTGGATGAGCGAATTTATGTGAAAATGAGAAATGACAGAGAACTTTAATGTAGATTACCTACTTATGATCAACATTTAAATATGATATTGGGAAATGTGGAAGAAACTGTGACTACTATAAAAATTGATGAAGAAATATATGAAGAGATATGTAAATAAACAAAATGGAATATTCCAATGTTTTTTTTCTGGGGAGTTGGTGTTGTCCTAGGTGCCTCTCCATTGAGAGTTGGTTGAAACAAAGTATATATCCTGTATGAAAATTAGGAGACTTTATATGATTGCATCTTTAAAGGTAGAAGATATTCTAAAGAGAAACCTGCAAAAATTTTGATATTAAGAAATAACCAAGGATTCTTCTGCTCCTGAAATGAGTTTGTTTGCACATAATTCTTAAGTGCCTAAAGCCAATTCTAGCATGTCAGCAGGGCTGAATCATCTGAAGATGGCTAAGGGCATTTCCCCAAACCTGAAAAGGATGATTGCTTGCTGCCAGACAGCTGAGGGCATCTTAATCTACATGTTATTGCTTCCTACTGGCCAAACCCCTGAACAGCCAAAGGCAGTTTCTCCAAAACCTAATAATCTGAGAATGGATTGTGTATACGAAATCCTACCCTTTGATGTGTATATCTCTACTTTGCCTTAGGACAAATTGTGTAAATAAATAGCAAGGGGTCCTAAGACAAGGAGAACTTAGTTTCTTTAACCAAGCTCCTCTGGCCCCCAAATGCCTTTCAAAATTATGTTTCATCTCTGGACTCTTATTTGATTTATGTACAGCACCTTCTCCAGGTTCCTGAACCCTTCTAGATGCCGGACAAGACCACTGGCACTTAAACTAAATGGCATTTTTATTTTTCTCCAACCCTTCCAATAAATGTGATCACCAAAACACACACACACACACACACACACACACACACACACACACACACACACACATAAAGTAGATGGACATAGAGAATAACTTGAGACATAGTGTTTAAAATAGCTTGTATATTATATAGACTCCACAACTCTCAAGCAGCCAAGCCCACACACCTGCTAGGACACAGTCTGAAATAAGGAGTGAGGACTGGTTTCTACATTCCTTCTGGAAGGAAGAGCTGGGCCCTTGCAGACAGGAGGAGCCACACATCCAGGAACCAGAGCTGCTCTAGACATGGTCAACAAGACCCATCACTTTTGTGGAAAGCCGCCTGTGCCCTTTCTTCCTCTGGCCACCATGGCACTGGGACCATCTCCATATATAGCCCACAGGGCTCGTTCTGGAGTAGCAATTGTGGATTCCTGTGATGTGGTGATGGTTGCAGAAATCAAAGCGGGGCTTGAATTTCTACTCTTTAAGTTGAAATGTTCTTTCCTGTGATTTATTTACCCACCAAGACAGATGTGTGGCACTGGAAGATTATCAGGTCAGCAGCCCCTATAATAAAATCAAAGTGAGTGACGCTTTCAAGAAGAAAGAAGGTCGCAAAAGAAATGTTGCACAAAAGCAAAGCAGTAGTAATCTCCCCTCCATCTGCCTTCACCATGGCTGAGGCATGGTGAAAGCAGGTCTAGAACTTGCAGAGTCAGACATTAGCCCTGGGTTCTGCTTTCAACTGTTCCTCACCCTGGAGAAGGTCTTTCTTCTTGCCTTAAGAAAAACTGTGTTTTGGATTATTTTTTGTTAACTTCACTGCCTCTCTGTCTCGGTGTCTGTCTCCATCTCTGCAGGGCCCTACCATTCTCCACCTCCTGCCCATGCCCCACTCTTTTCAGTGTAGGTGTTGAGTAATGGAGGTTGGTTGGTGTCTAGTGGAATAGTCCATGAACGAGTGTCCTCAGCTAGAAATGGTCTGCCAACTACTCCCCTTCAGTCTATCGGAAGAGCCATTGAGATTTTTGTGGTTTGTTTGTTTGTTTGTGTCTTTTCTCTCTTTAATTTTGTTGTATCAAGTCGTTACCAAGGTCTGGGATATTAAAAAAAAAAAAAAAAGGGCGAAATGATTTCAATGATTCCATTTTCAATTCAGATTCTGAAGGAGCTGAATATATCCCTTAGTTGTCTGAAATGAATACACACGTGCCCTACTATATTTCAAACTTACCATGTATTTATTGAGTGAGTTCTCACAAACCATTGTGTTTTTAGCTAGCACCGTGATAGGTATGATGAAAGATACAGAATCAATGCTTTTTTATCCATTTTTTTTTATTTGGAGATAAGTTACAGAACGTATACACTAAAAATGGGGAAAATAAAAATAGGTAAAATGTAGGGTCATAGAGCACAGGAGACTTCCAAAAGGAGGGATAATTCAGAAAAAAATGAAAGCCACTGTCTTATCCTCGAGGAGTCTACAGTCTTGTTGGGAAGAAAATACAAACTGAAAATTATAAGAAAGATTAGAGGACAATGCATCATGATAATAACTTCAAGGGAGGGATCACAAATATAGTATGAGCTCAGAGGAAAGGGAGAGGCAGGACTAAGTTTTACTAGTAGATAAAAAGGTGATAGGACCAGGACAATGAATGGAGAAAGTTTGAGGAGGTATCAGGAAGTGAACGACTTTCTGAAGACAGAACTTCGAGCACAATAGCTCCACAGCAGTTGGGCCAGAGATGGAAAACCCATGACTGGGCAGAAATGTGGGTTTTTTGTTGTTGTGTGGTTGTATGTGGTTGTGTGTGTGTGTGTGTGTGTGTGTGTGTGTGTGTGTGTAGTTAGTTTAGGCCAGGTACTAAAAAATGTGTTTGGTTTTTTTTGCAGAAATGTGTGTGTTTTTTTTTATAGTTAGTTTAGTCCAGGAATGTGTGTGTGCGCGTGCGTGCGTGTGTGTGTGTGTGTGTGTGTGTGTGTGTGTTGGTTTGTTTGTGTGTTTTTTGTTTTGTTTTGTTTTTGTGCAGAAATGTGTACTATTTTTCTATTTATTTGAATAGTTAGTTTAGGCCAGGTACTAAGAAATGTATGGGCTTTTTTCTTTGTTTGTTTGTTTTTGCAGAAATGTGTATTTTTTTTATAGTTAGTTTAGTCCAGGTGTGTGTGTGTGTGTGGAGGGGGGGGGGTTGTTTTTTAGTTTAGGCCAGGTATTAGAAATGTGTTTTTTGTTTTTTGCAGAAATGTGTACTATTTTTCTATTTATTTGTGTAGTTAGTTTAGGCCAGGCACTGAGAAGTCATGAAAGCCAAGCAGAAGTATTTATATACCTTGATGCTGCAAAGGTTTCCTGATACAGAAGTGACCTGCAACAGCCTGTAAGATGAGGAGTAGGGGAGCAGGGAGCTAGGGATATCATGGAGAAGATAGAGGC
Source organism: Lasiurus cinereus (assembly GCA_011751065.1). Lineage (NCBI taxonomy): Eukaryota > Metazoa > Chordata > Mammalia > Chiroptera > Vespertilionidae > Lasiurus > Lasiurus cinereus. The sequence continues at coordinate 9,285,064 of JAAGEH010000014.1, read as the reverse complement.
CTATATCATGGGGGAGATAGGAGTGCACAGAGGGAATGATGAGGGAAGTAAAGCAAGGAGAGACATTTTTTGGGGGAAAAAAGTTAATTGATGGATGGATGAATATAGAAAATGGAGTGATGAAACCAGAATCACACCTACCATCTTTATCAAGCTGAGCAACGGTGGAGCCCTTGTGGGGGTACAGTCACTAGATGGAGAGTATTTCCAGGTAAAAATAGTAAATTTTATTTTAGAAATATTGAGTTTGAAATGATTGCAGGAGCTTAAACTGAATGCCTATAGGCAGCTGAAAATACAGACTTAAATTCAAGAAGATAGACAGTGAGAAAAAAAAATCTCAACTGGGTGATTCTGAACTCTTTCAAGGAAAAGGGGATCAAAGGCTGCTGCTGGGGAAGGTCATGGGCAGGTGCCTGTGTGGAAGGGACATCACACAGCACTTCCTTCTGGCAAGGGCAGGAGGGCAGGAGGGAGGCATCAGGATAAGCCACACATCCAGGAACCAGGAGAGCTGCTCCAGGCATGGTCAAAAGGACCCATCCCAGCAGAGAGAGTAACTGAGGACGTTTGTATTTCCCAATTTCCTCACACATCACTGACAATTCCAACTGAATCCCCAAGCATTTGACATTCTGAGAAATTCTGCTCAGAATGCTTTGGAACCAAACCAAGAAGTTCTTGGCAGCTGTCCTGACCCGTTTCCCTCCTCTGTTTTTAAAAATAAATAAATAAAAGAAAGAAAGGAAGAAAGGGGGGAGGGGGAATAGAGACGGAGGGAGGGAGAAAAGGAGGAAGGAAGCTATACCTCTTGTGGAAGAGAATGTAAAGATTATGTATACCAAATCAAAGTGGAAAGAAAGGTTCTGTGCTCTTGTGATTGTGAATGACATGTAAATCCCTCTGGCAGATCATATGGGGTCTAACATATAAAAAGATGTCTTTAAAAACCATATAAAAATCTAATTGAACACAGCACAGTATTTGCTATGTAAACATGACTGTGTTTTCCCATGCATTGATTTTTCTTCTGCAAAATAAGAACACATCATTTATGAGAACAATCACATATCCCCCAGGCCTCCTCGGCTAGTCCTACAACTGTGTGCAGAGGACCTACATCCCTGGTACATATGAGGAGCAAGTTCGGCAAGTGCTAGGTGCTATGGACACTTACAAGCATTTTCACTTGGTGTTGGGATTCCCATCTTGGCCGGCTGTTGGCTTTATGCGATTTTCCCCATCTCTAATCGTTTTCTCTGCTTCTTAGATTACATCGCTCACTCTGGGCCGGTGGCCACGGGGTGGGAGGGAACACACACTGTTGTTGGCTCTGCGGGGCTCCTGATGTCTGTTAACTCTGCTGGTGATTTTTGAAGATCAAGAACACAGGGTGACTTGGAACAGTGTTCCCTTCCTGACAGGATAAAATGAGAAGTGCCCAGGATTGTCTGTGTTTCTTCCTTGCAGAAAGAAAACATCCTGGAAGGCGGTCCTCAAAGACAGCATGTCCAGACGGTGCATCCCTGGGTCTCAGATTGCCACACTGTGCTCCCCTTGCTAACACTGGCGGACCAAAGCTGCCACTTGGAGCTGGCCGGGCACCGGCTGGGAGGGGTCACCTGAAGTGACTCCAGATTCTCCCCAGCAGCCCGTGTTGGTAGCAACTCCTCCTGTTCCTTCTGTCCTGGGCTGATAGCTCCATGGGCAGGTGCCTGCATGGAGGAAACATCACACAGCACTTCCTTTTGGCAAGGGCAGGAGTGGGGCGTCAGGGTAAGTCACACATCCAAAAACCAGGAGAGCTGCTCCAGGAATGGTCAACAGGACCCAGCACAGCAGACAGAGGAACTGAGGAACACACAACCGTGCAATAGAAAGGGACATCAAGTGTCACAAGAGTTCGTTCCACCCAGTCAACTAGGTGGTGTGGAGGGTTGGACTGTAAAGCACAGTATCATTGCCAACTCAAGTCCTTCGAGGCCCGACTCTACTCCTGCTCCTCCTCAGCTGGCGGGTAACTAACTGCCAGGTGTCAGTGCAGAATACTGCTGAGGGGGGCTGTGGTGCTGTGATTTATAATGAGAAATATATGATTGTTTTTTGTCCCCATTTCTATCAGAGAGCTCCTAAAACCCTTGAAATTTCCTGAGTGATGAGAGCAACAAAAGGTGTCTCTTATTATGTTAATGAGGTGACTTTGGGAGGCTGTTAAGGATGGGGCTGGCTGCCAGTGGAGCCAACCCTGTGATTAGAGAGCTGGAACTTTAAGTCCCAGTCCCTGAACTTCAGGAGGGGAGGCCTAGAGGTTGACTCAGTCACCAGTGGCCAATGATGTAATCAATCATACCTATGTAATGAGGCCTCCATAAAAGCCCCAAAGGACAGTTTGTAGAGCTTCTGGGTTGGCTAACCCATGAAGATTTATTTGGGGAGAGTGGCGGAATGGGTCTAGGTCCTTTCTCGAGACCTTGCTCTTTGAATACCTTCCATCTGGCTGCTCCTGCTGCTCCTGCATTAGATCATTTGATAAGAAACCAATAATCTAGTAAGTAAAATGTTGCTGAGTTCTGTGAGCCACTCTTGGAAATAAATCAAATCCAAGGAGGAGGTTGGGACCTCCGATTTGTAGCCCGTTGGTAACAAGCACGGGTACTAACCTGGGCTTGCACTGTCTGGTGTGTGAAGCAGGGCAGAGGGGCCAGTCTTGCAGGACAGGACCCTTTACCTGTGGAATCTGACACTGTCTCCCTGTAGATAGCATCAGAAATGAATTGAATTCTTAGGCACCCTGCTGGTCCCTGAGAACTGCTTGATGTCCTGTGGGGAGCACCTCCCTCCCCTCTTCCCCAGTATACACATTGGAATTGGGTCCTGAGACCTAGATTAGCGGCCCACCTGGAAACTCTCTTTTGTAATTACTCCTTCAGAATGCAAGTACAACGGTGTCTAAGTGTGTGTGCTGCATCTCTCAGTATTCTTTGAAAGGAGCCAGTTATTCTGGTATCTCAGGTTGGTCTCCTCTGCATTGTTCAGTCTTTTCAAACAAGTAGACTTTTGTCTGTTGTTATTTTGCTTATCCTTCAAGACAGGAGTCAATGTATATCTGATAATGGGGAACTGAGATATGTTATTTCTTATTTTATTTTTGTTAATCCTCACCTGAGGATATTTTTTCATTTGTGGTTTTGTTTTTTTAAGGGAGAGTGAAAGAGAGAGGAAAAGTCAGAGAGAAACATTGATGTGAGAGAAACACATGGATTAGTTGCCTCCTGCATGAGCCCCCACCAGGGCCTGGGCCAGGGAGGAGCCTGCAACTGAGGTATGTATATGCCCTTAACTGGAATTGAACCCAGGATGCTTTAGTCTGCAGGCTGATACTCTATCCACTGAGCCAAATCAGCTAGGGCTGTTCTCTTAGAACCATGTGGATTCTGCTGCAAACCTTTGGGAGATAGGAAATGTTAATAGTTGTTGTAGTTTTCTTTGACATCTTACAGATAAGGATGAGATGTGGAGGGTTGTGGTACCAAATGACATATCTTCCAGGCCTAAAGATTTTGAGGAGGAATAACATGACTCATTTCATCCCCAAAGAGCAAACATTCAAGAGCACTTCCCCACCCCTTTTTCCCCACCAGTCAACTTCCCATGATGACAGAAAACCCAGAGGTCAGTCTTGCTGAAATGCTCCAACTCTTTTCTTCGTATCTGTCTGAGTTTCCTAGTAGTTTGGTGTGGAGGTAGGGCCAGATGGGCTGAATCCTATGTCAGTAAGTGAGTAGGGTGGAGAAGAACTGCTGACTGAACAGAGACTTGCTATGTCTAGTGCCCAGAGCTCTGAACCCACCTAAGGGCAGTAGTCGGCAAACTGTGGCTCTCTAGGCACATGTGTGCGGCTCACGAGCTGCAGTTTGCTGCTCTCTTGACTAATGAGTTTGCCGGCCACAGCCTCAGGAAAAAAACTTAAAAACATTTTAATAATGTACTAATGTCTTTAAACTGAAGTCAAAACTTCTGGGTAAGGGTAATGCCTTAAAGCAGTGGTTGGCAAACGCATGAGTCAAGAGAGCGGCAAACCATGGCTCGCAAGCTGCATGTGGCTCATGAGCTGCAGTTTGCCGACCACTGGCCTAGGGCAGTGGTCGGCAAACTCATTAGTCAACAGACCCAAATATCAACAGTACAATGATTGAAATATCTTTTGAGAGCCAAATTTTTTAAACTTAAACTTCTTCTAACGCCACTTCTTCAAAATAGACTTGTCCAGGCCGTGGTATTTTGTGGAAGAACTACACTCAAGGAGCCAAAGAGCCGCATGTGGCTCTCGAGCTGCAGTTTGCTGACCATGGGCCTAGGGTATTCAGGAGAGAGAGGCAGTACCTCTTGCAGACCTTGATCTCAGTTTGTACTCCATCTCTCCCCAATCTTCTTGGACTGGAGGTTAAAGATGTTACACATTCCCTTCGCCTCAGGGAAGGAGGCTCCTAGCCACACTGGTTCAGGACTTTCAGTCAACATCCTTTGATTCTTTGTCTGCTCTGAATGCAGGGCGGGAGAGGAGGGTGGTGAGCACTAGCAGCTAAGGAGTTGAGACTGGTTGGGTCTTCTCAATAGAAGGGGTGGAGTAGGGATTGAAGTTGTCCCTAAATTTTGTGTGTCTGTAGGGCAAAACCCTTTGTAGGACCTCACTCCCTACTAGACCAGAGTGCTGCACACCTTAGTGACCAACTCTTTCATCAGAAGCACATTTGCCCAAGGGGCGTAAACCCACTCAGGGGAGTGGCCATTGCTTTGTGCAGTTTCAGGGAATACCATCTCATGTTTTGTGTGTGGGTGGCACCTCAGCAGTATCCCAGAGCCTGGGTTGGAATGACTTCAATTCACCACTCTGCGGACAAGACTGCCCCCAGCCTCCTGCCCTGCAGGGGTCTTTTTACTGAGGGCTGGAGTATATTTCCTTTCAAACCCTCAAAGCACAAAGTATCTTGTGAATTTGTCCCTTTCTCCAGGCAATGTGGATTTGGACCCATAACTATTCTCCTCTCAGGGTATTCTCTTTGATTCTCACCAAATTGGGAAATGTCTCAATGTGAATTCCTGGCAGGCTCCACCTTAAGAAGGTGCCCACCATACAGATGTCTCACAGCCATCTGAGGTTACCCAGGGCGGTGCCCAAACTCTAACTATACAGCTGCCTGTATTGGAGCCAGAGTAGAGAGGGCGCTGACTAGCTCATCCCCCCATCTGTGCAAAATGTAAGCCCCAAGCACTACAGCCAGATGTCGCTGGCATGCGATCCAGCATCTGGTAACTTCTAAGAGGCCTCACTGGGTCCAATTGTCCCAGTTCCAACTGCCCAGTGGCCTCATCTCCAGCCTCACCACACCCTTACCCAAACCAGAAAGGTTAGTCAGTTCCCACTGGGAGTGGCTGCCCTTCTCTCAGACAGGACCTTCCCCTCTGATACAATGGGTCATGGCCTGGTTGATCCTCCTTTTTCTCTGGTCTTGACCACAATCCTTGTCAAAGAAACTCCTCTGTTTTTGGCATGGTGATAGCCCTTCCCCTACCTACTGTGAGTTGAATAGAGGTCTAACCACGTTGTTTTCTTGAGGTCATTTCAAGGAGAATTTAGAAGAGCAAGGGGCATCCTGAACATGAATTGCTAGTTCCTCTGGAGGGCTTTATGGAAACTACTTCTGCAGAGGAAGCATCACAGGTCTGCCAAGGAGCACTGGTCCCTTCCTAGTCTCTTGTCTTGAATTCCTTACAATGACCTAACTGCCCACATCTCTGAATCTCCACCCCTGGAACTCCAGGCACAGTTTAATGAGTTCATTCTCAGAAAGCCCTTATGCGCAGGTTCTGCGGGCTTGAAGAGTAGGCAGAATTAAAGAAAACTGTGCCCTCCAGGAAGCAGCAATCTCAGAGAACCTGGTTTGACTAAATAGAAAAATGAAATATTCAGTTAAAGTAATTGAGTAAAAACTGACTGTGCACATTTTAAAACTATAAAAGAAAAATGTCTTCCACCATAGGGTGATTGGGTATCACCTCTGAGGAATCATGAAAAGTAAACAGGGTGTCAGTGGGGGTCAGGAGATGGGTAGGGGATGGTGTGCTTTTGTCTTCCCTCTGCTTTCTCCCATCTTCTCTTCCTCCCTCTTCCTCCCCCACCTTCTGCAGATTATTCTCTCAACTTCCCTTTTTTTTCTTCCTTCTGTACACTTTGTTCTTTAGGAATTAAATAGAAATCTGGCAATTTTTGAATTCAAAGTGCTAGTTTGCAGCTTCAACAAATTTCACAGGAATTATGGAGAATATAAAAAATTCAGAGGAATATGGAGTATTTAGTCATATTATCCTGGATGGAATTGTTCTCCTTGGAAACAACCTCTCTCCTCTATTTTCTCACCTGCCTCATTCTCCTCCTCCTTTCTTAGACATTTCTCTTTATCACCTCCAGTTACATTTCTAATGGTCTGAATATTCCATTCTAACAAAATAGTGGATATTTGTGCACAAAATAATTGATCTTAATATAATAATTATAAGATTGGATGATTCTAAATAACTTTTTGAAGTAATCTCGCAAATGCTTTGGTTGTCCAAAGATATGTTAACTGCATTGAGACTAACAGGTGATTTTTAATGAAGTTAAATAAGGCCTGGATGATATAAACTTCCTTTAACAAGTCTTTCATATTTTTTTCTGTGGTAGAATCTAAGTGTACAATAATAGCAATGAAACTCAAAGGGCCAGAAGGTATGCTTGGGATTCGTTATACTGTCAGCTTTGCCCTGCCACATTTATGAGGTACACACTATGGAAAAAAACTGTGTTTAGAGTTGAGGGCATGGGGTTCTGTTCAGACATTTGACATTGTAGACAAGATGGGCTAAGTCTTGCCTTGATTTTCAGGGATGTGGACAGGCTTTGAGGGCATCATATAATGTAAGCTGATGGTGTCGTCTTCAAAAATAACAGAGCGTGGAATTCCCCAACTCTTGCTTCACTTCTGTGTTCTCAAAGAAGAATGTTCTTCAAACTAAAAAGTCCAATCTATGAGAGGATTGTATGAAAGTATTTTCATGGTCAGGAGAATTGGATCCTAAGATGTTGAGAGAATTTGCAGAAGTGATTGAGAAATCTTTTGAATAATCTCTGATGAATCATGAAAAAGAAGAGAGCCACAAGAAATGGGAAAATGTTCATTGTAATGTTCAAAAAGAGAAAGAAGGCAGATTCTAGAAACTGCATTAGTGAGCTTGGTATTGATCCTCAGTTGGAGTCTTAAAGAGAATGCTGGGAGGTGGTTCCTGAGCTCTTAGGAAGGAAAGCAGTGCTTATGAAGAGCCAGCACAAGAGCACTAAAAATAGTGTCAGTCTGTTTTCATCTCCTTCCTTGACAGGATGATTGGACTGAAAAACCTGTAAATGAGATTGATATAATGTGCCTACATGCCAGGAAGGAATCTGACATGTTCACTCCAGTACCGTGGGGAGAAGGTAGAGGAGCAGGCTATTACTTGCTGTGTTTAGGTCACAAATAACAGAAACAAATTCTAGATAATTTAAGCAAAGAAATGGATTCTATTCAAGGATATAGGGCAGCTTGTAGACTCTCCAGAAGGGCTAGACGACCAGGCTTGGACATCACACATCAAAACCACATCCCAAAACCACAGAACAGGTCTGATGAGGACATGACGGCTTTTTTTTAATCTTTATTGTTGAGAGTATTACAGATGTCCCTCTTTTTTCCCACATTGCCCTGCTCCACTTAGTTCCTGTTCTGCCCCAGGCCTTCACCACCCTATTGTTTGTATCCATAAGTAATGCATACATGCATATAAGATCTTTGATTAATCTCTAGGACATGACAGCTTTTCAATGCTGGCATGAACACCATTGCTTGTATTGCTGACACCACTACTCTTAATGTCCAGGAAAAGGCAGAAAACTGTTCCCACCCTCCGCCAGCAGGGAATCCTTAAAAGTTCCAACTGCTTTGCATCTCTAGTTCATGGGTCAAAGTTCAACATGATGCCTCTGATTGGAGAAGCCTAGATTGCATACCTATACCCTAGCTGCAAAGGAAGTTGGGAAAGCCAGTAGTGACATTTTTTACTTTTCACCTGGGAGATGGTCTCTGCCTTCTGACAGACTCATAAGGTAGATAGTTGCCCCAGATAAAAAAAGGGGTTCAGATGATGGCTGCAATAGAGAATGGCTAATCTTCTCCTCACAGGGCTTGAGGAATAGGGTAATTGGGTAGGTTTATACATGGTTAAGGTTGCTAAGTTAATCACTCCTTTGTAATATAAAAGAAGGTTTTTAATTGACATACCACAGGACTCTGCATTTTTGTGCTACACAAGATTTTTTTTTTTAAATCAGTGGCTTGGCTAAAGACAGAAAATATACTTATTTTATTTGCAAGTGACATGGAGCTAGAGCAGAATGCTAATACATTCAAGGCAGAATTGCAAAAGATCTCTAAAGTCTGAACCGATCAGCCCAAACTTCAAGACCAGTCTATCAGTAGTATAATGGCAAGCTCTGTTTTGGGGTTTAAAACATCCAGCTACTCAAATACCTAGTTGCTACTAAGAAACAAGCCATGGTTGAATGTGGTTGTCAAGAAAGCTAATTAAACCCTAGACTGTGTGAATAGATGCATAGCATTTAGAACAAAGCCTGCCTCTCTCTGCACTAAATAGACCAGAGCTGAGCACTGTGCCAGGTTGTGAGCACAGTGTGTACGAGGGACCTGACAAGCTGGAGTGGGTGTGGAGGGGAGCACCAGGATGATAAGCCGCCTCAGATCCCAGGATAGGAAGAATGGTCACAGAAACGGAGGGAGGTTGACCTGTGAAGAAAGGCTTTCCAGGGAAGGATAAGGTTCAGGCTTACCTTATTTTGTTGCATGTCTACAAATGTCAGTTGTTGTTTTTTTGTTTTTTACAAATTGAAGTTAAGGCTCTCCACCAGCAAAACGATTATGACTCACTTTTTTAAGGTTCTTGCTTTATTGTGGTGATCTGCAACAGAACGTGTGATATCTCCAAAGTATGTCTGTGTGGTCACTGATTACACCAAAAATTCCACCTGGATGAGGCTAAGAATTATCCCACTGGGTGTCAAGAGGCGAGCCTAGGGCCACTAATGCAAATTACAGGAAGTTTTCAATAAAAGGAAGGCCTTCTGTTGGAACTATCCAAAGCTGAAGAGTCTTTGCTTAGAGGTGGTGAATGACTTGTCATGAGAAAGTCCGGATAAGAAATTGGTAGATAGCATTTAGAGGTGCTGTTGAGATGCCTCAAGCTATGCGTAGATTAAATGAATTTACAACTCTTTTTTGTTTTAATATTCTTATTAAAATTTTTATTGAGATAGAATTGATATAACAGGTGTACGATGTAATGATTCGATATCCTATATAATAAAAGGCTAATATGCAAATCTACTGAATGGGAGAATGACCGCTTGCTATGATGTGCACTGACTACCAGTCAACACAGGAGCTGCTTCCTGGTAGTCAGTGTGCTCCCATAGGGGGAGCGCCACTCAGCCAGAAACTGGGCTCACAAAGAGTGGGCCTAAGCTGGCAGGTGGATATCCCCTTGAGGGGACTCGGACTGCGAGAGGGCATAGGCCAGGCTGAGGGACCGCCCGCCCCACCCCAGTGCACGAATGTCATGCATTGGGTCTTTAGTTTGTATATTTTGTAAAATGGTTACCATAATAAGTCTGGATAACACTGGTTACCTTACAGAGTTACAAAACTTTTTTTCTTCTGAGGAGAACCTTTAAGAGCTAATCCCTTAGCAACTTTGCAATACACAATGCAGTATTATTAACTATCATCACCATGATGTACATTACATCCTCATGATCTATTTGTTTCTTAATTACAAGTCTGTACCTTGATTCCCTTCACCCATTTTGCCACCCCCCTCCTCCCTCTTTCACCCCCCATCTCTACCACCTCTGGAAACAAGCAATGTATTCTCTGTATTTATGAGTTCAGTTAGTTTGTTTTATTTTTATAGAGTCTATAGATAAGTGAGTCCATTGGTATTTACTTTTCTCTGTCTGGCTTATTTTGCTTATTGTCATAAATGGCAGGATTTCCTTCTTCTGGTTGAATTTTATCTGCGCGTGCATGCGCGCGCATGTGTGTGTGTGTGTGTTTTCTTTAGCCATTCATCTGTCAATAGACACTTAGATCACTTAGATTCTATGTCTTGGCTATGGTAAATAATGCTGCAGTGATTATGGGGTGCATGTATCTTTTTGAGTTAGTGTTTTCATTTTCTTCTTATATATACCTAGAAGTGAAAATTGATGGATTATATGGTAGTTCATTTTTAAGTTTTTTAAAAATATATTTTATTGATTTTTTTGCAAAGAGGAAGGGAGAGGAATAGAGAGTTAGAAACATCGATGAGAGAAACACATCAATCAGCTGCCTCCTGCACACTTTCTACTGGCTGTGTGTCTGCAACCAAGGTACATGCCCTTGACTTTAATTGAACCTGGGACCTTTGAGTCTGCAGGCTGATGCTCTATCCACTGAGCCAAACCAGTTAGGGCCATTTTTAAGTTTTTGAGGAACCTCTATACTAGTTTTCATAGTGGATGTGCCATTTGTTTCCAACAGTGCACAGGGGTTCCCTTTTCTCCACACCTTTGCCAACAGTTGTTATTTCCTATCACTTTTATAACTATTGGAATAGATGTGAGGTGATATCTACTGTGGTTTTAATTTGCATTTCTCTTACAGTTAGTGATATTGAGTACCTTTTCATGTACCTGTTGGCCATCTGTATGTCTTCTTTAGAAAGCTGTCTACTCAAATCTTCTGCCCATTTTTAAATGGATTATTTGTTTTCTTTGCTATTGAGTTGTATGAATTTTCATACATTTTTAATATCACCACTTATTAAATATATAATTTACAGACATTTTCTCCCATTCAGTAGGTTGTCTTTGCATTTTGTTGATTGTTTCCTTTGCCATGCAGAAACGTTTTGGATTGATGGAGACCCACTTGCTTAATTTTGCTTAGAACTTTTACTTTAAGATTCTATTTTTTTATGAAAATACAAGGCATTCCAAAGGCAAGATAATTAGCTTTAATGTACATGTGATCATTTTAAAAGATTGTTTACTATTTAAAAAATGCCTAAAATTGTCTTGTGGATAACCAAAGCCTACAAAGGAACCTCCAAAAGCTGAGTAGACATGCTGTGGGGTGGGGCACATTGATGGACAAAGGCAAAGGCCTCCCTGGCTTGTTTGATTTTGGCTCTGTGAGTGTGGGTCCCCAACAGAAAATACAATCCCAAGAATTCAGTCCCTCTCTTAAGGATGGACTCGGAACAGAGCTGAGTCTGAGTCCCAGGGAGCTTCGTGTTTTCTGGCCTCATGCAAGCCAACAAGCTACTCCCCGAGGACAATCAAGCAGACAACCAGTAATCTCTAGCTTAGTCTCCAATGAATACTTTGGCTCCACCCAATGTATAATGGAACTTACAGAATGTCCCCCTTTTACCTTCATGACTTGTAATGCTTTTATCTCAGTTGCTCATGAATCATTCCAGTCACGTAGGCCTGGGAGGAGCGGGGAATAAATGAAATTATTCCAGAGAAAGCCAACAAGGACGTTTAGCTCCAGGGCACTTGGAGAACCCCAGTCTGAGCCTCTCACCCACACACCCAGAGAAAAGAAATTCAGAGGCCTAACAAAGGGAAGCAGCTGGTCAGACTGGTTGAACACTTGGCAGACTGCACTCAGCTAGACTGGTGGTGTCTGTGAGGTACTCCTAACCATTGAGGATGTCATTTAAAGAGCACAGTTGTAACAAATGTATACACTGTCACTTTCTCCTTCCAATATATTAGTCAGATTAAACCAGGAAGAAACAAGGAAAAATGTAGACAAGCATCATATTCTTAGCTTAGGACATCACAGTAATGATGATGATTAGGATGACAGTGGAGCTATCCATTTTCATATCAGTCTTCAGTGTTCATGTCACCTGTATAAAAAAGCAATTGTTTCTCTCTCCTGAATACTTCTCCAAATCAGAATTCTGGAAGTTCAGAGTAGTGCTGTGATAGTAGATTTCCGGAAGTTCAAAATATTTCTGTCCTGGCCTGGTAACTCAGTTGTTTAGAGTATCATCCCCATACACCAAGGTCACGGTTTCAATCCCCAGTCAGGGCACCTATAAGAATCAACCAATAAATACATGAATAATGAATAAGGGGAAGGAACAACAAATCAGTGTTTATCTCTCTCACACTCCCTCTCTCTCCCACTTTACCCCTTCCCTCCCTCCCTTCATCTGCCCTCCCCCCTCTCTCTCTCTCTCAAAACAAGAAATTAAAAAAGAAAAAAGGTATTCCTGTATGCCTGGTCCAGGTCCTGCTAAATCACATTCAAAAATGTAGGCAATGACAGCATACAAGGCTGCCTTTGTTATTGTAACCTTTGGGGGCATTGAGGGGGAGGGCAGAGCTTTCTAATGGGTATAGTGGGTTTCACATTTATAGTGACATCTCAGATGTGCAAAATCAGTGCTTTCTTTCTCCATAACTGCACTCAATTTGCCTATGAGGTAGTGGAAACCTCAGTCTTAGCACTTTAGGATAATTGATTTCCTTCTGGCTTAAAAGCCTTTTCTGGGTAATTCCTCACTCCATTCAGGATTTTAACTCCATCAGGGCTGTTTTCTCTCATCTTCTCCTCCCAGATGAATGCTGGGTGAGTCCCATGCTTCCCATTTTCTGGCCCAAATTGGTCTGAAGTTTATGTAATCTAAGGAGTCCTCTTTGTTAAAAAATAAAATAAAATCATATTACCAAATTTGTTATGATGTAACAAATAAAGAAATCACTACAAATTCCATATTTTAAAAAAATTAATGAATGATACAAAATCCAGGAAAGGAATATAATATCTTTTGTTAATTAATTGACTGCTATGCTTCTCTGTTACCTTTTTCTTCCTATAATCTCTGGCTGTATATTCTTTAGTCACCCTTTTTAAAGAAAACACTTGTTTAACTTCATTTTCTCTAGAGGATAGACTCATTCCATCATTCCTGGGGCATAGCCGATTGAAATTTGTTCAGGGATAGTTTGAAAGAATTGTTATTGGTAACATTGGTTGCAATTCTGGGGTTGTTGTTAAATTTGGGATAACCTCTATCAAGTTATCTTTATATATAAGCTGTAGAATCTGGAAGAATATTCCCCCAGACTGGCTTCTGGCTCCATGTGTTTCAAACTATGTTTTAAGTTCACGATCCACACATTTATGGATGCCAGAAGCCACAGTACAATCTACACTGTGATGCAAACTCTTGTCATGCTGCCGGGTGAGTTGGCCCAGTGGGCGGTAGCTCTCCTGGAACCCATTCTGACATTGGATGACTAGCAGTAACTATACACAGACGTGCCTGGGGACCAGATGAATATATTCCACCAAGTCCAATGACATGTGTCCTTAACTCAACTTCCCCTCCTCTGGATCCCCAAGATGCACACGGCCACTTCTATGCCATCCAGCACAGGAGTGTAGAGTGGAATGTGACTGATCTTAACCATCGGAAGTTAAAATAGTGTATGCCTGTGTATTTTATTTGAAAACAGATGAACACATTGCTAAGGGCCTTCTAGGACATTGGAAAAAGATGCTTCATTTTCGGTCACCTCACAGTGTGACCACATGGGATGGGATGGAGGCTACTGAGTGAGGACAGAAACCAGATAAATCTCGGCAGAGAAGACCAGCACAAAAGACCACAGCAAGCAATATCCAGTTCAAGTTCAGTGACCCACTAACAACGCCATTTGAAGGAGAGGTGGGGGTGAGGATAAATAAAGCCTGAGAGGCAACTCAGAGACAGAGAGGATGTTCTGGTGAGCACTTGCTTACCCTTGTGCCCACTAGCCTAGGCAGACCACCCTCCCCACACACACACACCTGGCACAGCCTCACCACCATGCGCTTCAGGAGAGATTTAAGCAAAGTCTCTGCCACCTTAACTGTTTTGGACATTCAAGTGATGTAATTTTTGTTATCACCCTGTTTTTCTTCTACACTATGTTTCTGCTGCGAATGGCCAATGTAGTTGGTGTTCAGTGACATTTGGGAATGAGGGCTGAGCTTTGATATGCAGAAAATGCAGTGCCTCTGCCATCCTAGTATGCTGGAGTTTGGTGGGGAGCCAAACTGATTTAGAGGCCACAAAGGCAGCATTTACCTGAGGAATTACCTTGGCGACCCATTGGGGTCTCTTTTCCTCTGCCTGCAAAAGTTAATGTGTTTCACGGTTGCTACCAGGGAAGGACGGGGCCCCGGGAGATCCTGGTTCAACAATGACTGTCTTATGAAACAGCCATTCGCTTTACGACCACCTTAGGAACCGCTGAGGAACATAATAAGGAGTGCACAGAACTGGTTGTGGAGCTGCCCTTTCTCCCTGCAACTCAGAGGGGAAAAGATAAAGCCACGTGGCTCTGGGGACCTCTTGCATAAGAAACGTCTTTGTTTAAGGCCAGAATGATGACCAAAAAGTCAGCAAGGAACAGTGAAGATGTGTGGTTATGAACCAGTGCTTCTCTTGGCACCGCCAAGCCTATCTGGTGTGATCAGATATTTTTTAAACACCCTTCCTATTCAGTGCTGTCAGAATTTTAGGAGTGATGCTTAAGTAATTACCCTCCCCTTCCCCCTCCCTATTTTCTCTTCCTTCTGAATCACTGCCAAAGCTGCTAGAGCCATATAATTTTAGAGCTGGAAGCTCAGGGAGAAAGTTTTGGATCATGACGAGCCAAGCATGGGAGAGACTTGAAAAAAAAGTGAACAACCCTGAGTTGTTGATCCTACACATTTACTTAATATTAGCCGGTGTTGGCGGAGGTTTATATTGGAAAGACTGTGGCTTTCTGTGCCCCACATAAGCAAGATAAAACTTGGGGAAAGAGTGTTGGTTTAATTTAGCAAGGCTCTGGTTTTTATTGGATGCTAAACAAATCATGGCGTTTACAAGTCCTTTGACACTCAAAGATTTATCCAGCCTGTTTTAATGTGCTCTATAGGATCGATGAAGAGGCCAAGATGGGGGCTTTGAAAACATGAAACATCCGTAAATAATAACCCTTGGGTATTTCACCTGTGGCTGCTTCTTTTCTTGGTGTTATTCTGTTCTAATATTAATTTTGATCTGGCATCCTCAAATGCCAAAACATATATTTTTGGAACCAGAAGCACATTGGATGGTCAAGCTGAATTTTGTTATTCCCCAACCTGTCACCTTTTGCTTTTAACACTAGCATTTGTATGTATGGATTTATAAACCTCATCCAGTATAAGTCATGAACATGCATGGTTCTACTGAGTATTTTTCAACCAAGATTTCAAATGCTTTGGTTTAACTAGTAGGACACATCTCTCGCTTTTTCTCTGTGCGCTGCAAGTTGGGCAGGGCAGGAGGGACGAGGGACATTCCCTCTCCCTTTGCCCTGGGAAGGCCGGCCGAGGAGTTTCTCAGAGGGGACTCATTTCCTCTCCTGCTTCCTGTGTGTCAGGCCTGACGAGGGCTCTCTGTGTTCCTATACCCTGGCTCTGAAATAAGATACCACAAGAAGATGACTTCTGCTATCCTGAGAATCAGCACAGATGTGGAGAATTGATGTTGTGCTCCAACAGGCTCCCACCAAAACAATCCTGAGAGATTGCAGGCTGTTTTGCCTGTCCTGGTGGGCATGACCTTGGCTGCAAGGAAGAAAAGAGGCCATGTTTTCTTGTAACTTGTCCATGAGGAAAACTACAAGGGGGAATGGTATATAAGTCGCTAAAAGAATGGAGAGCCCGAACCAGTTCAGCCCACGGACGAAGGGTCCCGGGTTTGATTCCTTCAAGGGCATGTACCTTGGTTGTAGGCTCGATCCCCAGTAGGGGGCATGTAAGAGGCAGCTGATCGATGTTTCTATCTCTATCCCTCTCCTTTCCTTTCTCAAAAAACAAACAAACCAACAAAAAAAAAAAAATTTTTTTTTTAAATGGAGACGTGTTGGTGACCGTCTAAGATTCCTGAATTTGAAAGAGAATTCTATGGTATTGACCTTCAAAGCCTAAGACTCCAGAGGCATGGTGCCACCACTGTGGCCTCAGGAAGCTAGACCTGAGAGATGCAGTAGGGAGTGCAACTTTCAGAGTTTCTGATCCACTCCTCTTCCCAGGGAAATGTGGGACTCGAATGTTTTGCTGGAAAGGAAGCAGACTTTAGGAGGTCTGGTGTCGGGGTTGCTCCGGGAGCTGAATGTTACATTTTATTTGTTCCAGAAAGTCCTGGCAACTTGGTGCAGCACATGTGATCAGCGCCATACGCCCAGCCTGTCTCAGTCATGGAGTCGTGCATGTGACAATGACTGCAGAGTAGCATGTGCTAGTAGGGGGGAGGGGTGACAGACACTGGAAGGAGAAGCTGGGAGCACTAAACTGTTCCCAGCGGTGCAGCGAGGAATGGGGACAACTGCCTGGCAGAGATGCGTGTAGGCCTGGAAGAGGGGTGGATCAGCAGGGCTGGCAGGAAGAGGAGACTGTGTGAGCTAACGGAAGAGGCTGCAGTCTAAGGGAACCTCAGATCACAAAGCCCGGAGAGAAAGAGGTTTCATTTCTCCCCACCTGGGAGCAGGATGGGGGCCCAAAGGGACCTTTCACGGGACCTCTGGCAAAGGCTCCTACTTTCCAGAGCGGTGATCTGGGAACTGGAAGCTGGCTGTCGACAAAGGCTTAAAAGTCAGAGGCAGTTGCCTTCAGTTTGATGAAAGACACTTTTCGGGGAGGATTTCTACTTAGATTCTGGCTTGAAATAAATACCCATCCTTTCTTCCCCTATAACGATCCTTTCTCCTGCCCATCCGGTGTGGCTTAGCTTTGAGTGTTGATGTATAAACCAGGAGACCATGGTTCAATTCCTGGTCAGGGCACATGCCCAGGCTTGATCCCCTGTGTGGGGTGTGCAGGAGGCAGCTAATCAGTGATTCTCATTATTGATGTTTCTCTCTTTCTCTCTCCTTTCTTCTCTGACATTAATTTTAAAAAATATGTATGTAAAAAAAAAATTCTTTCTCCTTGCAAAAGTCTAAAACTCACAGGTGCCCCAGGGTTTCTCACATTTCTCTCAAGTGGGATTACCAGTGCACTGGGCCTGCAAAGCTGCTTTCCCAGAGCTTAGCCATCACCATATTGAGCCTACCATGTGGCTGATGTTTATGAGACAGTGGTGTTTCCAGTGAGGGCCTGAATGAAAGAAGTGAGGTCAGAGTAGTTCGTCAGCTTTGGAAATGGGGAATTTTCTAGAGCAGGAGCCTTAGACAGAGAGTTGACTCATCCAAAGGAAGGGAGCAGAACACAGGAAACCTCTGGAGGACTTGGAGGAAGAGTCACGGGGACAGTCTTCTCCCACCTTTCCCAGGTCACACAGGCTCACACGTGCTCTGGGAGAGGATGATGGTCCCTAGGACTCATGGCGTGCTTTGTTTTTGGCTCAGAAAGGCAGCATGGCATTAAGTGACCCAGTGACCCTGCTCTTAGAATGAAGCCTGAGCTCAGGGGCACAGGGTCGGGCGGCTAGAAAGGAAGGGTCTCTGTCACTGTGCTTGGATTACAAGGAATTGTCACCACGGGAGCTTGTTAGCTTCTGCCAATGGGTCTGTGACTTCCCAAGCTGGTGGCTAACCTTAAGAGGCCTGTTATACACATTGTGGGGCTCATAGCCAGAGAAAAGAATGACTACCTCCCCTTCTATCCCATGACCCCTGGCAGTCTGGTCAACATGATGGCTTTTTGTTTCTAAAGAGGACAGGCACTTTGGAAAGTGGAGTCATTCCTTTGCTTCTGAGGTCATCTTCCCAGACTTGCCTAAGTCTTCTGCTCTGTTTTGCACATCTGTTTTTTGAACTTTAAAAAAACCTTATGAACTACTGTATTTCAAGCATACAGAAGAATGCATAAAATAATATAATAGATAACCAAGTATCCACCATCCAGATTTAACAAATATTAACATTCTGCCTCATGTGTATCAGATATTTTTAAGAATTACAGATAGACTTAAAACCCATGCATATATATTTTTAGTATATAGAAAAGCATAAACAAGTATATATATATATATATATATATATATATATATATATACATACATATATATATATATGTATACACACACACACACATACGTATATATATAAAATTACTTTTTTTACAGAGAAGAAAGGAGAGGGATAGAGAGTTAGGAACATCAATGAGAGAGGAACATCAATCAGCTGCCTTCTACACACCCTCTACTGGGGATGTGCCTACAACCAAGGTACATGCCCTTGACCATAATTGAATCTGGGACCCTTAAGTCTATAGGCCAATGCTCTATCCACTGAGCCAAACCAGCTAGGGCAACAAGTTTAATTCCTAGTAACTCATTGACTATTCACGGCAGCTTCCTTTGAATCTTCAAATAATGGAAATTTTGTAGATTTGGGCACAACACTGTAGTCCCAGAAATTTGCCCCAACCAGAAGGATAACAAATAGTGTTTGTCTCAACATCTGAACAAAATTTCTCCAGTTTATATTGTGTATCTTTCTCCACTGGTTTTCCAAATATTCAGACTTAATACTCATCCCAACCAAATGCCAGGAGGAAGAGTCACGGGGTTCCAAAAGTTATAAGTGTGAAAAAATACATTCTATCCACTCAGAGTTTTGCCTCTTGAATAAGAAGACTACTAAATATTTTTGGAAAATTAACCCTTTAAGTAATGTTCAAAATTTTTTCAATGTCCACATCAGAAACACTCTTGGAAAGCTAAGTGATAGTTTGCCCATTGTAACAGAGGTTAGATATTTAGGCTTTATAGAGAGACATCACTCCTGAATTCTAGTCCTAAATTTCCAATTCAATTCATTTCTACCAGAATGCCTGCAAAGGTTCAAACTTGAAATGCCTCAGGCTAAACTCATTCTCTTTCCATTTGATTCTGCCTTCTTTCCAGTTTCTCTATTTTTCCATTAAAGGCACTACCAGTTTTCCAGCCACACTGAATCAAAGCCTTGGAGGCTGTCTCAATTCCCTGTCACCTTTGTCTTCAACACCCAGCAACTACTAAGTTCTACTGAATCTTTCCTCATAATGTTTCTCACATCTGTTTACTCCATTCAAATCCCACTGCTACCATTCAAGTGGAGATATTTTTTACCTTTATGGTTGGTTATTACAGCACATTCTGCTTTTCCCCTTTCTCCTTTCAATCTATTATTAATATCAGATTAACCTTCCGAAAGAAGCCTTTTGTGCCATTCTGCTCAAAGTGATTCAGTGGTTCCCATAGTTTATTAAATCCCAGCTTTTTACAAACAAGCAAACCAGAACCTTCAATGCAATGGTTTTTTATAATATTTTCTATTCCCACTTTTGTATGTACTGAAGCTTCTGCCCAGAGACACAGTACTACTTGCCCTCTCTGATTCTCTGAGTGATGTTCTATTATTTTCTCTGCCTGAATCTCTTTTCCTTTCCTTCATTAAGCTAACCAACTTTCATGGGGCACCTAATATGAATGAATCTTGTGGTAGTTCGAAGCACAACAGTGAACAAGATAGACATAATTCCTGCTTATACAAACCTTATGACCTCATGGAGAAAGCAAAAGAATAAATAGGCAATTGACATTCCAGGCTTTGCAGGAAGTACTATGACAAAGACAAGAATCCTAGACTCAGGCATGGAGATCAGAGCCAGCTGTCCAGAGGAAGAGACATTCAAATTATGATTCATTCTTTATGATAGTTAACTAGGTGAAGAAGAGGAAGAAAAGGAGGAAAAGAATTTTGCAGCAGAGAGAATCATTCTGCTCAACTCTTACACATCCTTTAATACCAGCTCAAATGTCTTCTTGATCAGGCAAGTGTATTCTGGAAGCACAGGTTGAAAGTTGCACAGACCCAAATTTTTATAGTTCTGACTCTGCTATATGCTAGTTGCATTAACGACCATGCCTAATTACACAATTTTACTAAGAGTCAATCTCTTAATCTGTAAAGATATGAACTCATATCAAGAATTTACTTATTCAGCCGAAACCAGTTTGGCTGGTTAGCGTGGATAGCGTGTCAGTCTGTGGACCGAAAGATCCCGGGTTTGATTCCGGTCAAAGGCATGTACCTTGGTTGTGAGCACATTCCCAGCCGGGGGTGTGCAGGAGGCAGCTGATCGATGTTTCTAACTCTCTATTCCTCTCTGTAAAAAATTAATAAAATATATTTGAAAAAAAAAAGAATTTACTTATTTAATAAATACACATTAAGCATAAAAGTCAGGTACTCTTGGTGATAAGAACACAACTGTAATCATTACAGAAACCCTGGCTTTTGTGAAACTTTTATTCTAGTAGAGAAAAATGAACATAAAATAAGTATATAAATTCTACAGTATAATAGTGGGTAATTTCTATGGAGAAAGTAAATCAGAGAGAAAGGGATAGAGAATGCAGAGAGGTTTCAATTTTATTTATTTATTCATTTATTTTTTAACTCTTTTATTTATTTTTAAAAATAGTATTAAGCATGCCAGGCATTGTTCTAGGCCCTGGAATGCAACAGGAAGCAAAGATAAAAACCCCTGCTTTTATGGAGCTCACATTCTTGTAGAGGGAGAGAAACAAGAAACAAGATAAAGAATTGGAAAATATGGAGATGTTATATAAAGCTGGAAGAATGGATGGAAAAATGAGTAAAGGTATTCAAATATCAGGGAGGCCAGCTAAGCCTATTGAGAAAGAAATAGTTAATTAAGAACACAGAGATAGGGATGAGTAAAATCCAAATGGAGGAAGGAATTCCAAGAGCAGCAAGTATGAAGGTGCCAAAATAGGACTCTGCTGGTGTGGGCAGGAGAAGTGAGCAAAGGAGGGATAGATAAGGACTGTGAGGTGGGTCAGGTTGTTGTGAGGACTCTGGCTTTCATTTGGAGTGCCACGGATAGTCAGTTTGGCACATACAAATGATTTGATGAGACTTAACATTTTAACAGGATCACTCTGGCTGCTGGGTTAGCAATAGTCTGAAGGGTGACTAGGATACAACCTGAGGGCACAGTTGGGAGACTACTGTAATAATTGAGGCAAGGGGGAATGGTGGTTTGGATTAGGGTGGGGAGAAGCAATGGAGGTGGGGAGAAGTGATAGGGTTCTGGATCTATTTTAAAGGCAGCACCAACAGGACTTGTGATGGACCAGATATGGGGTACAGTAGAAATAATTTGATTCCAGTATTGCTGGAGCCACTGGAAAAATGAAATTGCTCTTGACTGAGATAGGAGAAGACTCTGGGAAGAACAGATTGGGGGAAGTACT
This sequence comes from Lasiurus cinereus, assembly GCA_011751065.1. Lineage (NCBI taxonomy): Eukaryota > Metazoa > Chordata > Mammalia > Chiroptera > Vespertilionidae > Lasiurus > Lasiurus cinereus. The sequence continues at coordinate 9,263,626 of JAAGEH010000014.1, read as the reverse complement.
AAGAGTTCAGCTTTTGACAAGTTGACTCTGATTTAGAGTGCCAGTAAGTTTCTCTGAAAAGGAGACAGACCGGTAAAGACTTGAATGAGATGAAGAGGCAAAACTTGGGAGGACTATATAAGAAGATGTGTGAGAGAGCACCTAGCCCAGTGCAGTGTCAAACAAGCTCAGGCCCAGTTAATTCGGTTCGCCAGCCATAAAGTTCTGCTTATGCTCCAGGAGTCAGCAACAGATGCTAATTCATTATGACATCCTCCCTTCAGTGAGCAGACTCTACCTTGTCCAATGAAGTTGCTAAACAATATTTTCTGCGTGCCTGAGAGAAAGGAATCAACTATGATCAGTAAAGGAGATTGTTCCAGCCATCTTCCCTTCCAAGGATGAGATCCTGGCCAAGATGCTTTGCACTTGGGGGAGGGGAACCAGAGGTCTGAGCCTCTATTCTTCCAGTTAATGCAGTAAGGGGATTCTCTAAATGTGGCACCATCTGCAGCAGCAACAGCAGGGACTGGAGCCAAATTCCTGGACTCTCTCCCAGACCTTCTCAATCTGAATTTCTAGGGGAAGAAGCTGGACTCTCTCTGATATAAAAAAAAATCAATTTTGAGTGATTTTTCAGAAACTAAGATTTAAGAACTACCAACACTAAAGATGACGGTTTTCCTTGGAGGCAGAACATGGCTAATTGTGAGGTGGGGATTGCAGCCACTCTGCAATATGATGGTAATGTGTGCTCATCACCTAGTCAAATTGCTCCAGTTGAGTTACACCCTGGCTGGCTCTGAGCCCCTTGGGCATTGTCAGGTGACTGCTTCAGCAGGAGAGGCCTTTTGCCAAATACCTCTTGGGTGAACTTTGCAGCTTGAGGAGGGAATTATGAGGGAATGTGTAAATGCCAAATCTTTTATTGTTCTAGGAGTTTTCAAACAGTAAGTGTCATTCTATTGCACATTCTCGAGAAATAGGGCAGCACACCTATTTTAGTCTTAATTTATGATGCAGCAGCAAACTTGGTTTCTTCCCATCATCGGTGAGTCTCTCCCATGTTGACTTTTGGTACCATATCTGAAGAGGGAAAAATAAGCTGCTGCAGGAGCCTGAAAAAGAATTGGACGAAAGAGAAAAAGGCAAGGAATCAGACAAAGAGTATAGGGATGATGAAAGCGCCCGTGGGCAAAGTTGTACCTGACAAATTTATGGTTGACAAGTCTAAAATCCCTAAAATGAGAGTGACAGGGATCACAGGTGTGGGGGGGAGGGGGAGTGGGAGGATTATGAAGGAGATCATGAGTGCATGCTTTGGAAAAAAGAGACTGCAGGTAGAAGGAACTCCAAGGGAAAGAGGAGGCCTTTTTAAAAAAGGGAAGAAGAATTGAAAAAAGAGAAAGAAGCGTTTTGGGATAAAGGAAAGAAGACAAAGTACAGTCATTTGGCAGCTCAGAAAAAATAAAAACTGGGAAGGGGAAGTGGCTAAGAGAGATCACGTAAGAAGCAAGGATGGCTAGCAATACCGCTTTACCAATCAGGAGCTTGAAGCCGATATCCTCTGTCTAGAGGTCACAGCACCAAGCCTAGGGACTCAGCAATGAAGAAAAGTAGGTCTCATGATTTGAGTCAGTATGTGTTCCTGTTAAATAACAACTTTTAGTCTTAGCTTGCTTTGTTTTATTTTTTAAGAGTTTTTTTTTTTTCAGAAAAGAAGGGAGAGGGAAAGAGACATAGAACCATCAATGATGAGAGAGAATCATTGATTGGCTGCATGCCCCCCACTGGTGATTAAGCAAACCTACAACCCGGTTATGTGCCTTGACCAGGAATTGAACTGTGACCTCCTGGTTCATAGGTCGATACTCAACCACGGAGCCACAGCAGCTGGGCTAATGTGATTTTTCCCCACCATGTAACCCCTCTATGCCCTCTTTCACCTCTCTCCCACAATCACCACACTGTGGTTCATGTCTATGAGTTCTCTTTCTCTCTCTCTTGTTTTCCTTTTTTGCTCAATCTTTCCACTCCCCCATCTCCAACAGCCTGCAGCAGAGCTGCCTGCCTGCTTTCCATCTGTGAGTTAGCTTGTTTTGCAGTGATGTCAATAAATAACATCACTCAAAACAAAACCAAACAAAAAGCCTTTTATGGCCCACCTTCCCACGCCACTAAAATGTTAGTCCCTAAGGGGCTGTTAGTGGTGTTCATTGCTCTCTCCAGCACCTAGGAGAGTGCCGGGCACACAGTAGTCGCCCAAGGAATATCTGTGGATGAATGAGTAAATCCCTCCTGCTTCCTGAAGGAGAGAGCCACACTTGCACACATTTCCATCTGTGGAGGATCACTGTTTCCTGTCGTTTCCTTCCACATGCCTCACCTCGTCAGTTAACTACCCCCTGAATAAACCTCTGCAGTTTTCACTTCAGATATAACTTTCTGGTGACCCCATAAAAAATTGGCAGAAATTCCCGGGAAGGATGATATTGTAATTGGTCTTGTGGGGGATCCATGGAGGGATACATTTCACATTATTCTTGTTTCCAGATGGGCTTTAGTCCCCAGGGCAGTCATTCCAGAACCTTTTCTCAGTCTTAAGTTTACTCTAAGAAATATAAATAGTGATTTAGGGCTTGATTGCTCCTCCCAAAAGGCTCCCGTGTTTTTGGTGCAGGGTGGGAAGTAGGGCAGAAGGGAAGGCGGCTGAGAAGCAGGATGAGGGGCTGGTGCCCACAGGGAGGGTGCTGTGTGGGAACGAGATGGTGGGGTGCAGTGCCTTCCTGGAGGAGGAGGGTTTGGGGGGCAAAGGGATGGGCTAGAGATAGAATTGTCTTGCATGGTCAGGAGCTGTGAGCAGCAATAAGCCTTGGATGCCGGCATGCCAGGTGGTAGCACATGTAGGTCCATCTCACCCTTCCACAGAAAGTCTCCAAATGCCAAGGCTAATATCCAAGGCTACTTAGCTCAGCTGAGTGAGGCGCTGTATAACTAAAGTTTACTTGTGGCATTTCTCGAGCTTTTACTAGACTAATATAATAAATCCTTCAATAAATACTAGTATTTATGTGTTAGCCTCTGTGCTGGCTACTAGGGACACAGCTATGAACAAGGATGTGAGATACATTTTTATCAGAGCACTCTTGTCTTTTTCATGGCCTCAGATATGAGCCCTAGTCAGATATTTCTTCAAATTCCTACTGTTGTTTTCAAAGGGATATATGCAGAGGAGATAGATCAGAATAAATTCCTCAGGAATTTTCAACTCTGGGTCTGAGGAAACCCATATTCTAAGGATATAATATAATGGATTGAAAATCATCCAAACACACACAAGGCATTTGATTCATTATGTAAGGCTCAGCCAGAATTCCAGTATGACAGCCATTCATTTGTGAAGGAGGGTTCCATAGCTTACCTGGACTGCTGCAAAGCCTCTTAACAGGAATCCTTGCTTCCACTCTTGCTCTGCAGAGTCTTTCTTCCCCACAATGGGCAATGTATTCTACTACAGCCTGCTCACAATACTCGAATGACTTCCTTTTGCAATAGTATAAAATCCCATCTCCTTAGGAGCTTCACTGCTTCAGGACCTGACTTCCCCTTACATTGCTGACTTCTCTAGAAGCTTATTCTGGCCTTGGAGTTGACCTGAAAGCTCTCCCCACCTTTTCTTTGTTTACCTAGCTCTTCATTATTCAGGGTTCAGTTCAAATGTCTTCTAAGAGAGGTCCTTCCTCACGACCCCATCTTAAGTAGCTCCTTACCTCTTCTGCACAGTCTCTTGATCCCATTAGCATGTTTCATATTCTTTGTAGCACAAACTTCAAGCGGTTCATTTTAATTATTTGATTACATGTTATTACCCATCTCCTTCTACTAGAACATAAATGCCTTGAGAGCAGGAGAGCAAGTGATACTCAATAAATACTTATTCAATGAATTATTGCTTATCACCTTTTCTAAGCACCCAAAGTTTTTCTGGGACTTTCTGTGACTATTGTTGGATTGCCAATAGTTTGACAACACTTTACAAATCTTATTTGAAATCATGGTACATGACACAGAGCCCCAGCACCTGGTGTCAACCTACTGCTTAACATTTTTTATCAAACTGACTTGAGCTCAGTTAGCATCAGACCAGAGACTGGAAAAATTACAAATGAATAAAGAATCCCATTAATTTCTTCAGGCAGTCACAGTAGCCCAAGAAGGTAAGTCCATAATGACTACTTGTTCAAGAGTTGATGTCCTTCCACATCTCCTTTACTGGAAATGCAGAGCTATGGCAGAGGCCAGGAGCATGGTGCTACCCAAAAAAAAGGATATCCCTAACGGGGCTGGATGAAATGTGATGGGAGGGTAATGGCACAGTGGTCTTGCACTTGATCTCACCTTGAAACTCGATGTTGGTTGGATAGTGTCCTTCCATAATATATTTGGTAGCTTCACTTACTGAATTGACAGCCTCTATGTTTAAAACTGACAAGGAAAAAATTAGGGTTTCCCTTGTTTTTGTGTGTGTCACACACAAATAACCAATTGCTTGGCATCTAGTTAAAACTCATATTTCCCTTGTCAGATTATTAGCAGTTGTGAAGATCAGGTTACTATGTCTCTCCTGCCTTTGTCCTCTGGACTAACTAGTTAGTTATATTTGCATTTATTTTATTTTTAAATTTTTAAAAATATGTTTTTATTGATTTCAGAAAGAGGAAGTGAGACAGAAAGAAATTGAAACATCAATGATGAGAGAGAATCATTGACTGGCTGCCTCTTGCATGCCCACTACTGGGGATTGAGCCTGCAACCCGGGTATGTGCCCTGACCAGGAATCGAACCATGATCTCCTGGTTTATAAGTTGACTCTCAACCACTGAGCCACATGGGGCATGCTGCATTTATATTTATATAAATCTCTTTCTTCTGTCCCTGTGACAGCATGGTATCTAAAATGACATATTATCTTCACAGATGTTCCATGTTGGAATGTGTTTGCTCTTACATAAACTCAGACATAAAAAGACATTTTGCATCCTGGCTGGTTTGACTCAGTGGTTGAGCATCAACCTGTAAACCATGAGGTCACAGTTTAATTCTTGGTCAGGATACATGCCTAGGTTGTGGCCTTGATCCCCAGTGTGGGGCATGCAGGAGGCAGCCGATCAATGATTTTCTCTCATCATTAATGTTTCTATCTCTCTCTCCCTCTCTCTTCCTCTCTGAAATCAATATATATTCTATATAATAAAAGCCAAATATGCTAGGTGTCTGACCATTCGTTTGACCATTCATCCATTCACTATGATGTGCACTGACCACCAGGGGGCATTTGTTCTGACCTGTAGGTTAGTTTGCTGCTGGAGTCTGGTAGATTGAGACTGGGCAAGATGGACCAGACATGCCCTAGAGCCATCCTATGGTCCCTCCCTGGCTGGCCAATCTCCCACAGTCCTTTCCCAGCCTCTAAAATATTTCTTCTAATTAATTTCCTTTCAATGTGCATGAATTCATGCACTGGGCCTTTAGTATATATGTTTGACATGTTGCATGTATGTACTAAATCCTTGTAATGACTTAAGGTCAAAGATTTTTTTTTTCTCAGTGGACTCCCTTTCAACAAAAAAGATTTGTCAACTACTGGGAATTTGAGAGTTTTATAATTCTGCTGGAATAGGAAGTTCTAAACATTTGTGAAATATAATTTTCCGCCATATAGGTTCATTTACAGATCCTATGCCATACAATTGTGTCCTGAATCATGGAAAAGAAGACACCTCAACTTTAGCATGTTTCTCATGCTACACACCTGGAATGGAATCTTTCTCTCCTTTCTCAGTTCCGTGGGATGATCAAATTTCAGAACTGTGGGAAACAGACAAGCTCTGCTCCAACCCTCTCTTCCTGTCGCTTCTTGATCTACAACTTACATAGAAATGCAGCGGAGAATCACTTACTGGCAGCTGTAGCCGCAGATTTTCTCTCCACATTTTAGAGAAATAACTGGGCAGGGAATTAAGAGTTGTCTTGAGGTTTCACAAACAATGCCTCCGGACCACGGGGGTCATCACCCTGTACAAGGGATGAGAACCAGAGAGAAGAATATGAAGTTTTCTCACCCCAAGGAAATCCCGGAGAGATATTCTCTTAAGGTTTATAGGAAATGTGTTTCTGACCCACAGGTCACAGAATAGCTCACCATGAATTTTAATTGGCTGCCAAGTCATTGCTAATTCATCTCTGACTTCCGCAGAAAAAAAGTGAGTGTTATCAAAAGGAATTTAACAGAAACACTTTTTCTTTGTCTTCTTTCTTTCTTTCTTTCTTTCTTTTTTTCTTTCTTTTTTCTCTCTCTCTCTCTCTCTCTCTCTCTCTCTCTCTCTCTCTCTCTCTTTTACATGAGCATAATTTTACAGCTGCTGAAAGTCTAACAGAGGGGATGGTAAATAAACATACAGAGCTAGGGTACATTCATTTTCAGAAGTTTCTGCTTGAAGAGGGGCTTGGAAAACTGTAAGATTCACTTTGGATTATAAATGTTTTATTCTGGGAGGAATCAAGATGGCGGCATAGGTAAACACCTGAACTTGCTGCCTCGCAAAACCATTGCAAAACTACAACTAAAAGACAAAACGGACATCATCCAGAAGCAAAGAAAGGTTGGCTTGGTGGAAATTCTACAACTAGAAGGGAAGAGAAAAGCACACTCAGACTCAGAGGAGGTGCGGAAGTAAAGTACAGAGGTACCCAGGTGCATGCGTGTGGAGAGGGCTGGCAACTGAGTACGTGACTGGCTTTTTCAATCCACAGGGAGACACAAGCTCCCAAATGCTCCAATTCTGGGCTAGACTTTGAGGACCCAGACTCATATGGGGAGAAACTGAACTGTCTGGCAGCAGGCAGAACTCAAGGGTGGCTTTCTCTCAGAGGTGCTTGCAACGATTACCAAGGGACTCTGAGACCCAGTGGCCTTTTAAGGCAGGGCTAATGGGAAGCCACTGCTATTTGCTACACCCTGAGACCTTGCCCCATCCAAGCTGAGCACAGAGGCTTTCAAATATGAATGGCCTGGTCTTTGAAATCTAAACTTACCTAACAAACTGCAGCTGAACCTGAGAGATCCAGAACATCCAAAAGAAGGCCCAAGGCCCCACAGCAGCTTGCATTGCTTCACAGCTGGGCCTCATCTAGGCACTTCCAAAACACAAACAAAGAAGAGGAATCTGCAGAACTCTCAATAGCTCCTGCTGGGTGGCCTCAGTCAGAGGCTAAATTAGCACCTCCTTAGAGATCCAAGAGCCAGTGTACCCAGACTCCAAGAGCCAGGGGTCAGAGTAGGACCATCCAGACTACAACTCCTCAGTTCCAAAAGGGACAGACACACACAGGGGGTAGATTCAGTGAGCACCAAAGCACCAAAGTCTTGCCTCATAAGGGTGTCTCCAGCACAACAGTTCTCCCAGCATAGACACAGCTGATCCTCACAGCCAATTGGCCTGGAGGTTAATTCCTCCCAGTGATACCAACAACAATTAAGGCTTAACTATAACAAGACTGTGCATACAACCCACAAAGGGGTGTACCAAGAGAGTCCACCTCAGGTAACTGGGAAGGCTGAGCCATTGGACCCCATAGGACACCTAGCACACAAAGCCACTCTGTCAACTCAGGAAAGCAGCCAAAATACGGAAACAAAGAAACAGGTCACAAATTAAAGAAATGGAGGAAAGCAAATGAATGGTTATAGAGTTCAAAACCATGGTTACAAGGTTTGTCAAGAATTTTCTAGATATACATATGTATGTGCTGTTTCTCACAACCACACCAAAACTACAACTAAAAGACAAAACAACTATCCCCCAGAACAATGGGAAAGCTGGAAGAGTGGAAGTTCTACAACTAGAAGCAGTGGTTCTCAACCTTCCTAATGTCGCAACCCTTTAATACAGTTCTTTATGTTGTGGTGATCCCCAACCATAAAATTATTTTTGTCGCTACTTCATAACTGTAATTTACTACTGTTATGAATCTTAATGTAAATATCTGTGTTTTCTGATGGTCTTAGGAGACCCTGATAGCTGTTTGCGACCCACAGGTTGAGAACCACTGACTAGAAGGAAAGAAAAAAGTACATCCAGACCTGGTAGGACATGCAGAGGCTCAGAAAGGTAGAGGTATGGAGATGCTAACAAATCAGGCTGGCATGAGCTGTTGTTTTTCAATTGGGAGGGAGTTACAAGTTCCCCACTCTGAATTCCAGTTTCTGCAAGATTCTAGGGACCCAGACTCATACAGGGAGAAACTGGACTGTCTGCCATTGGGTCAGAAAGGGAGGGTGGCTCTCTCATAGAGTTGCACAGTGGAATCATTGTTTACTGTGCTGGTGTGTGGGGTGCGGGATGTGGGACACAGAACAGAACTCAGCAGAGAGGGCTGACTGGCAGCTATTGCTGTTTGCCACGGTCTAGCCTAATGATTTCCTGAAACCCCGCCCTGTCCAATTTACAAACCCACCCAGCTGTGCGGCACTTTTGCATATGAATGGCCTGTCCTCTAGCAGATTAATCTAACAAATTGCAACTAGATCAGACAACTCCAAAACTTCCAAACTCCAAGCAAAGAGAAAAAATCTGCAGAGCTCCCTGTAGCTCCTGCTGAGTGGCCTCAGACACTAGCTGACTTGCACCTCCTTGGAGATCCAGGAACCAGTGTATATAGAGGTCAGTGTGAGAAGACACCAGATTTCAATTCCTCACATACATAAGTGACACACTCAAGAGGCAGACTCAGTGAGCACCAAAGCCCCACTGAAGCAAGTCTTGCCCCATAGGGGTGTCTCCAGCACAGCAGTCCTTCCATTAATAAACACAGCTAATCCCCACAGTCAATTGGCCCTGAGGTCAATTCCTCCCAGTGTACCCATAGCAATCAAGGCTTAACTACAACAATACTGTAAGCCCAGCCCACAAAGGGGTGCACCAAGAGTGTCCAACTCAGTGATTGGGGAGGCGAAGCTACTGGGCCCGAAAGGACAACTAGCACACAAAGCCACTCCATCAACACAGGGAAGCAGCCAAAGTGCGGAGACCAAGAAACATATCACGAATGAAAGAAATGGAGGAAAGCAAACTACTGGACATAGAGTTCAAAAGCACATTTATAAAGATACTCAAGAATCTTCTACAAACCGCCAACAAACTTATTGAGAACTCTGAGAAACTTAGTGAGACCTTCAAAGATCTTAATGAAAATGCCAAAAAAAAAAAAAATGGAAAAGGACCAGTCAGAAATTAAGCATGCACTTTCTGAAATAAAGAATAATATACAAAAATCCAACAGCAGACTAGAGGACCCCAAGAATCAAATCAAAGATCTGAAATATGAGAAAGCAAAAAACACCCTATCAGAAAAACAAAAAGAAAAAAAGAGTCCAAAAATGTGAAGATAGTGTAAGGAGCCTCGGAGACAACTTCAAGCATACCAACATCAGAATTATGGGGGTGCCAGAAGAAGAGAGAGAGCAAGATACTGAAAACCTATTTGAAGAAATAATGATTGAAACTTTCCCTACCTGGTGAAAGAAATGGACTTATAAGTCCAGGAAGTACATAGAACACCCAACAAAAAGAATTTAAATAGGATCACACCAAGACACATCATAATTAAAATACCAAGGGCAAAAGACAAAGAGAGAATCTTGAAAGCAGCAAGAGAAAAACAGTTAGTTACCTACAAGGAGTACCCATACATCAATCAGCTGATTTTTCAACAGAAACTATACAGTCCAAAAGGGAGTGGCAGGAAATATTCAATGTGATGAATAGCAAGAACCTACAACCAAGAGTGCTCTACCCAGCAAAGCTATCATTTAGAATTGAAGGGCAGAGAAAGAACTTCACAGATAAGAAAAAGCTAAAGGAATTCACCACCACCAAACCAGGATTATATGAAATGCTGAAGGGTTTTCTTTAAGAAGAGGAAGAAGAATAAAAAGGTAAAGATAAAAATTATGAACAACAAAGTGATAGCAAATATATACTTATCAACAAGTGAATCTAAAAATCAAGTGAATAAAAAAATCCAATGAACAGAATAAACTGGTGATTATAATAGAATTAGGGGCATAGAAAGGGAAGAACTAACAATTCTCAAGGAAATGATGGAGTGAGGGGTGCAGGAAGAGACTAGACAAAAATCTTACACCTATGGATGAGGACAGTGGCGAGGGATAAGGGCATGGGGTGGGGGAGGGATCAGGTGGAGGGGAGGTATGGTGGGAAAAAAGAGGAACATCTGTAATAAACTGAACAATAAAGGTAGCTACATGCTTCATTAAAAAATAAAAAAGAATTTTCTAGAAAAGGCTGGTAAATTTAGCAAGACCCTCGAGGACATGAAAAAGGACCAACTAGAAATTAAGCATACATTGACTGAAATAAAAAATAATATACAGAGATCCAACAGCAAACTAGATGATCACAAGAATCAAGTAAAAGATTTAAAATACAAAGAAGCAAAAAGCACCCAACTGGAAAAGCAAAAAAAAAAAAAAAAAAATCCAAAAATATGAAGATAGTTTAAAGAGTCTCTGGGACAACTTCAAGTGTACCAACATCAGAAATATGAGGGTGGCATAAAAAGAGAGAGAGCAGGATAATGAAAATCTATTTGAAGAAATAATGACAGAAACTCACCTGGTGAAAAAAAATAGACTTACAAACCCAGTATGTGCACAGAACCCCAAACAAAAGGAATCTAAAGAGGACCACACCAAGACACATCATAAGTAAAATGTCAAGAGCAAAAGACAAAAAGAGAATATTAAAAGCAGCAAGAGAAAAACAGTTACCTACCAGGGAGCACCCATATGACTGTCAGCTGATTTTCTCAACAGATACTATACAGACCATATGGGTGTGCAAGAAATATTCAAAGTGATGAATAGCAAGACCCTACAACCAAGATTACTCTACCCAGCAAAGCTATCATTCAGAATTAAAGGGCAGATAAAGAGCTTCACAAATAAGAAAAAACTAAAGTAGTTCATCAATTCCAAACCAGTATTATATGAAATGCTGAAAGGTATTCTTTAAGAAGAGGAAGAAGAAGAAAAAGGTAAAGATAAAAATTATGAACAACAAATACATATCTATCAACAAGTGAATCTAAAAATCAAGTGAATTAAAATCTGATGAACAAAAATTAATTAATTAATTAATTAATTAATTAATTAATGTTTTATTCTGACAAGGGAGTTATCATCATGTTACTGCCCAAACCAGGCCAAACCAATTTTGTGATGCTGTGAGACAAGCTGAAGGGACGGGGGAAAGAGGACCTGTCACACTGAACATGTCAAATAAACCAAAATGAACATACCTTTAGTTTGAGGCACTGAACTCTTAGGCCACTGATCTCCTCCCTCCTTTCCTCAGCTTCAGAGGATCCATCTTCATCCCTACCCATTCCTTCTATTTCTTTTTTCTCCATTCCTCACCCTCCCACATTGTTCTCTCTTCAAACTCATTTTTTTTCTTTCTCCTCCTTAGTGTTAAGTTTGATCAAGCAATTGAACTGATATCCCTCCCCTGGGAACTGACTTATCAGGCTACTTCATTATGGACATTTCCTTTTCTGTAGAACACATTTCACTTGCGGTGACCACATTCCATAAAGTCCCCTCCAGGTATGCATAAAGAAGTCCCCCCCCCAAAAAAAAACAACCTGCCAAAAGTCCTTAAAAAGCTGCTGACTCCTATCACTGGGGGCTAGAGCCATCCAGGCTCAGCCACCTGGTGTACGGATGATTGAATAAATTTGTAATCCCTCACCACTGTGGCCTCGTGTGCTCCTCCTTCAGCAACCTAACACTTGGTACCTATTACATACACAGAGTGACCAGATTATTATGATCTCTGAACGCATAATAATCTGGTCACTCAGTGTATAACCTATATAACAAAAGGCTAATATGAAAATTGTCCCCTCTACCAGGAGTTTGACCAGCAGCAGGCAGGCCGGCCAACTGCCCATGTCCCCTCTCCTGGCCAGGCTGGCTGGACCCCACCCGTGCACAAATTTCATGCACTGGGCCTCTAATACATACATACACACACACACACACACACACACACACACACACACACACACACATACACACTGGGTGGCGAGGTTATGCATTCAGAGATCATAATAATCTGGCCACTCAGTGTATACTCATTATAATATGTTTTAAAAATTCGCAGCCATCAAACATCCAATGATCTGTAATGAAATCAAGCACTCTTTCTGGGAATGTATGCTTCTTGACAGGTAATGTCAAACTGTTCATTCAACACACATTCCCAGTCACCTTTGCTCTTGTTTTCTTTATTGTAGAAGCTAGAAAGAAAAATTCTCAACTTTACAGCTTCTCTCTCTCTCTTTTATAAGGGACTTTTAAATGTTTTTCTCCATAAAGGTTTTTTTAGCTTCCCAACTTCTCTTGCAGCTAGTTGAAGCCTGAAGAATCTGATTGAAAACTTCTGTTGAATTTTTTCTGGTCTGACAACAGGCAATTCCAAAAGCTTTACCTGGCAGATATCCAAGGAGAAAGCTGTCTGCAGACACCAGACCCCTTCACAGCTGGTGTGTTGTGATCTCAAAGGAGCATTGCCATCAGGGACTCAGGAACCCCTGGCCTGCTATGCTTTTACCCATAGTTGCATTCTTAGCCCAGGTGCTTCTATTGGAGAGTCTCCTCATTAGGGAACCTTGAAGACATTTTTTTTCCCTCTGACTCAGTACTTTTCCACTCTTAGCCCTGCTCCTTACACTCTTCCATCCCCACGGGTCCATAAAACTGCAGGAATATTTTGTTCAGGGCTCCCTCAAGAATAAGACAAGCCAGGTCCATGCTGGTCCATCTGTCCTCCAGTGGTGTGGGAGTACAGTCCATGTGGAGAAATAAAACTGGGGGTATAGGTGCTTTCTCAGGTTAACCTGCTGCTTATATTGTTGCACTAAGTGACTTAAGCCTTCACGTTACTTTGTTTTTGGTTCATTGTTGCTTGAATTAACAGCTCCAACACCTGCCAGCTCAGCTCTCTCCTAGCTCACCTGAGCTCCTGACAGAAAACTATGTGACACAACTTTGGACAATAAATCAAAGAAGTCAGCTGGATGGCATAGAAGAAAGCTTTCCTTTCCTGCTCAGGCAAGTAAGGTATTGAGGATTGGGGGATAAATGGCATTCTGCCTTCACCTGCCTAGAATACAGCTATGATGTCTGTAGATGCAGCAGTCACTATATTAATATACTAGTGTCCTGGTGCATGGATTTGTGCACATTGAAAGGAAATTAATTAGAAGAAATATTTTAATATTACTACTCATGTTTTGCTAATGAAAAAAAAATAGGATTCTACCGAGTCTCCTATCTACCTACTCCAGGACTTCTGTGAGGATCAAATGAGGCATGGGAAAATGCATCACAAACATTTAGTTAAATTGTAAAATGTTTGCACCTGGCTATAAAGCAAATTGGGTTCCTGGGCTGAAGAAACTCCAAGGAGGCTAGTTGCCAGGGAGAGGAAGCTGGGTGTTGTTACATGACATCATTACCTGGTGCCCACAGCAATCATTTTCAGGCTGGGCTGTGGGCATCATTTTGCACCATGGGGTCTTGGCAGCATTGGCTGTGATTTGTGGGGTGGTGGTGGGGGTTGCGGAAGCTGAGAGTTGCTTTGTGGGCCAGGTTCATGATGCCATTTATTCTTAAACTAGAGGCCCAGTGCATGAAATTTATGCATGGGGGACGAGGGGCAGAGGAGTATCCCTCAGCCCAGCTTGCACACTCTCCAATCTGGGACCCCTCAAGGAATGTCCAACTGCCCATTTAGGCCCGATTGGGCCTAAATGGGCAGTTGGACATCCCTCTCACAATCCAGGACTGCTGGCTCCCAACTGCTCACCTGCCTGCCTTCCTGATTGCCACTAACTGCTTCTGCCTGTCAGCCTGATCACCCCCTAGCCACTCCCCTGCCAGCCTGATTGATGCCTAACTGCTTCCCTGCCAGCCTGTTTGCTCCTAACTTCCCTCCCCTGCAGGCCTGGTCAACCCAACTGCCCTTTCCTATAGACCCAGTCACCCCCAACTTCCCTTTTCTGCCAGCCTGGTCACCCCTAACTGCTCTCCCCTGCAGACTTTATTGCCCCAACTGCCCTCCCTTGCAGGCCTGGTCCCTCCCAACTGCCCCCCCTTCTGGCCTGATTGCCCATATCTGCCCTCCTTTGCAGGCCTGGTCCCTCCCAACGGTCCTCCCCTGCTGACCATCTTGTAGTGGCCATTTGTGTCCACATGGGGGTAGGATCTTTGACCACATGGGGGTAGCCTTCTTGTGTGTTGGAGTGATGGTCAATCTGCATATTACTCTTTTTTTAGATAGGATAGAGGCCTGGTGCATGGGTAAGGGCCAGCTAGTTTGCCCTGAAGGAGGTCCCAGATCAGGGTGGGAGTTCTCTTGAGGCATGGGGTGGCCTGGGTGAGGGTCCTGTGGTGGTTTGCAGGCTGGCCACATCCCCAGCGACCCAAGTGGAGGCCCTGGGATCTGGGATTTATTTATCTTCTACAATTGAAACTTTGTAGCCTGGAGCTGAGCCACACCTCCTGCTCACTCCGTGGCAGCAGCTATTTCTGTTGGGATTTATTTATCTTCTATAATTGAAATTTTGTAGCCTTAATCAGAGGCCTAGGCGAGCCAGGGTATGCAGAAAGCTTGGCTTCCTGCATCACCAGGGGCAACCCTAGCCTCCTGCTCTCTCCAGCTCCATGGCTGTTGCCATTTTTGTTGGGATTTGTTTATCTTCTATATTTGAAACTCTGTAGCATTGAATGAAAGCCTGGGCCCCCCAGGGTGTGTGGAAAGCCTGGCTTCCTTCATCACCTGGAAAACCCAAGCCTTCCTCCTGTTTGCTCTGTGACTGCAGCCGTCTTGGTAGGGGTTAATTTGCATTCTTGCTTCTGATTAGCTTGTGGGCATGGCTTGTGGGTGTAGCAGAGTGATGGTTAATCTGCATATTACTTTTTTATTAGATAGGATGGCCAGTGCACATCATGGCAGCTCCTGTGTAGAGCATCTGCCCCCTGGTGGTCAGTGTGCATCACAGCTACCAGTTGGACTATCGGACAGACACTTAAGCTTTTATATGCTATATAATAAAAGCCCAATATGCAAATTGACCAAATGGCAGAACAACCAGTCACTATGACACACACTGAGCACCAGGGGGCAGAAGTTCAATGCAGGAGCTGCCCCTGATGGTCCCACAGAGGGCAGGTCCACAGCTGCTTGGCTGACCGGGATGAGCATGCTCCCACAGCAGCTGATCCCCACAGGCCATGCCCCCCACAGTGCATGAATCCCGTGCACTGAACCTCTAGTATATAGATAACATGAGAAGCCAAGCCCTTAACAATGTTGAGAAGAAAGGTGGAAAGAGCCTGGGTTCTTGATAACAGTGTTGAGCTACTGCAACAGCCTTGAGATATTTCTCTCTGTACTTCCTCTTGTGTAAGACTTCTTATAGTAATTTAAAAATATGTCCACAACTTCTTTGAACCTCTTCCCATCAAAAGGAAAAATCTAATTCCCCTTTCCTTAGTTATGGGTTAGCCTTAGCTCATTCCTTACAACAAACGGAATACAGCAAGCATGATGCCTCAGGTCTTGTTCTTGTTCTTTTTCTTTCTCTTTCCCTTTCTCTCTCAACACATGTCTCAGAGGCCCTTAGCTGACAGATAAGCTGTCCAGCTCTACTGAAGCGGCCATGCTACAGAGACCACATTTTATTTATTATTTATTTTACATGAGCATGAGCCTACAGCTGCTGAAAGTTTAACAGAGGGAATGGTAAATCAACATATGAGCCAGGGATAGATCACTGGAATGTCGAGCCCTAGGATTTGGATTACTTAGGGTTTAGCATGAATCACTCTTGGGGGACTAAGGGGAGAGTAATGAATGCTACTAATTAGCCTTCTAAGCGTTCTCTGTAACTAGAGGATATTTGGTTGCAACTAGAATGCTGAAGTAATTATCTCTTTATTATGTATGAATCTGTTTCCATGACCCACATGGGCATTTATGACTGGTTAACTCAGATAAATGGATGGCCAGGCTAATGACAGCATTATGGAGTTATGCCCTATCGCTTCCTTTTATTCTAGGGCAATAGGCTCCAGCCCTTGAGTCTGAAAGCACAAATATTATTTTATCATGTAATATTAATAAACCACTCATTATGTATTTATCTGTGTTCCCAGAATGTAATGGCCATCCTGGAGATACTTTTGGGGGATGTATCTTTACCAAAACTTAATACTTCTGCTCTCATTCCTCCCATCTTCTCTGAGAAATACTCCTGATCCACATAGGTGGGCTCCAGACAACTCTGCCTGTGTGATTCGAGCTTGCTAGCCTCAGATGACTGAACAAGAGGTGAGCACTTGATTCAAGGAGAGGTAATCACATTCTCTCCTGGAAGTAGGAATGGAGAGCCAGTCAGCCAGTCTCTGCTAATGATTGGAACAGTCACAAATATATTCATTAGCTGTGGTTCAACTACATTTGGCCTTATGAAACAGAATCGGAGGAAGCTGGACCCAAACATTAGAGAATAAAGCAGATGTAAAAAAATAAAGCACAGAAGAGGCGGTCCAAGAGTACATCTTAGGAATGTGGTTGCTATTCATTTCTTCATTTTATTTTATTTTTCCCCAAACCATGTATCTCCTCTAAGCCATCTTCCACCACCACCACCCCTGCCCTACCGCCCCCCACACACTCAGTCACCACACTGCTGTGCATGTCTGTGGGTTCTCTTAATTCCAACCTTTCTCAAGGTTGGGCTATGCTCCTGCCCTTAGTTCCTTGGCATTCTGTATTATCCTTATACCAAATTCCCGCTTGGTGCTTAAGGCAAATTCAGTTGGTATTTGTTACTTGCCACCAAGAGTCTAGCTAACCTAACTTTAAACTATAGGGGAGGAAAGGTCATTTTCTTTCTACTTTTCTGAATTCTTGGAGGAGACTCTTGGAATAAAAATTAATGAGAAAAAAAGAAACAGAAGTTTATTAACATGTTTAGCTCATATACACAGGGAAGATGCCCAGGGCAAAATGAGTAACTCCCCAAGGTGATTTAAAATTCACAATGAAATAGCATCTTAATAGTGAAAGGGGTGAGGAGATGTTGGATTCTTAGGGGAGAGTAAATGATTTTTAGGAAAACTAAATGGGCCCTTAGAAGAATAGACAGGAGGCATTTGTGACAAAATTCATCTTGGTGCGGTGTCCACTTTTAATCTCTTCCTTGACAGTCTTTCCTGGCTGACAAAACTCCTGGGAGGGAATTGATGACAATGTATTTCCTTTTGGAGGATCTGTCTTTCAGCAGATAAGTCTCTACCTGCATTTGCTGTTTTTCAAATGCCTGCAGCTCAAAATCATCAATAGATCCGAGGTGCAAATCTTGGGGGTGGTACATTGTGCTACCCTTCAAAACCTTGTCCACTGTCTCCCGAGGGACTGCCGCTGGCTGCCAGGGTCAGCAAGGTCCAGGTAGATAAGTGAGAATCCATTGTCCCTGAAGTGGAGGCAATTTAAGAGCACCCAGAAGAGCCCCAGACACATCTGCTTTAAACACAAAGGGCCTCCACAGCCATCTCGCAAGCATGGCAAGCTCTCTGTCCAGTCCCAAATTGATTTTTTTTTCCTAATAGAAAAGAGTTTCCCTGAGGTACCCAACTAAAGAATCTGCTCTTCACAAAACAATTCCAAATCCTCACACTCGAGCAGATCTTGGCTAAAATGAAAACATGTCCTCGAATAGCCTCAGCCAAATTGTTCCCATAGGTTATTTGCACTGTCCTTCACTAAAACAAATTCCATTGGGTAGAACCAAAGGAAACTGCTCTCCAGGCTTAGTTCTATGTAGAATGCTTCCAAACTCACTTTGTTTGGTATTGCTTCTGTTTTGTTTGTTTTTTTAACCCTCACTAGAAGGTATATATTTTTAAATAGATTTGTATTCGTTTTTAGAGAGGAAGAGAAAGATAGAAACATCAGTGATGAGATAATCATTGATCAGCTGCTTCCTGCACACCCCCTACTGGGGATCTAGCCTGCAACCTGGGTCCTTGCCTTGCCCAGGGAATTGAACGGAGATCCTTGAGTCCATGAGACAATGCTCCAACTGACTGAGCCACACCGGCAGGGGCTGTTTCTGGTGTTTTTAATGGCAGGCAAAAGGAGGCTTTCTTATGGCAGTCTAATGTCCCTTTTTGTTTATAGCTAGTAACTTTTAGTAGAGGGGACATGGCAAAAGACTTTAAATGTAAATGTGAAAAGCAAGAATAAATGAAAGAGAAAGACTAATGACCCAAATAGCATAACAAGAAGCACAGAGTGGGGAGCAGGTCAGTAAGGGAGGCCGCTTCGGGCTAGGTGAGGACCCCTTTGTCCCAGAGCCAAACACTCCACCTGGACCAGAACAGGAAACAAAGACACGAAGTTTGTCGGGTTAACTGATTGAATGAACAAATGATTGAAAGGATTAATAAAACAAAGGGCAAAAGACTAGCTTACCCACTGCTCATAGGACAGGCATTTGTTTCTATTGAATTTGAAGTATTAACTCTAAATTTGTTCACTCCGGTTAGAATCCGTGTAGCCCCTGGGTATAAGGAGTAAAATTCTAAAAGCTTCTCAGGCGCCCACAGTTAAGGATCTTATTCCATTTTGAATGTGGATGTAAGACCTCCTCACTGTACAGTATAGCTAATCAGGGGGGCACTCTGTGCCTGCAGGGAAAACCTCTCTGTGCAATGTCTGCTCTATTCGGGCCACCAACTCCACAAAGGAGAAGAGTGGGAGGAAAGGCCTCTGCCCCCGTGTCTCCAGTCTGGTGCCAGCCCTGTCGTGGGGCACAGGGAATCAGCGCCACCCCTTTTAATTACAATCTCTGGAAGAAAAGGCCGAACCCCCTCTGATTTGGAGCAAGGCTGGTGTCATCATCTTATTAACAATATCATATCCCAGCGCTCCAGTAATTACAGACTCTTCCTGAAGCAATCAAATTGCCTGTTTGAAAGAAAGCCTGTTTCCTTCCCCTAATGAATGTGAGCAGTTCCCCAGAGCCCAAAGGTGATGTGTTTGAATGCCCCACCGTAACAATGGAAAACGATTATAAATAAATGGCAGAGAGCTGCTCTGTTCTTAAAAAATCACTGCATGATCAATTTGAGAGACATGCATGGAGATGGGACTCATGCGAATTTGTTTTAATTATTCTGCCCGAAGGAAAAAGATACTTAGCTCTTTGCTGGCACCATGTACACCAAGGCTTAAAGAGACTTTGAAAACGCTATCCTTTTCATCTTTCTCAAACCACTGGCAGGTACAGCCACCCTCATTTTGTAGGAAGGGAAACTGAGGTCCAGATGGACCCTTTAAAGGTTCAAATGCCATCCTCTCCAACAAATTTCTCGGTCTCTCCCCTACTCAACTACTCTGATAATTGTTTATGTCTGAAAATTCACTATAAGGGGAGAAATTAACAGAAGGCTATGAAGAAGAAGGTGCCAACTTTTAAAAATTAATTTAAAATGAGGTAAGGGTGTGTGTATGTGTGTGCACATGCATGTACATGTGTGAGTAAGTACATCTTGGTTTTGGGATCAGGAAATAGTAAGACTGGAAGGATAGGAGGAGGCAAGGACACTCCATTCAGCCATTGACATTAAAGCAACTGCCTTTCCCCAAAAGTTGTAGTATATGAGGGAGAGGGCTTGGGACAGCCAGAGATCAGAGCTGGACTGATGAAAAATCATCTAAATTACAGTTCTTTTGGAATAAAGAACAATACCCTTGGGACAAAATATTTAAAACTATAAATAAGCCAAAACCAGTTTGGCTCAGTGGATAGAGGGTTGGCCTGGGGACTGAAAGGTCCCAGGTTCGATTCTGGTCAAGGGCATGTATCTTGGTTGCGGGCACATCCCCAGTAGGGGGTGTACAAGAGGCGGCTGATCGATGTCTCTCTCATCGATGTTTCTGACTCTATCCCTCTCCCTTTCTCTCTGTAACAAATCAATAAAAATATATTAAAACTGTAAAGAAGAAACCTTGTTACTAGTTGATACAGGACCCCATCTGAGTTCACCTGCTGCCCAGAATGGCAGTTTATAAATAGATTTTCATTCAAGGGTCACACTGCAGACTATCGAGAAGGCTCTCAGAGACCATTTTGAGAAATCAGCCCATTAGCATTTGCCATTTGTAAAATATGAAAATTGAATCCATTTGAAATTCATAGATATGAGTCCAGAATCCTCAACAACTTAAACTAAGCATTCATTCCTCAGGACCCCAGAAGTTTCTATTTCCAGAGATTCTTCCCTGCAGTATGAAACTATCAGTACTTCTTTGATGAATTTCTTGGTTCAGGGTGACAATCCATTTTTGCACAACTCTCAGCAATATGACATTCACCAGGAGTTGGCAGAATCACTGCCTGCCCCCTGCCCACACCAAATTCAGAGGAACCTTATGTCTGCTAACTTTTAAAGGATAAGAACACAGAAATTACTTAGAATTGTTTCTGAAATGTGGCTATTGATATGGTTTGATAGTTTTAAAGGAAGTAACTAATCATGTTGACCAAGTCGCTATGTAATCCAGTAAATCAATCAGCTGAAGTCAGTGTCTGGTTGTTGATCAACTCAACCCCTTTTTTTGTTTTGTTTTGTTTGGTTTTTTTTTTGCTTTTGTTTGTTTTGGTTTTTTTTTTTTTTTATGGTAGACACAGCTCAAGTTAAACAAACGGATCTTGCTCAATGCTTATGGAACAGAAGTGGACAATATTTTTGCCATGACCAGGTAGCTTAGTTGGTTAGAACATTGTCCTGATAAGTCAAGGTTGTAGGTTCGATCTTTGGTCAGAGCACATACAAGAAGGAACCAATGAATGCATAGTATGTGGAACAACAGTTCTCTCTCTCTCTCTCTCTCTCTCTCTCTCTCTCTCTCTCATCAATTAAAAGAGAAGTGGGCAATATTTTTAAAATGTGGCAGTCCATATGGAAAACAGAGCCTCATTGAAGAATTAGATGGAATTAAATGGGTTAAGCTCACCAGAAAAAAAAATAAAATAAAAGGAAAGACTGTTCTTGCCAAGGAATGAAGTCTCTGCAGAAATTGATTATAGGGAAGGTCTCTCTGGGCCTTGGAACAATTAGCTCTTGGATAATTAGAGGACAGCCTTTGTGCTTCTGGGGATGCGAATGTAGCAGGTGTCTCCTGTCCCTTAGGAAACTGCTCACTCCGTCCAGCCTCTCATTTTTTTGATGCTTGCCCCTGCAGGGTAAACCCAAGCCTTTGAGAATTAAAGATTTCAAGTCATAGGGAGTCTGAATAATTGGATTCTTGGAAGACACCACTTTTGCAAGACTATACCACAAATGTACCTCCTGGGATGTTTCCTATTAAAAATAATCCCTCTCCTATTGAGAAAAGTAAGAGCTAAGATACTATATTTCCTAAAGTGGGTGATGGAGCGGCTCTTTTTTTCTGTTTCTTTACTAACTTTATTCTTAGGACAAAGCGAACAGGGGGAGAAGGTGAGTAGGCCTTAATCTTCTAGATGCCTGAGAAAAATGAAATGTGATCTTCATAGTGGGCACTGTTAGGCATTTAGAGAAACGGGGAGCACACGGGAAGGTAACTAAGGAGAACAATTTTCTCATTTGATCTGCTGAAATGATTCGATGTGTTTATGCCGGGTGAGTGTTATTAACCTGATGAAAGACAACCTAACAGAAAGTTAATGAAGGATCTCGGTGTAAGGAGTCAGAGAAATAGACATCGCCTCTCTGAGTGGAGGAGGGAGGTATGGGAAAGGAAATTAGAACAGGAGGATGAATACTTACCCAACAAGGGGGAGTCAGCACACTCTTCCTACAGGGTGAAAGACTTGACACATTTTGGCATGAAGTTCAGAATTCTGCCTATTTTTAGCAGCTGATGTGAAAATTCCTCATAGGGCAAGACTCATCTTTGAAGAAATTGCCTAGAAAAGTTCCTCTGGGAGGAGCAATGGCTCCTAGGGTCATGGTCCAGCTTTCAGAGGCCAGAGTTAGGCAACTTTGTCTAATAGAGGATGAGGACTGAGAGGAAGAGGAGACAGGTAGATAGACAGACAGACCGATGATATAAAAATAAATACATAGATGATAGGTAGACAGGCCAACCAGATAGACCTCAGAGGAGCTTCAGGATAGGCTAATCATGACAAGATGTTTGATAGAAATGCATCTATCCATGGGGTTGATCACCTAGGAGTGGAGCACAGATAGTATGTGTGGATGTAGGATCTGGAAACCTGTAAGTCCATAGTAGGGCTCAGAAGCCATAGGGGGTCCTCTCTGAGGTCTGACTACAGAATAAAGCAAAGTCAATTAAATGGATATGCTGTATTTTACTATGTGGCTACAGAGATCAACACACAGCACATCAGACTCCTACCTGAAGAGAAAATTGCTTTGCCATATATAAGTCTACTTCTAGTAATCATTCTCATTTAAGTGTTTGCATCGATACATCTTTTTGGAGGGATTTCTGGCAGTAACTGTCAAAACTTAAAAGGGGCACATCTTCCAACTCAATAATTATACTGCAAGGAATCTGCCCTATAGAAAAAAACACATGTGTAAATATGGAAGACCAAGGAGGTTTTTATTGAAGTGTGATTTGTAACGGCAAAAAGTTGAAAACAAATAGGGTAATGGTTACATTGGTTAGTATACAGCTGTATGGAAATATCTCCAAGATACTGAGAACTGATGTTTTCTAATTGATGTAAAATTTACATAATATAAAATGAAGCCTAAATCATGTTAAAGTATGCAACTGAGTGGCATTTAAGACAATCAGTGTCACACAACCATCACCTGTCTAGTCCCAGGGTATTTTCATCACTCCAACAGAAAACCTCATACCCATTAAGCAGTCACTCCCTCTTACCCGTGAAATGATTTTTAAATGTCAGAATAGTGGGTACAGTATCATCCCACTTATGCTTTTAAAAACCTCCAAATTCTGTGCTGTATACCCACACACCTATAGAGGCAAGGTACAGGCGTGGTTATAGATGGGAGCTTTGGAGCCAGCCTGCCTGTTTCATATCCTGACCCTAACAGAGACAATTGTGCATTTCTGGGCAAATATTTAGCCTCTCTGTGCTACAAGAAGCATGTGTGATTTCCCATTAAAAAAAAAATTTAGTCCTGCCTGGGCAGTGTGATTCAGTGTTTGAGCATCCACTCATGCACCAGGAGTTAACTGGTTGATTCCAGGTCAGAGCACATGCCTAGGTTGTGGGCTTGATCCCCAATAGGGGGCGTGCAGGAGGCAGCCCGTCCATGTTTCTATTTCCCCCTCTCTCAGAAATCAAATATATATATATATATATTTTTTTCCTGAGGTCAGAAAGATATCAATACAAAGCTGCTATGTTTTTTTCTACACTTCCCCTTCAGGGTGACTACCATCATCTAATCCCCCAGATGTGCCCACAGAAACCATGACACTGACAGTCCCCTGAGAAGCCTTTAAATTGTTTCTAAATCTGAACGTAACTCCATGCAGAGTCTGGGGTGCCGGGCTGGCTTAAATTTGGGAATATCTAATGAGGTTTGAAGGTGGTAAAGAGAGAGCTCAGATCCCTTCATTTCCTCAGCGAAGAACATGGACATGCCAGTGTGGGGTTTGCCAAGTCTTACAGAATGAAAAATTGAACTACTGTCTTTTCAAAGGGAACAGTATAAGTCTCAAATGCCACAGAGCCACCCCAAATGAGGACGATAGGCAATATTTTGTTAGTATATGTTTTCCAGGATTTTTTAAAAAAATGTGTGCTTCTGTTGATTTGATTAAGTGATTCAAAAAGGTGAAGCAGGGTTTGGCATCTTCAAAAGGGCGATTTTGCTTCTGATAGCTCTCCAGAAAAATTAAATGTGTTGTGAAGGATAAATTATAGTTTGATCCGAGTTGTCTTGTTAAAATGTCATTTCTCTTTCCCAGCAAACTACTTCCCGTCTCATTAAGCCAGTTGACTAGATATATCTAGACAATTATGACGGTGATTTACTACCTTACTGCTGTGCATCTCTGGGCTCAGTTGTTCCTGGGAGCTGAAGGATGGGGGGAGGGAAATAGCACTCCCATCTTCTGCGTCTCATGGAGGGTGATCAGCTCCTCGGCTGTAGCATTAAACACAGCAATAGAAAGCCGAGACACAGTAAGGCATTTTCACTACTGTTATGAGCTGAGATATAAAATGAGATTTATTTGCAACAATCTGATAGAGAAAATTGAGTCCTGGGGAATGGATGTCCCAGAAAGCCTTTCAAGTCAGCCAGGAGTTACTAGAGGATGTGAGTCACACAGCAAAGTATGAGTCGGAAGAGAAAAAAAAATTTGAGCTTTGACATTTTCTGCAGCCACTATTAAAGATAAAGGAATTGACCAGTTTATACACTATGAATTATGGCCACAATTACCATGTTCACTCCCAACCGTTAGATACCTTGAGCCCTTAAATTGGTGCCATAATTCAGCTTTTTGCTTTTTTTTTTTTTTAAATGCTATTCTTTTACAGATGGAATGCCAAATAAACAAAACCCACAAATGGTGCTCTCATTTTCTAAAAAAAGTTTTAATCCTAATAAATAATTTCAAATCATTGGGATGGTTCTTCTGGAATTGCACAGTTTATTTCTTAAGTTTTGTGAAAATTTGAATTTGATGATACAGCAATCCCCAGTTGATGTTTTCAAATGAGAGTTGAAATTTAAAATTTATATTCAATTTCATGTACTCAGTATTTATTCAGCAGCCAATATTTATCACAATTCTGTGTGTCTGACACGGCAGGGCCAAGTTCAGAGATAAGATATATGTGATTTTTCAATTTGTGTGATTTTCTTCCAGAATTTTTTCCAAGACTGTATGTTTGCAAACTACCAGAGATCAAAGATAAAACTAAAAAAAGTGGAGGAGAAACCAAAATGGCGGCATAGGTAAACACCTAAACTGTGCCTCACACAACAATTTCAAAACTACAACTAAAAGACAAAATGGACATCATCCAGAACCACAGGAAGGCTGGCTGAGTGGAAATTTTTCAACTAGAAGGAAAGAGACTCACAGGAGCTGAGGAAGGCAGAGGTACAGAGGCGAGCGTGTGGAGAAGGCTGGCAACTGAGTAAGCGGGAGAGAGACAAAAGCTCCCAGCTGCTCTGAACTCCAGTTCTGGGCAAGACTCTGGGGACTCAGACTCAAACGGGGAGGAACTGGACTGACTGTCTGGCAGCAGACGAAACTTGAGGGCAGCTTTCTCACAGAGGTGCTAGCAGTGATTACCATGGGACACTGAGACCCGGGGTGGGGGGTGTCTCTGAGGGTAGGGCTGACAGGAAGCCATTGCTGTTTGCTCTGCCCTGAGACCCCGCCACTCCAAGCTGAGCCCAGAGGCTTTTTTAATATGAATAGCCTTGTTCTTTTGAATTCTTAACTTACCTAACAAACTGCAACTGAGTCTGAGAGACCCAGAACATCCAAAAGAAGCCCAAGGCCCCACAGCAGCTTGTATTACTTCACAGCTAGGCTCATCTCGCACCTCCAAACCTAAACAAAGAAGAAGAATCTGCAAATCTCTCTGTAGCTTTTGCTGGGTGGCCTCAGGCAGAGGCTAAATTAGCACCTCCTTGGACATCCAAGAGCCAATGTACCCAAGGGTCAGAGTAGGACCATCCAGATTACAACTCCTCAGATCTATAAGGGACACACTCAGAGGAGAGACTCAATGAGCACCAAAGCCCCACTGAAGCAATTCTTGCCTCATAAGGGTGTCTTTAGCACAGAAGTTCTCCCAGCATAGACAGAGCTGATCCTCACAACCAATTGGCCTGGAGCTCAATTCCTCCCAGTGATACCAACAACAATCAAGGCTTAACTACAACAAGACTATGCACACAGTCCACAAAGGGGTACACCAAGAGTGTCCACCTCAGGTAATTGGGGAGGCTAAGACACTGGGCCATATAGGACACCTAGCACATAAAGCCACTCTGTCAACTCAGGGAAGCAGCCAAAATGTGGAGACAAAGAAACACATCACAAAGGAAAGAAATGGAGGAAAGAAAATGACTGGATATAGAGTTCAAAACCATGGTTACAAGGTTTTTCAAGAATTTTCTAGAAAAGGAAGGTAAATTTAATGAGACCCTCGAGGACATAAAAAAGGACCAACTAGAAATTAAGCATACACTGACTGAAATAAAAAATAATATACAGAGATCCAACAGTAGACTAGAGGATCACAAGAATCAAGTCAAAGATTTGAAAAACAAAGAAGAATAAAAACACACCCAACTGGAAAATCAAAAAGAAAAAAGAATCCAAAAATATGAAGATAGTGTAAGGAGCCTCTGGGACAACTTCAAGTGTAGCAACATCAGAATTATGGGGGTGTCAGAAGAGAGAGAGCAGGATACTGAAAACCTTTTTGAAGAAATAAGGACTGAAAACTTCTGCCACCTGGTGAAAGAAATAGACTTACAAGGCCAGGAAGTGCACAGAACCCCAAACAAAAGGAATCCAAAGAGGACCACACCAAGACACATCATAATTAAAATGCCAAGAGCAAAAGACAAAGAGAGAATATTAAAAGCAGCAAGAGAAAAACAGATCATTACCTACAAGGGAGCACCCAGATGACTGTCAGCTGATTTCTCAACAAAAACGATGCAGGCCAGATGAGATTGGCAAGAAATATTCAAAGTAATAAATAGCAAGAATTTACAACCAAGATTACTCTACCCAGCAAAGCTATCATTCAGAATTGAAGGGTAAATAAAGAGCTGCACAGATAAGAAAAAACTAAAGGAGTTCATCAACACCAAACCAGTATTATATGAAATGCTGAAAGGTACTCTTTAAGAAGAGGAAGAAGAAGAAAAGGTTAAGGTAAAAATTATGAACAACAAATACATATCTATCAATAAGTGAATCTAAAAATCAAGTGAATTGAAAATCTGATGAACAGAATAAACTGGTGAATAAAATAGAATTAGGGGCATAGAAAGGAAGTGGGTGACAATTCTCAGGGGGAAAGGGGTGTGGGGGTGCGGGAAGAGACTGGACAAAAATCATACACCTATGGATGAGGACCGTGTGGGGTAGGGGACGGTAAGGGCAGAGGGTGGGGTGGAAGGGAGCTATGAGAGGAAAAATGAGGAACAATTGTAATAATCTGAGCAATAAAGATTTATTTATTTTTTTTAAGTGAAGGTTCCTAAATATATGAGGGCTTTGCCAAAATCAAGGACGGCTCCCTTCCCTGTAAAGCCAAGGTTACTTTTTTTTATTAAACAAGGAGTCTGAAGCTCAGAATCCCAGTGATTAAAGTTCTTCTATAGGGTCTTCTATATTCTACCTAAGATAATGTGATACAACATGCATATAATAGCCACACCTGTTTCAGCTGCTTGGGAGAAATTTTTTTCAACAGTTATAGCAATATCGACTCCCTGTGTACCTGATTTTGGGATTTTTGACCCTAATGTACAGCTATTTATATGAATGACCAGATGATCACTTTGAAAGGGAAAACTTTCTGACACCTTTATTACCTTCTCTAGACAGAAACTGGGGCCGTGATAACATTCAAGGGTCACAGGCATATTCTATCATAACTCAGTACCTCAACTGAGGCAACCGGGGTTGGTCCAATGGATTGCTTCTCTTTTATTCTCCTCAAAAGGATTTGTATAGAATTTTGCAAGCATTTCTTGTTCTGTTTGTTGTGAATATGTACAATTTATCTTTTGGGGGGAGGGGAGTGCATACAGTTTTTGTGTCATTTGCTTAATATTCACAATTTGTTAATTTCTTCTTCCTGTTTTTTTCCCCTGAGAGAAGTGGGAAAAATGGTTAATTGTGTGGTAGGTGACAGGGAGTTTTTCTTTAGTCCATAAAAGATAATTGAATCAAGAGTTTCCCAAAATCAAGAGTTTCCCAAATAATTGATTTGAAAATTTACATATGCATCATATTTATATTCACCTTATTTTTGACCTGTGGTTCATCCTTGAATAACACTCTTTTAAAATACATTTAGATGGATGGATGGATGGATGGATAGATAGATAGACAGATAGATAAATATTACTGATTTCAGAGAGAAAAGGAGAGGTAGAGAGAGATGGAAACATCAATGATGGGACACATTGATTGGTTGACTCCTGTACACTCCCATACTCGAGATCAAACCCATAACTTGGGCATGTGCCCTGATCAGGAATTGAACCATGACCTCTTGGTACATAGGTGGATGATCAAACACTGAGCCACATCGGCAGGGCTTGAATAACACTCCTCAATTCTCTAACTAAAATTGTGAAAATATTTTCATTATTTTATTTACCATTCATCATCCAAAGGCTATGTAGTATTCCCTACTTTATTTCCCCTTACTCCAAACTTTTTTCTCTTTCTGTAATTGTAATATTTTATCTAGCTTAAAATGAGATGAGAACTATTAACACAATTGCTTGTTACATTCAGAAAAGATGCTTTGGACAGTCAGTTATCTCCTTTTTTCTGATTATTGGCTGACTTTTTTTTATTTAAAAAAGATTTTTATTTAGAAATTATTATAGACTCATTGAAAGTAGCAAAATAAATGCATAGAGTTCTCTGTACTCTTCACTTACTGTCCCCTGACATCTTATATAAGTGTAGCACAATATCAAAAACAGTAAACATCAACTAGACCATAGACTATTGGTTCCCAACCTTTTTTTGGCCATGCCCCACCTAAGCATCTCTAATATCTTGATGCCCCCCCCACCCTGTGACATATAATTCTTATTATTCAAAAAGTGAACTCCTATTAATTAAAAGGCCATTAAGTTGGTCTAAATAAGCTTCCAAAGAACATGGCATCCATGAAAGAGAAAAATAAAAGAACAAAAGGACAGGTGAAGTACTGAAGAAGAAATCACTAAGACATTGTTAAAAATAATAATATGAAGTAGTATGAAAAAAATAGCAAAGTTTTAAAACATATAATAAAGAACTGAAATGCATAAATATATCACAATATATCTTTACATACTGCATATGAAACCCCTAAAACCATAAAAAATGCAAAAAAAATCACTGTTAATAACTTATTTTCAAATTGTCCCCCTTAAAAATCAAATTGCCTCGCTGTGTGGCATGTGCCCCATGTTGGGAACAACTGCTATAGACCTTTGTTTTCTGCCAGTATTGTGTGTGTTGATAGTTCTACATGATTTGATCCCAGGTATCAATCCGTATAACCACCACCACAGGTAAGATCAGAACTGTGCCCTCACCACAGAAGAATTCCTTCTGTTCACATCCTTAACGTTCACATCCTTCCTCCCACCGTCCCCTCACCCACACCCCTGGCAACACTAACCTGTTCTGCATCTGTACTTTTGTCATTTATGGATGTTATATAATGGGAATCACACAGTAGGTAACCTTTTGAAACTGACTTTTTTCACTAAGCATAGTGCCCTTAGATCCATCCAGGTTGTTGCACATTTCAATAATTCATTCTTATATGCTGCTGGGCAGTATTCGATGTTATGGATGTTCCAGGTTAAATCATTCTCTCATGGAAAGACATTTGGGTTATTACCAGGTTTTGCTATTACAAAGATAGTGGCCATAAACATTTATATATGTGTATATGTGTGAACATCAGTTTTCATTTCTCTGGGATAAATGCCCAAGACTATAGGCTTGCTAGGCTGTAAGGAAAGCGAGTGTTCAGTTTGCACTACAAATTTTTCCAGAGTGGCTTTACCATTTTCTATGCAGTGGTGGGAGGGATTATTATTCTGTATCCTTACCAGCGTCAAATTTTTTTAGATTGGTAAATGAACATTAAGACATGGTAAAAAAGACAGGAAGGCTTCATACAGACTGAGCAGCATGTGTGCAAAGAGGTACTTGGCTTGTACATGAGCCTTAGACTTTTTCAGGAGGGCTGACAGCAACATATGTTGTGATATAAAATTTCCTGGCCCTGGTCAGCCTGTAGCCACACATCAGCTAACAGTGGCTGAGAGAAATCCCAGCTACTGCCATCTAGGGACCGGGGCTATTTCCTCTATAACAAGTCCAGCCATCAGGTTACAGAGGCTCAAGCTGATGGCAGCTGCTGCTTCAAGAATCACGTCGATATTCCTTTGGGGAAAAGAGAGAAGGCAAAAAGGCAGTGTTGGCATCAGAAAGGAAAATAGTTTTCCAGGAACATCACAACAGTCTTCTGTTTTTGTCATATTGCCCTAAACACTGTCCTGAGTCCCTTGTGGCTGAAATGTTGATTATTTCAGGCATTGCCCATTGTCTGCTGCAGGGGGACAGTCAACATTAACAGTCCTCTTTGGCCAGCTTAAGGCTTTACCTGACCATGCATAGCCTCATCTTCTTGCAGTATCCCCCATCGTCAAGTATTGCTGGGTGTGACCCTGGGGGTACCCACTTGTGCTTGTAAACAAAGCCCTGCCCCACTCAGTACTACCCTCCTCGGGCAGGTCCCGGTGGGGTAGGACAATGCACACAGGGCCTGCCCTCCTCCAGGCCTCTGCCCTGATCCTCTTGCTGTCCCCATGGAGGATCTGGAACGCTCACACCAGCTGGGCTGCATTTCTTGCCACAGTGGAGAGAGGCTCATCCTCCCTGCCACGTGTACCCTTTTCACACAGTGTGCCTTGTGTCTCATGAAGCCCCTTCTGAACCTGTTTCTTCACCTGGGCCTGTCACCCTTCACTCTTCATTGGTTCTGACCTTGCCCTTGGGGCTGGGCGGGTGACCAGACATTGGCAATCCTTTTCACAGGTATTTCTTCCTCATTCTTGATACTCACATAGAAGTACACACCAGCATTTCCTTTTAGTGGTAAAATATCTCATGCAAATAGACAACTGTGGCGGGGACTCCACCAGCCTCCTCACCTGCCCAGACATAAATCTCAGTTTAAGCCTGGGAGGACCACCCTTATATTTGATCATCTGTGTTAATTCAGCTGGTCTAACTAGCTGGATCACTAGCTTTGTTCCCTCTCACTGCTCAACATTTGTTTCCCTGGTGGTAGCCTTGGAGCCAAAAGGGTCTATTTTCCAATTAAGAATGGACACTCTTGCCCTAGCTGGTTTGGCTCAGTGGATAGAGTGTCGGTCTGTGGAGGAAGGGTCCTGGGCTCTATTCCTGTCAAGGGCATGTATCTCAGTTGCAGGCTCAATTCCCAGCCCTGATCGGGGCACCTGTGGGGGGCAACCAATCAATGTGTCTCTTTCACATTGATGTTTCTCTCTCTCTGTCTTTCCCCTCCTCCCTTCCACTCTCTCTCTAAAAAGCCCCCCTCACTACCACCCCCAAAAAAATAATGAAAAAAATATCCTCAGGTGAGGATTAACAACAACAACAACAACAACAAAAAGCACAACTAACAAACAAACAAACAAAAGAATGGAGACCCAATTAGAGCCTTCCTTAAATTCCTATGCTTTTCCTATGCTAACTGCTGCCTTCTTAGCATAGTATATGCAACAATAGTTGGGATTTGCGTTAGTTAAGATGCAAATGCCAGTTGTTATAACAGAGACTCCAATATAACCATGGTTTAAGCAAGACAGAAATTTATTTTTCTTGCTGAGCTCTGAACTGTTATAGCACCTTGCTGCCTTAGATCTTATTGTTCGGACATCCTCAACAGGTGACTTCAAACCCTGTGTCCTGAATGGCTAACTCTCAGCATCAGTTCACACCTAGACAGTGAGAAGCAGGAAAGTAGAATGGGAGGAAATACTCCTTTTATTTTACGGGCATAACCAGGATGCTCTCCACATAATTTTTGCTTAAATCCTATTAACCTAACCTTTAGCTGCAAGGGAGTGAGGGAAGTGGGTTCCTTGTTCTAGACCAGTGGTTGGCAAACTCAGTAGTCAGCAGAGGCAAATATCAACAGTACAACAATTGAAATATCTTTTGAGAGCCAAATTTTTTAAACTTAAACTTCTAATGCCACTTCTTCAAAACAGACTCGCCCAGGCCATGGTATTTTGTGGAAGAGCCATACTCAAGGGGCCAAGAAGCCGCATGTGGCTCTTGAGCCGCAGTTTGCCGACCACTGTTCTAGATAGCCACAAGATTAGCTAGAGCTTCTATTAGAACAGGATTATAGATATTGGTGAGTGACTAGCAGAATGGGGTATAATGCCTTCTAGATTTGGGGACAGGAAGGAGTGCTATGATTTAGGGCAGTGGTTCTCAACCAGGAGCAGTTTTCCAACCAAGAATGGAGACCCAGTTAGAGCCTTTTGGAGACATTTGGCAGTGTCTGGAGATATCATTGGTTGTCTAAACTGGGGGTAGGGGATGCTACTGGCATCTAGTGGGTAAATGCTGCTAAACATGCTACACAACAGGATGGCCCGCCACAATAACAAAAATACTAGCCTAAATGTAAGCAGTGCTGAAGTTGAGAAACCCTACCTGAGGAATATATCTTTACAAATCTTTAGTCCACCACATGTTAACCATCCCTCTTGGCTTTCATTTTGTATTTTCCTTAGAAAATTTCTAAGACCAGTGTCCTTGTAGGTGAGGTTTGGGTGATATGAGTATGCTTCCGATAAATTAGAATTATAACTTACTATGGTCTGAATGCTTGTGTCCCTTACCCCACACTCCCAATTCATAAATTAGAATTCTGATGCCTGATGTGATGGTATGAGGAGGTGGGGCCTTGGTGCCATGGTGATGTCATGAGGGTGCACTCCTCATGTATAGGAGTATTGCTTATATAAAAGACACCCCACAGGAGAATCCAAGATGGCGACATAGGTAAACACCTACACTGCTGCCTCGCACAACAATTTCAAAACTACAACTAAAAGACAGAACGGACATCATCCAGAACCACAGGAAAGCTGGCTGAGTGTAAGTTCTACAGCTAGAAGGAAAGAGGGGCTCACAGAAACCCAGAGGAGCTGCAAAAAGCTGAGGTACAGACACGCGCTTGTGGGGAGAGCAGGTGCCGCAGTACCTGGCTGGCTTTCTCTGGCGGGAGGGAAACGGAGACTCCCAACGGCATTGAACCCCTTATCTTACGACACTAAACCCCAGATCCAGCCGAAACTCATACAGGGTGAGTTTGGACTGTGAAAAGGGAGAGGTGCACGGAAATTTAGGGGAGTTGCAAAAGATCAGAGGTCTGGTTGCGCACGACACTGCTCGGAAGACAGATTGCTGACTGTGGGCGGGAGACAGACCCTCCCAACTGTGCCACTTCTGACTCCACTAAGCCCCTGTTTCGGGCGAAACCCTGGGGACCTAGACTCGTGTGGTCCTGGTGCGCAGGGGAGCTGGAAAGGCAGCGGTCTAGAGGCACTGCGGGCACACGCACAAGGACCGCTCCAGCCATGACCCAGTCACGTGAGACTCAGGGGCCTTGGAGGGCGGGGCCGACTGGAAGGCAAGGCGGTCCCTTAAGCCCTGAGACTCCACCCATCCCAAGCTCAACAGAGGCTTCTTCAGTTTTGCAAGTCTGGCTGGTATCAACACAGAAGTTTTCCTGGCATAGTGAAAAATGCCGAGACAAGAGAAGAGATCACAAACAAAAGAAATGGAGGGAAAAAAACGACTGTATATAGAGTTCAAAACCATGCTTATAAGGTTTTTCAAGAATATGTTAGAAAAGTTGGATAAACTTAGCGAGAGCCAAGAGGAGATGAAAAAGGACCAACTAGAGATGCAAAAGAGCCAACTAGAGATGGAAAAGGTCCAACTAAAGATGAAAAAGGACCAAATAGAAATTAAACATACACTGACTGAAATAAAAAATATTATACAGAGTCCTAACAGCAGACTAGAGAAAGGCAAGAATCAAGTCAAAAATTTGAAATATAAAGAATCAGAAAACACTCAACTGGAAAAGCAAGAAGAGAAAAGAATTAAAAAATGTGAACATAATGTAAGGAGACTCTGGGACAGCTTCAAGCGTACCAACATCAGAATTGTGGGGGTGCCAGAAGAAGAAAGAGAGCAAGATACTGAAAACCTATTTAAAGAAATAATGACTAAAAACTTCCCACATCTGGTAAAAGAAATAGACTTACAAGTCCAGGAAGCACACAGAACCCCATATAAAAGGAATCCAAAGAGGACCACACCAAGACACATCATAATTAAAATACCAAGAGCAAAAGACAAAGAGAGAATCTTGAAAGCAGCAAGAGAAAAAACAGTTCATTACCTACAAGGGAGCACCCATACGACTGTCAGCTGATTTCTCAACAGAAACGATGCAGGCCAGATAGGAGTGGCAAGAAATATTCAACGGGATGAATAGCAAGAACCTACAACCAAGAAAGAATAATCTATCCAGCAAAGCTAACATTCAGAATTGAAGGGCAGATAAAGAGCTTCACAGATAAGAAAAAGCTAAAGAAGTTCATCAACTCCAAACCAGTATTATATGAAATGCTGAAAGGTACTCTTTTAGAAGAGGAAGAAGAAAAAGGTAAAATCCAAAAAATTATGAACAACAAATACATATCTATCAACAAGTGAATCTAAAAATTAAGTGAATTAAAATTTGATCAACAGAATAAACTGGTGAATATAATAGAGTTGGGAGCACAGAAAGAGAGTGGACTGATTATTCTCAGGGGGAAAGGGGTGAGGGGTGTACAGGGAGAGACTGGACAAAAATCATACACCTAAGGATGAGATCAATGGGAGGGAGCTAAGGGCAGAGGAACGGGTGGGAGCTGGATGGAGGGGTGCTATGGAGGGGAAAAAAGAGAAACAAATGTAATAATCTGAATAATAAATATTTAATTAAAAAAAAAAGACACCCCACAAAGCTCCTTTGCCCCTTCCACCATGTGAGAACAGAGTGAAAAGTTGCTGGCTATGAACCTGAAAGAAGGTCATCCAACTTTAAAGATCAAGATCCTGGCTCCTTGATCTTGAACTTCCCACCTCCAGAACTGTGAGAAATATATTTGTTTCTTTGTTTATAAAATACTCAGTCTGTGGTATTTTGTTATAGCAGTCCAAACATACTTAGAACTATAAGACAGTTGCCATAGGTTATTTCAATAAAGGAATAACACTTGGCAACCATAGTGTGTATTTGCCTGGTAGCTATTACAACCCAGCTTTAGTCCTGAAGAGGAAGATTTCCTTCTTGGGGTTTTCCCTAGCTATTTAATAATATATACGACACCAATAATCCAGAGGAAAGCAGGAAATCCATTCAATTAAAGACAAGTGTAATTTTGTACAATTAATCATAATCTTCTTAAGGGAAATAAAAGTAATTTGTTTTTAGTAAGAGGGAGCCTATAATTATTCATGAGAGCGGAAAACCCACTCATTAATACATCATGTTTACTTTGAATGTGGTGATATACATTGCAGTTTTGCTGTTAGTCTTTGGCCTGAAAAGTATGTGATAAGTCTTGTCATTTCTGGCTCCATAATCGGCTTTGATGACAGATTAAAAATGCAGTTTGGCATTTCAGGACATATATCTCAAATAATCAATCCGAGTGAACATCACCAAACCCTCAGAAGTTTCCAACAGGAGATGATGGCACTTAATAAACTCCAGGATTCGAGATGTGACTTGTCACTGTTTCAGCCAGAAGGAGCAGGAGAATGTCACGGTTGCTACAGTGACCACTCAAAAGTTGTGTTCTATAAATCTGGACAATCAACTTCTGGAAACTCTCCCCTGGGATGAAGATACAGTGTGTGTCAGCCATGTTTCATGAAACCTTTGATTATTGGGGGCTGTGATTTAGGCAGCATTTTTCTTGTGCACAGAAACAAGCATGGTGTCCCTCATTTCCCATCTCCTTGGACCTGAGACACTTGATTAAGTCTTTCATAAAACTTTGTAGTCAGATCTCTTAAACATCAATTTCAGAGCGAATCACAAACTACTTTTGCACTTTTGTTCTATTTCTACTTCTTAAATTTTTCTTTTCTTTTTAAAATATGTTTTATTTCAGAGAGAAGAAGGGAGAGAGAGAGAAAAAAAAACATCAATGATGAGAATCATCAATTGGCTGCCTCCTGATGGTCGAGCCTGCAACCCAGGCATGTGAACTGACCAGGAATACAACTGTGACCTCCTGGTTCATGGGTTGATACTCAACCACTGAACCACATTGGTCGGGCTCTGTCTACTTCTTCATTTTTCACAACCCTAATTTTGTCTTTCCTATGAGACAGAAAATATCTTAAGGAAAAAATTAACTTCTTATGTTTTGTTTTTCCCATGACATTTAGTACAGTTCCTTACATACATGTCTTCACTGATGTTCGTGTTTTAGCTTTACTTAGTACCATGGTTAGTAAGCATGCTGTTGGAGCCACAGTTACACTTATCAGCATTTTAAGACTATATGCCATTCATTAAATTGCTCTTAATTAGAAACACAACAGAATTCGGAACATTAGAGAATAAGAGATTGGATTTTGTGTGATTATGAGGTATTTTAAATAAGGAAATAAGTACATACACATGCGAATAATATACAGAATATTATTTTTTGTATCTGTGATATCTAGTAAAGACCATTTAAAGCAGAATGCATCAGAAATGTTAAGCTTATGTGGCGATGAAAGAAAGCTTTTTAATATCTGTGTTCATTTGCGAGGTGGTAGCTCTAGCAACCAAGATGAATGAAGCCACTGGTCACGGTTCACCACTTATTATCTCTGTGTCTGTGAGAAAGTTACATTAACCTCCAGGAGCCTGAATTTCCCTGTGCATGAGATGGGGGTTGTGATATCTTCCTTCCCAAGGCTGTAGCACATATTAAATCAAAGGAATTTACATGTACAGAACCTAGCACCCTGTCTGATACCCTAGAAGCAATGGGTATCAGAAAAAGAAAAAAAAATAAACCAAGGAAAAGAATGCTTTTTATATATTGCTTTATTTTTATTTTTAATTGAATGCTTTTTAAATAAGAAACCAGAAGAATGATATAAGATAAGGCTTTAAATAGTGATTGCTTAAGCCATGGTTCTTAGTGCATATGCCCAGAGTTCCAATTGAAATAAAGCACCATTAATTATTAGTAATTCTCAAGTGACAGCATTGTGCTAAGTGTTTCGTATAGGATCAACTCATATTGTGCTTGTAAATAATCTGATATGATTATAATTTTTCCCATTTTGCTGATAAAGAAATTTTAACCCAAATTAAAATGGCAATGAGGTATCATCTCACACCTGCCAGAATGGTTACCCTTAGTAAATCAACAAAAAACAAGTGCTGGTGAGGATGTGGAGAAAAGCGAATCCTAGTGCACTAATGGTGAGAATGCAGAATGGTATAGCCACTGTGGAAAGCACTACAGAGTCTCCTCAAGAAATTAAAATTGGAGCTGCCTTTTGACCCAGTGATCCCAATTCTGGGAATATATCCTAAGAATAATGTACTCCTGTGTTCATAGCAGCATCTATATATATAAAATCCTAGTATGCAAATAGACCAAACAGTAGAACAACTGAACAAACGGTCACTATGACATGCGCTGATCACCAGGAGGCTTGCAAGGAACATGGCAGGCATTGACAGCAGGCAGCAGAGTGAGGAATATAGTGGGCATTGGCTGCAGCAGGATGATGGAGCAGGTGAGTAGGGGCGCCAGAGCAAGGCAGGGTGCTGGTCACTATTATTGGGGTGAGCTTCTGGTGATTACTGAAAATTCTTTGCTCCCATGTGCCACAGTCCCACTCAGTGTTAGCACCTGCTGCTGATGCCAGCCCCACTTGCCCCTGCTGCCAGGCTGGCGCTGGCCCCAATTGTTCAGTGCCATCAGCAGGTCTGAGTGGCGGCTGCTGGCCCCAATCGCCCTTGAGGGCTTCTCCACCTCCCTCTGCTCCTGAGTGGTGATTAGGGCAGAGGCTGCCACTTGCACCCACTGCTGGTGCCAGCCCCAATCACTCTGTACCATCAGCAGGTGCAAGTGGGGCCAGTGCTGTCAGTGCATGGGAATGGAGGTGGCGGGAGCAGGGCTGCACGCAGACAGGGGACCAAGGACCGCTGCGGGAGAGGTCAAGGGAGGGCATGGAGGATGGGCCAAGACCTGCCTCTGTGCCCACCACAGCCTCATGGCCCACAGTTCCTGTCAAGGTGCACAAATTTATGTACTGGGCCCCTAGTTATTTATAATAGCCAAGATTTGGAAACAGCCCAAGTGCCCATCAGTAGATGAGTGTACATTTACACAATGGAATACTACACAGCCATGAAAAAGGGGTGTGTAGTATTCCACTGAAACAGCCTAAATGGATCTGGCGATTCTTGTCCTAAGTGAAATAAGCCAGTCAGAGAAAGACAAATACCATATCATCTCACTTATATGTGGAATTTAGTGAACAAAATAAACTGATAGATAGATACAGAGGCATGAATACATAGAACAGACTGACATATGACAGAGGATGTGGGGAGGGGAAAACTGGATGAAAACAAAGTGAAGATATTAGCCAAAGAACATATATGCATAATCTATAGATACAGACAACAGGGTGGTAATGGCCAGAGGGAAAGATGAGAAGGGGTTGGGTGGAGATATCTCTAATAGTGTCAACAATAAAAATAAAGTATAAAAAAATTAAAAACAAATTTTGACTTGTACCTAGGGCAATCTTTTCTCCATGTTTGCAGATGGCTGCCTTCTCACTGTGTGCACACAGAAGGAGAGAGAAAAAGAGGCAGTTTCCTCTCCTTATAATGATACCTATCCTATGGGATCAGGGCCTCACCCTTACTATAGACTGAATGTTTGGGTCTCCCCACAATTCATCTGTTGAAATCCCAATCCCTACTGTGATGGTATTAGGTAGTGAGGCTTTGGGGCCTGAGGGCAGAGCCCTTATGAATCGGATTAGTGCTCTTATAAAGGATACCTCGGAGAGCTCCTCTGCCCCTTGTGCAGAGAGAGGTTATAATGAGAAGAACCAGGAAGAGCATCCTCACCAGACCGAATTTGCCAGTGATTTTGTCTTGGGCTTCCCAGCCTCCAGAGCTGTGGGAATAACTTTGCTGTTAATAAGCCATCCTGTATTTTGTTATAGAAACCAAAATGGACTAAGACAGCTCTTATGACCTCATCTAATGTTAACTGATTTTCCTTTAAAGGCTCTATTCCAAAGGCAGTCACATTGAGGGTTGGAGCTTCAACATATGAATCTTCGGGGGCACCATTCAGTCCATTCACATGAATCCCAACTGGATACATGGTTATTTTTTGTAATATTTCTTAGTTATTATTAATTTACTTAGTGAAGGTTATATTCACAAAGAATCCTTCTCTGATCTGAGATCCCATTTGGATCAAAGCCCCCAGTCATGCCCTCTCCTAGCAGCCTATACTTCTACTTTATAGGCCTTCTCACTATTGCAATTAAATAGTAATTGCATGATTAATTGTTTAATGTCTTTCTTCCCTGCCAGATTATTTCCCCAATGAAAACAGGATCCAGGTCTATTTTAATAACAGCCATATCCAACACTGGTTCTTGCCCATAGCAATAAATTCTTTTTAAGTGAGTTATTTCATTCACTCACTTATTCATCCATTAGCTAACATATTAAGTATTCACAAGCCCTAGGAACTGTACTATAAACAGGGAAGCAAACATAAATGAGCCTGCAAAGAATTCACAATTTAATACAGAACGTTCCTCTTGAGAACTTGATGAAAGAAATGGTTCCTCTCTCCAGAAACTACCCATTTAAAATGAATGCCAGGTTTTGGGTTGA
Organism: Lasiurus cinereus; assembly: GCA_011751065.1. Classification (NCBI taxonomy): domain Eukaryota; kingdom Metazoa; phylum Chordata; class Mammalia; order Chiroptera; family Vespertilionidae; genus Lasiurus; species Lasiurus cinereus. The sequence goes on along the minus strand of JAAGEH010000014.1, from coordinate 9,223,708 downwards.
GCTTGTTGTTTAGAGAAACCTCGGAGTCTATTCACTATCTTCCTAAAATATCTTGATTTCTGAAATCAGAATCCCCTTCTGAAAGGCAGACTTGACAACACGTACAAAGTAAGGGGAGGAGTAGAGGAGGACATCAGCATGTCCTGCTGTGGGTCAGAAAGTGCTTCTACTGTAAATGAGGTGATTTCGCCAGGAGAAGAAGTGATAGCATCAGAGGTTAAGGAAGATAGTGTTTGTTTGGAAAAGCATGGAGACTTAAAAGAGCAGGTGCCTTGTATAGATGGGAATGTGTGATTGGGAAGAAGTTCGATGAGGAGGAGGAGGGAGAAGTTGTTAGCAGAGGATACTGTAGAGGTAACTAAATCTAACTAGATCAGGGAAGACTTTGCTTTACCCAGGGCTTGATGAGTTGTTTGTTTTGTTTTGTTTTGCTTTTGTTTTTTAATTGCAGGGTGTTATTCAGGGAGTGACAGGATGAGTCTTGCAGTTTAGAAGGAGCCCTCTGGTGGTGGTGTTGAGGGCCCATTGGAGCCTGCAGACCAGCTGTACAAGTAAGTCATTTAGGCTCCAAGGCCTGAACAAATATTAGACAACGGGATTAAGGAGAGGGTAGAGGCTGGAATGATAGTTAGGAAGGAGACTCAGCAGAGCTTTGTGGAGTGGATGTGGAGTGTGTAAGAGAGGGTAGGGCTAAACCCTACGTTTTGCCTTAGGCCATTGAGTGCAGACTGGTGGTAGGTTAAGTCTCCTTGGGCAGCCTCTTTGGCATGAATGCCAACTCATCAAAATGAAAGTGGCCACAGACACTTCTCATTCAAAATACAATAGCTGTTGTAAATGCTAAAACACACATTCCTTACAACATTGATTACACAGCAGACTGGAGTGAGGAATGTGGAGAAAACCAGCACCTGCTTGTGACTCACAGGAAGTGTGTCTGACACGGAGGCAGTGTTCTGATCTTTTTTCTTGCAATGAGAGCATGGGCTGTAGTGAGCAGCTAGGTTTATCACATGCAATCTGGGTACTGTGGGTTACTCATTTCTGATAAATAACATTTTCAAAAGATTAGGGTTCTTGGGGATTATAATTCTTAATTTATGACATAACTATCTGTGGAAGCTTCAGCCTACTTACCTTTAGCTGCAGTTTCAAACTTCATCTAGTAGGATAGAGGGCTTTCAATGAAATATTTTTGTTGTTGTTAATCCAATTGGAGGATAATTTTTCCATTGATTTAGAGAAAGTATAAGGGGAAGGGAAGAGGGACAGAGGAGAGAGAGAGAGAACATCTATATGAGAGAGCCACAGTAATTGGTTTCCTCCTGCACCTGCCCCAACTGGGGTAGGGAACCATGCAACCCAGGTACGTCCCCTTGACCAGAATTGAACCCAGAAATCTTTGGTTCAAGGGCCAATACTCTAACCACTGAGTGATGTCAGCCAGGGCTCAATTAATTTTGAAATAGATTAAGACATAATATATATACCCTATAATTTACCCATTTAATGTATACAATGCTTTCAATTAATTTTTTGTATTTAAGAATATTGTTTTCTCTAAAATTCTTTTGCAATTAAATAGTATTCCTTTCCTAACCAGACAAAATACTACTAAGTATGTATATTAAAAATTTAGCTAATTGTCTTTATCCATAAGGAATATTCTCAGGTACCTCTGGTTATTGGAGTCAAGGAAGAATATAGTCTGATGCGGTTTAAAGAAAAATAAAATATGTGGTCAAAATATTGTCAGAAGTGACATGTGCAGCGAGAAGGGAAGACCAAAGGTGACTGTGCTACTGGCTCTCTGTGTTGTTCTAGTGGGGAGAGCAGACCCAGTGTAATTTACAGCTTCTCAGCTCACTGTCAAGGGGGACCTCCCCTTCCGGTACACCTGGCTCATGGTGGATGTGTTGTGATGGGTGTATTCTCGCCCAGGTAGCAGTCCTGTTGTATTGACGGGGGAAATAATAGTCTTGGGTTTACACTAAAATATGTATTGAGAAAAGAAAGATCACCCTAACCATTACTGTAGATACACAGTGAGAAAAAATGAAACATTTTGAGAAGTTTGAATGCCACCTCACATTGTGTGTTAATGATCTTTGAGGTCTCTGAGATAGATCTAATAAATCATGCTTTTTGCTGAAATAACAATTGTAGGAAAAATATAACTTTTTTTCTATTGAAATCGACAGAACTGTCCACAAAGATTGAACCTCTCTGGTTTGCCCTGCAATACTGGATCCCAGAATACTCCTACTCTTTAGGCTGACCCACATATTAGTCAGCTGTCTAAAACAGATTTTCCTTTCGAAAATTGCATATGTGTGAGTAGTGAGAGAGAGGCTTAGACAAACTTGCTCCAACTCATTTCTGATAGCATTGCTAGACCATTGGTTCTTAAATGTAGCTTTTATCTGGTAACTTTGGGGGTCAAAGTGCCTTCCTATTTAATGGCTGCATATCCCTTTAAGGTATTCTATCACCCATTGTATTCACTTTTAGTGAAGTGTACCTCCTATTTTACTCGCTTTCAGTAAAGTCTGCTTTGGTGTGTTGTCCTCTGCTTTCAAAAATGGATGCTATAAAAGTAACCTTATAATATACAGCTTTTCATGACAGTGAAGTCCACTCTACTGCTTAGTATGACCTTTATGAGGATCGCTGAGGAGGAAATTTCACTAAGATCTTTCTGCTGCACAAGTGAATGTATTTCTTATAGCTATTATTTCTTGTAACTAATCATGTTTCCTTAGCGTTGTTGGCCACTTCTTTAGTATTCAATATATCCTTATGGCTTGACTTTATTTGTATTAACTTTTCCACTAACCTCATGCTATTGTTCTGGCCTCGGAGGCTAAGGGTGGTCCCTTACCTTGTAAAGTCATTGTGTAATGAATTTTTTATTTTATTTTTTAAATATATTTTATTGATTTTTCACAGAGAGGAAGGGAAAGGGATAGAAAGCCAGAAACATAGATGAGAGACATCGATCAGCTGCCCCCTGCACGCCCCCTACTGGGGATGTGCCTGAAACCAATGTACATGCCCTTGACTGGAATCGAACCTGGGACCTTTCAGTCCCCAGGCCTATGCTCTATCCACTGAGCCAAAACAGTTTCGGCTGTAATGAATTTTTTAAAGACAACACACATTTATTAATCTAACACCTTCCATGGGTCAGGGGTCTGAGCTCTGTGTAGCTGAATCCTCTGCTCCTGTCTCAGAGGCTTGAAGTCAGGGTGTTGGCCGTTGCTGCAGTTCTCATCTGAGGCTCAGGGTTTTCTTCCCAGCTCACTGCTTAATGGCGGGATTCTCTTTCTTGCACCCACAGAACTGAGGTCCTTATTTTCCTGATGGTTTCAGCTGGGGCTTGCTCTTAGCCTCCAGAGACTGTGCCTCTGTGCTAGCTGTGCATAGCATGGTGGTTTGCATTCTTCCTGGAGGCCAGAGGAACAGTTGGCCTGCTCTGAGTCCCCCTCACCCCTCACATATCTTTGGCTCCCTCTGCCACCAGCTAGAGGAATTGCTCTGCTTTGAAGAGTGTCACCTGAATACATTAGGCCTGCCCACATAATCTATGTATTTTAAAGTTAATTGAATTGGGATTTAATGATATCTTTAAATTCCTTTCATAGTTGTTTCTAGATAAGTGTTTGATTACATAGCGGGGGTTGGAAAGGAAAACCTTGGGGAGGGTGGCCTTAGAATTCTGCCAATCATAATCCCAGAGTGTAGGACAATGCAGCTGTGCGAGGGAATACACAGCCACAGAGCAATCTCCAAGTCACAGTATCCTAGAACAGTATTGACAGCCTACAACTTTTTGTATAAGCAACAGGGTAGAACAGGACAGATATGTTCATTTTCTAATGTTTTGTTTTTTTGTTTTTGTTTTTAAAAAGAAGCGAATGATAAATAAAAAAATTAACAACATCAGCGATTAATAGAGGAAACAAGGGCATGGATGAAAGCTATACTGTTTGAATGTACCTGTTTTGTGGTTTACACTTAAGAACCATGTAAATGTTTCAGATAATGAAAAGACAAAATTAAGTAAAAATGCTAAAAATAAGTCAATTTCCAAGAATTGGAAACAAGCTGGTATCAAGTTTGTAGCATAACTCCTTAGAAAGAAATATTTAAAGAGCATATTAGCCTTTTATTATATAGGATAGTAGCTATTCTAAAGGGCATGAGGTTGTTCTCATGAATTTTTGAAAGTCATTTCAAATCCCTTTTGGATCTAGGTGGAATAAAAACAGTATTTTAAAGAATGCTTAATTTACTTAGTTTTTTTCTTTTCTCCCCCTTCAGTCTTCATCTAGCCCTCAAATCTAGCATTTTCATGTATTTCTTTCTTCTCCCTTTTCTCTGATTTTTTTTTGGTATTAATATAATTTTGTACTTTGTTTTTGGACTACTCCCTAGTGTTTCATGTGTACTAGTATTTAGTCCTTTTGTCACATGTTGTGCTTTTTTTTTTTTGTAGTAGTAGTAGCAGTAGTAGTAGTAGAGAATATGGTTTACACTCTCCTTAATCACCCTAATGAAATGATATTATATTAAGGCTTCCACTTATAGTATAACTAGTGGCCTGGTGCACAAAAATCTGTGCATTGGAGGGGTGGGGGGATCCCTCAGCCCAGCCTGCACACTCTCTAAATCCTAGGCCCCTGTTCCTTACTGCTGCCTGCTTGCTGCTCCTTAGCAGAGGGGGAAGAGATCCTGTTACTGCCGCTGTGCTCACCAGCTGTAAGCCCAGATTCTGGCTGAGTGATGTGGGAGTGCACTGACCACCAGGGGGCAGCTCCTGCATTGAGCATGTGCCTCCTGGTGGTCAATGCACATCATAGCAACTGGTTGTTCTGGTCTTTCCATTGTAATGGTTGCTTAGGCTTTTATTATATAGACAAGAGGCCCATGCACAAAATTTGTGCACTGGAGTGTGTGTCTCTCAGCCCAGCCTGCACCCTCTCCAATCTGGTACCCTACCTGGATCGAGCCTAAACGGGCAGTCAAACATCCCTCTCACCTTCCAGGTAGGATCAGGCCTAAACGGGCAGTCGGACATCCCTTTCACCTTCCAGGACAGCTCGCCTGCCTGCCTTCCTGAATGCCCCTAACCACTTCTGCCTGCCAGCCTGATCACACCCTAACCAGTCCTGTGCCAGCCTGTTTGCCCCTAACTGCCCTCCCCTGCAGGTCTGGTCACTCTTAACTGCCCTCCCTTGCAGACCTCATCCTTCCCAACTGACCTCCCCTGTTGGCCATTTTATGGTAGCTATCTTGTGTTCACATGGGCCAGTCATGTTTGACCACAAGGGGGCAGCCATCTTGTGTGTTGGAGTGATGGTCAATTTGCATATTATCCTTTTATTAGATAGGACTAGAGGCCCAGTGCACGAAATTCATGCACAGGGGAGGGGTGTCCCTCAGTCCAGCCTGCTCCCTCTCTAATCTGGGACCCTGATCCAGGTAAGATCGGGCCTAAACTGGCAGTTGGACATTCCTCTTACAATCCAGGACTGCTGGTTCCCAACGGCTCATTTGTCTGCCTTCTTGATTGCCCCTAACCACTTCTGCCTGCCAGCCTGATCACCCCCTAACCACTCCCCTGACAGCCTGATTGATGCCTAACTGCTTCCCTGGCAACTGGTTTGCCCCTAACTGCCTTTCCCTGGAGGCCTGGTCACCTCTAACTGCCTTCCCCTGCAGGCTTGGTCACCCCCCCTCCCCCCACCCCACTGCCCTTCCCTGCAGACCCGGGCACCCCAAACTTTCCTCCTCTGCTGCCCTGGTCACCCCTAACTGTCCTCCCCTGCAGGCTTGATCACAGCCAACTGCCCTCCCTTGCAGGCCTGGTCCCTCCCAGCTGCCTTCCTCTGCTGACCATCTTATGGTGGCCATCTTGTGTCCACATGGGGGAAGTCATCTTGTGTGTTGGAGTGATGGTCAATCTACATATTACTCTTTTAGGATAGAGGCCTGATGCATGGGTGGGAGCCAGCTGGTTTTCCCTGAAGGGTGTTCCAGATCAGGGTGGAGGTTCCCTTAGGGGGTATGATGGCCTGGGTGAGGGGCCTGTGGTGATTTGCAGGCTGGCCACACCCCCTGGCAACTTAAGTGGAGTCCCCAGTATCTGGGAATTATTTATCTTCTATAATTGAAATTTTTTAGCCTGGAGCAGAGCCAAGCCTTCTGCTAACTCAGTGGTGGCAGCCATTGAAAATTTGTAACCTTGAGTGGAGGCTTGGGCCGACCAGGGTGTGTGGAAAGCTTGGCTTCCTCCATTGCCAGGGGCAACCCAAGCCTCCCTCCTGCTCTCTCTGTGGCTGTAGCCATCCTAGTTGGGTTAATTTGCATACTTGCTCTGATAGGCTGGTGGGCATGGTTGGTGGGTGTGGCTTGTGGATATAGCAGAGATATGGTCAATTTGCATATTACTCTTTTATTAGATAGGATAGAGGCCTAGTGCACAGGTAGGGGCTGGCTGGTTTGCCCTGAAGGGTGTCCCAGATAAGATGGGGGTTCCCTTGGGGTGTGGGGTGGCCTGGGTGAGGGGCCTGTGGTGGTTTTCAGACAGGCTATGCCCCCGGTGACCCAAACAGAGGCCCTGATATCTGGGATTTATTTATCTTCTATAATTGAAACTTTGTAGCCTTAAGCGGAGGCCTGGGCCAGCCAAGGTAGGCAGAAAGCTTGGCTTCCTCCATTACTAGGGGCAACCCAAGCTTCCTGCTCTCTCTTTTTTTTTTATTAAATATTTATTATTCATATTATTACATTTGTTTCTCTTTTTTCCCCTCCATAACTCCCCTCCATCCAGCTCCCACCCCTCCCTCTACTCTTACCTCCCTCCGGTTGACCTCATTCATAGGTGCATGATTTTTGTCCAGTCTCACCCTGTACACCCCTCACCCCTTTCCCTCTGAGAATTATCAGTCGAGTTTCTTTCTGTGCTCCTGATTCTATTATATTCACCAGTTTATTCTGTTCATCAAATTTTTAATTCACTTAATTTTTAGATTCACTTGTTGATAGATATGTATTTGTTGTTCATAATTTTTTATCTTTTACCTTTTTCTTCTTCCTCTTCTAAAAGAGTACCTTTCAGCATTTCATATAATACTGGTTTGGAGTTGATGAACTCCTTTAGCTTTTTCTTCTCTGTGAAGCTCTTTATCTGCCCTTCAATTCTGAATGATAGCTTTGCTGGATAGGGTATTCTTGGTTGTAGGTTCTTGCTATTCATCCCGTTGAATATTTCTTGCCACTCCCATCTGGCCTGCATCGTTTCTGTTGAGAAATCAGCTGACAATCATATGGGTGCTCCCTTGTAGGTAATGAACTGTTTTTCTCCTGCTGCTTTTAATATTCTCTCTTTGTCTTTTGCTCTTGGTATTTTAATTATGATGTGTCTTGGTGTGGTCCTCTTTGGATTCCTTTTATATGGGGTTCTGTGTGCTTCCTGGACTTGTAAGTCTATTTCTTTCACAGGTGGGGGAAGTTTTCAGTCATTATTTCTTTAAATAGGTTTTCAGTATCTTGCTCTCTCTTCTTCTGGCACCCCCACAATTCTGATGTAGGTACAGTTGAAGCTGTCCCATAGGCTCCTTACATTATCTTCACATTTTTGGATTCTTTATTCTTCTTGCTTTTCCAGTTGAGTGTTTTCTGATTCTTTATATTTCAAATTTTTGACTTGATTCTTGCCTTCCTCTAGTCTGCTGTTAGGTCTCTGTATAATATTTTTTTATTTCAGTCAGTATATGTTTAATTTCTAGTTGGTCCTTTTCCATCTCTAGTTGGTCCTTTTTCATCTCCTCTTGGCTCTCGCTAAGTTTATCCAACTTTTCTAACATATTCTTGAAAAACCTTATAAGCGTGGTTTTGAACTCTATATACAGTCGTTTTTTTCCTTGCATTTCTTTTGTTTGTGATCTCTTCCTTTGTTTCCACATTTTCACAATTCTGGGAAAACTTCTGTGTTGTATTCTGCCTTATGATACAAGACTTGCAAAACTGCAAAAGCCTCTCTGTTGAGCTTGGGATGAGTGGAGTCTCAGGGCTTAAGGGACCGCCTTGCCTTCCAGTCGGCTTCACCCTCCACGGCCCCTTAGTCTCACGTGATGGGGTAACCGCTGGAGCGGTCCCTGTGTGCTTGCAATGCCTCTAGACTGCTGCCCCTCCAGCTCCCCTGCGCTCTGGGACCATATGAATCAGGGTCCCCAGGGTTTTGCCCGAAACTAGGGTTTAGTGGAGTTAGAAGTGGCGCAGTTGGGAGGCTCTGTCTCCTGCCCACTTGTGAAAGCCAGCGGCACAATCAGCAGTCGGTCTTCTGTGCACGCTGCTGTGCGCCCCACCAAACTTCTGATCTTTTTCGACTCCCCTAAATTTCCATGCACTTCTCCCTTTTCACATTCCAAACTCCCCCCGTATGAGTTTCGGCTGGACCTGGGCTTTAGTGTCGTAGGATAAGGGGTTCAATGCCGTTGGGAGTCTCCGTTTCCCTCCCGCCAGAGAAAGCCAGCCAGGTACTCCGGCACCCGCTCTCTCCATGCTCGCGTCTCTGTACCTCAGCTTTTTGTAGCTCCTCTGAGTCTCTGTGAGCCCCTCTCTTTTCTTCTAGTTGTAGAATTTCCACTCAGCCAGCTTTCCTGTGGTTCTGGATGATGCCTGTTCTGTCTTTTATTTGTAGTTTTGAAGTTGTTGTGCAAGGCAGGAGTGTAGGTGTTTACCTATGCCGCCATCTTGGATTCTCCATCCTCGCCACTGGGAAATTGTGTTCAAAGAGCTTCCTGCTCTCTCCATGGCTGAATCCATCTTGGTTGGGTTAATTTGCATACTCACTCTTGATTGGCTGGTGGGCGTGGCTTGTGGGTGTAGCGGAGGTACGGTCAATTTTCATATTACTCTTTTATTAGATAGGATTGTAACAATCGTTCAGCTTTTAGCTTAACTGAGTTCTCAGCACATATCTTTAGAATTGCAGGAAACTATTTTTGTTTGCAGCAGCTGATGAATGTTTTATTGATCCTGAAATAGTATTCAATCATTCAATTAGTACTTCTTAAGCTCCTATTATATTTTGTTTTTAACAGGGCATTTGCCTTTGCAATCCCCTTTTGGGATGAATGGTAATGTCCAGGTAAGGCTCATTTCTATGGCAACTTGGGGGAAGGAACAGGTAGGGCAGGTTTTTGGTATGAATTTGATACTTAGGGGACCACTACTTCAACAGGCTGGGTATGCATTCCCCAGCCAAAAACAAACACTGGATGAAAGGCAGACACTGGAACTCCAAATAGTGTACAGGAGGCCCTGGAACTTTGTGGTTAGGGCACTCACTGTCCTCATCCCAGGCGAAAATCTACCTATAATTGCACATATTTTAGTTCTAATGGTGATCAATTTGTCTTGGTTTGCTGGGGACTGTCCTGATTGAAAACGGAAAGTCTAGTGTCTTAGCATGCTCATTATTTCCAGGTAAACAGGAGTGATTAATCACTGAAGCTTCATTCCCAGGAGGCAAAGGGTATGGAGTACACTGCTCACTGAGCATTATGTCCACGCCTCTTTCCTTCCTGCATCAAGACTACAAGTCCCAGCATGCAGAGCGGCCGCGCTCTCCTTTGATGGTGGGGCGCGGGCCTGACGTTGGCGCCCTGACGCGTTTTACTCTCAGCGCCTTTACTGGGGATCCAGCGTGGTGGGGATCCCTCGGCTGGAGGAGGGGTGGAGGTGCTTCCATCCTAAGCGGTTGGACAATTTTTCGCAGCGGTTGAGCTTTTTTTTTTTTTTTTTTTGAGCGGCGGTGGTATAAAAGTCACGAATCTGGAAAGGGTTCGCTATATTCTCAACTCTCTTGTCTCCAAATTTCCTACCCCCCGAGGTCGTATCCAGGCGGAGTTGTCCAGTTGTGTGGCTACGATCCAAGCGCCCTCAGTCCCCTTGTTTGTAAAGGGGGCGGGCATGGCCTTTATTTAACAAAAGAGCTGCCCACGTTTGTGCAGAGACACACTCCACCCCGCACCTTCTGGTTCCCCGCCTCCCGCCTCCCGCCGGGCTGGACGCTTGGGGTCGTGGCGACTGTCTTGCGAGGCCCCATTAGTAGGCACCCGCCCCCCGAAGTGCTGGCCTGGGGAGCTGCTCTGTTGGCGTCTGCAAGGAGAGAGCCACCCGGCAGCTGGCTGTGTATGCAGGGCAAAGGGCTCACCCCCCAGGGCCAGCCCGCAGGCGCCGGGAGGCAGGGCTGGGCTGAGGGCAGTGGAGGCTGGAAAGGTGGGCGTGTCGGGCGCGCAGAGCTGGCGGCTCGGTTTCCCCGAGGGCGGTGCCTGCTCCTGGGTGGATGCGCAAAACTGACGCAGAGATGTTTGGGTGCCAGCCGGTTGTGAGATGGACCTGCTTTGCTTCAATGCAAGCACTTACTTCGTTATTAATTCTTTTGGTGACTTTTACAAGCGGGCAATTGAGATTTTGTTCCACCAGATTCCTTTTAGTTACATTTAAACCTCAAAAAAAAAAAAGTTTTCCTGTTTCATAATGGATCAGTTACCTGTTTTCCGAATTTAACTCTCTTGCTGGGAAGGAGGTATTAAGATGCAGCCGTTTGTTTAATTGCTAGGATAGACAGATGCACCTCGTTTATGCCAGGGACAGAGAGGCCTGGGGATGCATCTGGTGGCTGGAACTTTTACAAAATAGCATTATTTAATGGTTCATTCTAATTGGTTACCACGGTTGGGAGAATATTAGACTTTCCAAAAGAAAACACACACGCATAAGTTATAGACCAGGGGGGATTTCAGTGAATGCTTCTTGCTCATATTCCTTGCTATATGTTACTTTGACAAAGGGGCGAACAAGGTGGTTCTAATGGCGTCACTGCAGCCGTCACGTTTGCTGGACTGGATGGAAACTGTTGGCTGAGCTTTCAAGGGTTGTTGTGGACCCAACAGCTCTTCAGCTGAAAGCCAGGAGTGAGAGACAGGATGCTGTGGGCTGTCATTTCTTTGAATCCTGTTCCAGGAGTGGTTTATACGCAAAAGTGTGACTTCCCAATGACTCACTGTTTTTAAAGGCTTGAGGGAGTACTTCTAGTGTTAGCTGGTAGGCAAGGTCTGCCAGAAAGAAATAATTTTTTAAAAATCTACATTTTAGAGAGTTAAAATGGTGTATTATTAGAGAGTGCTCGTTGAAGTGTAACTTTTTGGGTTTTTTTAAAGCACTTGAAAAAATGAACATTAGAAAAGATAAATAATTGTTGCTTTTGGTAAAAGTTGTGTTTTTTTTTTATGGTTTATGGTTTTAGCTTTTATTTTTTTATTTTTTTACAGCTATTTTTTTTAATCTCTCCTAATGGTCAGGCTGGAAGAATAGTAATAGTAGTGGTAGTAGTAGGAGTAATACTAATAAAACATATACCATAATGAAGAAGAAAAAAGGAACCCTACAGTTTATACTCAGGGCAGGACCAGGAAAACAACTGGACAAAACCCTATGAGAATTAGACATAAATTCAAAAAAGAAATATGAAACCCAGAATTGAGTAGATGGGGTTAGTGTCAAAGATAAAAGTATTGTTAGATGAATTTTACAAAGCATTATGAACACAAAAAAGGCTTCCCCTTTAACTTTTTGTTGATTAAAAACAAGTTTTAAGATGTATATTCTGTATTATTACTTTATTTCTCCTTGTTTACCACTTACCCTCAACCCAGTTTTATTAAACTGAACTTCTTGAGATCAGGAACCCATGACATCTTTTTAAAATATATTTTTATTCATTTCAGAGAGGAAGGAGGGGGAGAGAGATAGAAATATCAGTGATGAGAAATAATCATTGACTGGCTGCCTCCTGTAGGCCACCCAATGGGGACTCAGCCCGCAACCCGTGCATGTGCCCTTGACCGGAATTGAATCTGGGACCTTTCAGTCCCCAGGCTAATGCTCTATCCGCTGAGCCAAACCGGCTAGGGCCCATAACATCTTTTATCTCTAGGTTCTAGTTTATCACAGGCCTAGCTCATAGTAGATGCTTAACACATGTGCACTGGATAATTTTTCAATTCAAGTTACAAGTTTGTGTAAGTGGTCATTTGGCATTTACCTTTAATGATGCCAAAAAAACATGATCAAAATATACTTGAAGAAATGGAGAAAATTTTAGGCCTCATTAACTTCTTAGTAAATGCAGCTGGAATTAACAGGTTTTTCACAAATTGGGATAACTGAATTTTAAATTTTGGTCTGTCAATCTGTGTGAGCACAGAGGCCTTGTTATCAATACACCGGAATGGCCAAAAGCCACTCTGAGCCTGGGAATCCTAATCAGGCAAGATACCATGAGCAGGTGCAAGGACACACGGTAAACTGTGCCTTTCAGTAGCCAATATGATTGATTTCACTGTTGGCACAAAGCCTTCTTAATCTAAATGGTGTAAAAGTCGGTTACTGACCAGCTATTTTCCTGGACTAGGCTGGAGTAGGCTAAGGTGGGAGTGAGAAGAAGTCTGCTGGAATATGGAGAGAGAGCAGCTAGGATGAAGTTTATTAAGTCTGTTAGAGCAGCTGGGCAGGAGAGACAGAAGTTGCTGAGCTGGGGAGCTCAGATACCACTACCATGTGAGGCAGAGTCTAGGAGGCAGCATGAGGCTGTTCTTGTCTGATGGCTATATGGCCACTGGCTTCAGCAATAAAGACTCTTTCTTCTATACCCACAGTCTCTCGTTGCTTCTCCTTCTAAGACCCAGCTTCCTAGGAGGTCGCTCCCCAGGCAGAGGGGGCTCAGACCCCACACCTGTTACTAATGAGCAGTGGATAATAGAGGAACTTGGACTAAGTTCCCAACAGATAGTACAGTGGGCAGGGTTCAAGCAGGAACCAGCCCTGGTGCAGTCTGATAGGAGAATTTAGAAGAATACATGGACTCACAGCCACCCAGAATCACTGAGAGCACCAGAGCTCTTGAGGGGCTCCTGCTGCATGCTCTGACAATCCATATATTCTTTTATTTTGAGATAATACAATAAGGTACAGTTCCATCATTTTTAACATTGTAATCAGCATGTTGAGCTCTAGACCTTTTCCAGCACTTAAGAAAGTGCTCTTAGTCTTCCCAGTTAATAGTTCCTTATGGGTAACTACTATTCTGATTTTTGTCATCATATATAAAATTTGTCAGTTCATGAATTTAACATTAATGGAATCACAGCAGGTCTTTTTATGTTGAGTTTGGGACAGAATATTTGGGGTGGGGGGATATATATATATATATATATATATATATATATCCTAAACAAGGATGGCAATTGCTCAGTAAATTCCAGCTATTTTGGTTATGTGACACCAGTTTTCATTTAGGAATATGAGCTACTTTACCTGAGGGGATAGGGAGGTGACTTCCAAGCAGATCCTTTCTGGCATATTTGTTATTTTAGTGCCCCTCAAACCAAGTTTAAAATGGGGCTTTCAAGGTATTCTAGCTCAGATACAAAGCATTTTTTATACTCTCCATAAAACTGTTATATATTTCTTGATGATGTTTTATCTTGTTTTTAATTTATGTGCTTTTTATTTCTAGAGATAGCCTTTTTGTAAGCACAAAAACTCAAGATGTGATAACTCAGCTTCATACTAACCTTTTGGGTTCCATGCTGACCTGCAAAGCTGCCATGAAAACTGTGATTCAACATTGGAGAGGATATATTGTTAATGTAGGTGAGTCTTCACCTTTGTGAATTTATAGTTATCTTTTAGTATCATAAAAATATTTAATTGACTAAATTGGAATTTGTTCGTGGCTGAAACTTGGATGAAACATGTCATTTTATCATCTGTGGAGAAAGGATTTGATTAACTGATAAATGGGTAAAACAGGAATCACAAATTCACATCTGTACAATGGTCATGTAGGTGTGGAATAAGTTGACACCATCAAGTATTAAAAAAATGGCAGCACAAGCCATGTGATAAATGACAAAAGACCCAGTTTTGGTGTCCAGAGGCCATTGGAATGGCAGGAGCTACCACTGCTCAGATCCAATAGAATGTTGCTATGCACAAATGTGGTCCCAGTTTTGCCAGCTATTTTGATTTTTAAAGAGAAATTGGACATCCTGATTTTTATTGTGAAACCCAGTTTTTAAAACATGGGAAAGGAATTGAACATTTTATATACTAGAGACTAAAGATGATGTCTGGAGGGTCTGCCTGGGTCATTGACAAATCAAGTACAGAGGTTTAAGAGGAAACATTTAAGAAAAAAGAATAGTGCCCTGACCGGTTTGGCTCAATGGATAGAGCGTTGGTCTGCAGACTGAAGGGCCCCAGGTTCGATACCAGTCAAGGGCATGTACCTTGGTTTAGGGCACATCCCCAGTAGGGTGTGTGCAGGAGGCAGCTGATTGATGTTTCTCTCTCATAGATGTTTCTAACTCTCTATCCCTTTCTCTTCCTCTCCGTAAAAAATCAATAAGATATTTAAAAAAGAGAGAGAGAGAGAGAGTAGCCTTGGTCAGTTTGGCTCAGTGGATAGAGCATCGGCCTGCAGACTAAAGGGTCCCAGGTTCGATTCCGATCAAGGGCATGTACCTTGGTTTAGGGCACATCCCCAGTAGCGGGTGTGTAGGAAGCGGCTGGTCAATGTTTCTCTCTCATTGATGTTTCTAACTCTCTATTCCTCTCCTTTCCTCTCTGTAAAAAAATCAATAAAAAAATATATTTTTTAAAAAAAGAGAGAGAGTAACTTTTTCAGTTTTTTAGACTAGATTTAAGTAACCTATCGTCTTCAGTTCATCTGACTCATGGGATGGGTCAACTGTGTACTATGTGCCTGTAGACCTTCAAATGCAAAATGATTTGAAATTTTATTTCAATTTGGCTATTGAAAATAGTGGCATACTACTTGCCTTTTAAAAAGCCACAAAAGGGAAACACTTCTAATTGAAGTAAATGACTCTATTCTTTTTAATATAGAAATGTCTTTTCAAACTGATGTAGGGTTTTTCTTTTTTGAAAGTGAAAAAACAGTATTATGCTAGTAAACATTAGAACATTTTTGACATTTATCCTTAAAAATATGAGATTAATTTTCTTATAAAAGATTAGTAAGTGAGCCAACCTTTGTTTTCTAACACAGCCAGATAATGATTTTTTGAAAATACATTTTTATTGACTTAGAGAGGAAGGGAGAGGGAAAGAGAGAAACATCAATGATGAGAGAGAATCATTGATCGGCAGCGTCAGGCATCAGGGATTTTGTTTGGGGTTCTGTGCACTTACTGGACTTATAAGTCTATTTCTTTCAACAGGTGGGGGAAGTTTTCAGTCATTATTTCTTCAAATAGGTTTTCAGACTTGCTCTCTCTCTTCTTCTGGCACCCCTACAATTCTGATGTTGGTACGCTTCAAGTTGTCCCAGAGGCTCCTTACACTATCTTCACATTTTTGGAGTCTTTTTTCTTTTTGTTTTTCTGATTGGGTATCTTTTGCTTCCTCATAATGTTTCAGGTTTTTGGTTTGATTCTTGGGGTCCTCTATAGTCTGCTGTTGGATTTCTGTATATTATTCTTTATTTCAGACAGTGCATGCTTAATTTCTGACTGGTCCTTTTCTATTTTTTTGGCATTCTCATTAAGATCCTTGGAAGTCTCACTAAGTTTCTCAGAGGTCTCACTAAGTATCTTGGCTGTTTGTAGAAGGTTCTTGAGTAACCTTATAAATGTGATTTTGAACTTTATGTCCAGTCGTTTGCTTTCTTCCATTCCTTTCATTCCTGACATGTTTCTTTGTCTCCGAATTTTGGCTGCTTCTCTGTGTTGATGGAGTGGCTTTGTGTTCTAGTTGTCCTTTCGGGCCCAGTAGCTCTGCCTCCCCAATCACCTGAGGTGGACACTCTTGGTGCACCCCTTTGTGGGCTGGGAACACAGTCTTGTTGTAGTTAAGCCTTGATTGCTATTGGTACACTGGGAGGAACTGAAATCTAGGCCAAATGACTGTGAGGATTAGCTGTGTCTATTAATGGAAGGACTGCTGTGCTGGAGACACCCCTGTGGGCAGGACTTGCTTCAGTGGGGCTTTGGTTCTCACTGAGTCTGCCTCTTGAGTGTGTCACTTATGGATATAAGGAGTTGAAATCTGGTGTCTTCTCACACTGACCTCTAGGTACACTGGTTCCTGGATCTCCAAGGAGGTGCAAGTCAGCTAGTGTCTGAGGCCACCCAGCAGGAACTACAGGAAGACCTGCAGATTTCTCCTCTTTGCTTGGAGTTTGGAAGATTTGAAGTTGTCTGATCCAGTTGCAGTTTGTTAGGTTAATCTGCTAGAGGGCAGGCCATTCATATGCAAAAGCCACTGAGCACAGCTGGGAGGGTTTGTAAATTGGACGGGACGGGATCTCAGGGAATTGTTAGGTGTGGCAAACAGCACTGTCTGCCAGTCAGCCCTCTCTGGGTCACATCCCTATGTCCCGTGTCCTGTGCTCCAGCACAGTAAACAATGATTCCTGTGTGCACCTCTGGGAGAGAGCCACCCTCCCTTTTCGATCCAGTGGCAGACTGTCCAGTTTCTCCCTGTATGAGTCTGGGTCCCCAGAATCTTGCTGGAAACTGGAGTTCAGAGCAGTGGGGTACTTGTAACTCCTCCCAATTGAAAAAAAAAAAAACAGCCCGATTCACACACATCTCTGTACCTCTGCCTTGCTGAGCCTCTGCACGTCCTACTAGGTATCAATACACTTTTTTTTTTCCTTCAAGTTGTAGAACTTCCACTCCACCAGCTTTCCCGTGGTTCTGGGGGATAGTTGTTTTTCTTTTAGTTGTAGTTTTGGTGTGGATGTGAGAGGCAGCATGTATGTATACTTTATGCTGCCACCTTGGTTCCCCCCTGGAATGTTTTCTAAAATAAAATTACCTCAAAAATTTTGTGAGATTCTTGCTTAATCTTACAAGTACAGGTCACTAGTGCAGAAAATTACTTCTCCATTTACGTTTTGCTTGAATTTATTTTCATACAGTTGCTATTTAAATCATAATTTATCCTTTCATATTAAAAAAAATGAAACTACCCAACAATCTTTAGTAGGCAATGAAAGTTATATTACATCACTGAAGGTAACTAAATTGCAATTTTACCTAAAGTTTGTAATTGAAGATTTTCTTAGTTCGATGGACAGTAATTCAAATTTAGTGAGATTTATCTTTAGATGAACTACATCTTAGGTGGAAATGAATGTTTCCTCATGTCTCTGTTGTAGAATTATAAAATTAATGAGCCATTATCTGACTTTTTCTGGTTTTAACTTCTTTCTACTGTATGTCTTTGTAAATACTATAGAATTTTTCATCGTGCAACCTATTCAGAGATGAGAGTGGGTTTTTTTTTCACTTAGTGGATCAATTCTGAAACCTTGTTTGACATTTGAGGTTTCAAATAAGCATCTTTCAAATCCTGTTCCCTATTTTTCTGCAGCAGATTCAGACTCTTACCACTCAAGTGACAATGGCTAGAATTCCTAATTTTAGCAAAGGACAAGATACAATGATTAGTTCTTTGTTTAGTATAAATTATCTGCATACCCAAATAACTCCATTAAATTTGTTTGAATTTGTTTTTGTATTTTATTTCTAGGAAGTATTATTGTTTTAAAAGGAAATGCTGGTCAGTCTGTGTACAGTGCTAGTAAAGAAGGAGTGTTTGGATTTTCATGTGCTCTTGCTAAGGAATAGTAAGAAGGAAAATTAGAGTGAATGTGGCTGCTCCAGGTCAGTGAAAACTTTTTTCTTTTTAGACATAGTTTATATATGTTTATGGCTTTATACAATAATTGCAGAGATTGTAAGTACATCAGCATCATTAGGCACCTCTCAGCATATTGGTGCAGGAACGTGGAATCTGCACTGTCACTAGACTCTTGAGTAGCTAAATGCAGGAGGACTCTCCTGTGTCCTGACAGGACCTCCATGGCCACACTGCCAGGCTGTGCTCCATGCTCAAGGAGGAGGCCAAGAGTAATGACAGGCTGTCTTGACTGCATAAACCATGTTGCATCTTTTACTGATGCTTATTCCCAAACTAAAATAACAAAAGAAACTTGCAATTTAAAAATCGGTTATAAATTAAGAATGACCAAGCCAGTGTGGGTCAGTATTTGAGCATCAACCCATGAACCAGGAGATCACAGTTTGATCACAGTTTGATTCCCAGTCAGGCCATGTGCCTAGGTTGCAGGCTTGATCCCCAGTAGGAGGTGTGCAGGAGGCAGCTGCTCAATGATTCTCTATCATCATTGATATTTCTATCTCTCCCTCTCCCTTCCTTTCTCTGAAATAAATAAAAACATATTTGTTTTAAAGAAAAGAGTGTAAGAATTTCAGTTGTGTGTGTTTGTGGGGGAGAGGGGACACAATAAATCTTCATATTTAAAATAACTGGATAGCTCTATAATGTTTTATGCTTTTAATAGCAGTACAATCCAGAGGAAATAAACAAAGCTGCATAGGTAATATTGTTTGCACCTTTCACAAAGCAGTCATGTGTACTAATTGATCTACTCATTACTCCAGAAAGTCAGTATTTGTACAGGTAAAGAATTGCCAGAGGTCATATAATGTTTCTTTTCCAAATAGACAAGATACCTTTTACTGGACTTCATTGTACCTCAGAGAACTGTCTAAGATTCCTGTTAGAAATTGAACACAAAGAAAAATTAGAAGGAAAAAAGGATACTCACACAGACTCAGGAGGAAGAAAGATCTTTTAAAAACTTACTCCATGAAGTAATAAGATTTTAAAGTGATTTTGGCAATAGTTGCCTGTTGCATGTCTGAGTAGAAGCTCATTGTATAATATCCTGGGGAAGGAAAGTGGTAGTGCATCTTAATAGAAATGAAAACACTTGGACTCTGGCATCAAGTTCAATTCCATGTGCAGGAGGAACTGAGATTTCTAAAATCAGACATATTGGGAGTGGCCAACAGTGAATGGATACAGAGGTGACTGTTTACTGAATTTTCAAAAAAGTAGAAGTCACAGTGGGAAACTTGCAATAGAGCTGCCTTCCTAGTTTAGGAATCCATCAGGAACACTTGTGTTCTTGTTAATCATGACGGAAAACCCAGCCAATAGAGCGTCAGTTCACCTGAAGACAAAGCAAGTGTGAAACCAGAGCCCCTTTAAGAAGTCAAGGGGAACCTTTTTGTGCACCTGTCCCTTTTATATGCCGACTTTGAGTATTCCACATTACTTCAGAATATTGTTGGATTAAGTGGGACATAAAAGCAATCAACTTGGTCTATTAGTAATTGGTAATTGGAAAATATTAAAACATAATGACCAGAATTATAGTTTAGGTTGCTACAGCTAAAGAAAGTCTTCATTTTTTCTTTATAGAGAAGGGAGCCATTAATTGGCCTATTAATTGGTACTCATAGGTAGAATAATTCTAAAATGATTGTAAAAAGAAACAAGTAATGAACTGGTGGCTACAAAATATTCCCAGGACTTTATATTATCTTTAAAATATTTGTGTTTAAATATTAATTATGGAAAAATGTGAGGTGGAAAGGACCTTGTAGCCCATATATTCCAGTTATGTTTACTGTTCAGAAGACTGGGGCCCAGGAGAGAGTGACTAGCCGAAGGTTTATGTCAGGACTGTTACTAAAAGCTTTATCTTTTCATCCCAGCTAAGGTAAGCTTAAAAGTAATGGCCCCTTAGATTTATTTTGTATCATTAGAAGGTTTTTAGGTCTTTGTTTTGTCCTTTTGTTAATATGGCCTGTCTAAACAATCTGCAATTATTCAATTCTGTAGCTTTTACCTTTATATTATTTGCTTTTGCTAAGTTACTAGTTGATATAATTGCCTGGGGTAGTTAACAGGGCAATAAAAATGTGCTAAAACTTGAATCTACCAGTATCACTTATTAGATGGTGTGATAGGAATTTTGGTTAGGACTTCACTTTTGAAGTACATGAATGTTTTCATGTACCTCTGGCAGTTAGGCATGGGATTTTGTGCTAGCTTACTATAGGTATTTAAGAATTGATTACCTATATTAAGAAAAGACATTTTATTTAGTTTTTTGGTCGTAAGAAAGAGTAAGTAGGAAATAGACTTTTGCCACCTTTTCATTTCGAGTCACTAATGGCTGCGGTTTGGACACTAGAGTTGTTGTTTTATTTGATACTGATGTTGAAACAGCAGGGATCAGGAAATGTTTAAATGTTCTTTTTTTATTTAATTTAAAAAAATATGTTTTTATTTATTTCAGAGAGGAGAGGAGAGGAGAAGGAGAGAGAGGTAGAATGATGAGAGGAAATCATTGATCAGCTGCCTCCTGCATGTCCTCCACTGGGGAATCTCAGTTCCTCCTGCACATGTCCCTCAACCTAAGCATGTACCCTGACAGGGAATCAAACGGTGATCTCCTGGTTTGTAGCCTGATCTCAACCACTGAGCCACATCAGCCAGGCTGGTCAAATGTACTGATAGCGCATTTGATATATAATGTCCCTGCATCCAAATGCATTGGTTTTCACAGAGACTAGGTGAATTCCATGAATATTTGATAGACTGTGTTTAGATACAGTACATCCATTTATTTAAAAGGAAAAATAAAAAGGATAATCCAAAGCTGCACTGCCATCTTGGCACTGCTTCCTGTTTGTGGACGCTTTGTACAGCCTGATTGACTTCAGTGTTGGCCTCACTCATCTTTGTGGAGAATAGATAATTTGTGGTTTGGAACTGCATGTGTTTTCCTTCCTTCTCTTTTGGAGATTGCAGTGGTGTGGGTAATGAAGAGTTAATTCTAGGTTATGGTGATTTAAAAGCTGATGGTTTCAGGGCAATGTAAGTGTTCTTAACTCATAATAAATCGTTCATCAGCCTTATGTATGGGAGTGTCTCCTATATTCAAGGGTTGTGTTAGGTTCCAAAATTACAAAACTGAATAAGATACTCTGCCACAGGAGCTAAGTACAGTGGGAAAGACAGACATATAAACAACTAATTACAGTGGCATGTGATGCATACAAAGATACATGTATGATGCTATGGAAACGCTGAAGAATGAATGTGTAATTTTGTTCGTGTGAGTTAGTTGTCAAGGCAACAGGCTAAAGAGTGGGAATGCAATTTGTATACAAAGGGAAGTTTTATGAGTGTTATGGAAGTGCATTTGTATGTATAACCTTTTCTAAAGAACTTTCCAGGGCTATTTATACTACAAAAAAAATCCTGTTGCTAAAATTGTGGCTGTTCAATATTGCTAGTAGGTTTCATAGTATGAATATGCTTTACTGGTCAGAAACAGTATAAGTTGAAATGGTACAATTATATTGATTCTATCCTAAATTGATTCTGTGGATTATTTATTAACTTTATTTTCATTAGTAAATATAATCATATTCTTTAAAAATTTTTATTAAATCTTTATTGTTCAGATTATTAGAGCTGTTCCTCTTTTTCCTCCCATAGCTCTCCTCCACCCGGTTCCCACCCCACCCCTTGCCTTTATCCCCACCTCCCCCACACACACACTGTCCTCATCCATTGGTGTATGATTTTTGTCCAGGCTCTTCCCGCACCCACAACACTTCTTTCCCCCTGAGGATTGTCTTTCCACTCCCTTTCTATGCCCCTGATTCTATTATATTCACCAGATTATTCTGTTCATCAGATTTTTATTCACTTTATTTTTAGATTCACTTGTTGATAGATATGTATTTGTTGTTCATGATTTTTATCTTTACCTTTTTCTTCTTCTTCCCCCTTCTTAAAGAATAACTTTCAACATATCATATAATACTGGTTTGGTGGTGATGAACTCCTTTAGCGTTTTGTTTTATATTTTTATCTGTGAAGCTCTTTATCTGCCCTTCAGTTCTGAATGATAGCATTGCTAAGTAGAGTAAATTCTTGCCACTTTGAATATTTCTTGCCACTCCCATATGGCCTGCATAGTTTCTGTTGAGAAATCAGCTGACGGTCATATGGGTGCTCCATTTTAGGTAAATAACTGTTTTTCTCTTGCTGCTTTTAATATTGTCTCTTTGTCTTTTGCTCTTGGCATTTTAATTATGATGTGTCTTGCTGTGATCCTCTTTGGATTCCTTTTGTTTGGGGTTCTCTGCGCTTCCTGGCCTTGTAAGTCTATTTCTTTCACCAGGTGGGAGAAGTTTTCGATCATTATTTCTTCAAATAGGTTTTCAGTATCCTACTCTCTCTCTTCTTCTGGAACCCCATGATTCGGATGTTGGTACGCTTGAAGTTGTCCCAGAGGCTCCTTATACTATCTTCATATTTTTGGATTTTTTTATTTTTATTTTTTGCTTTTTGCTTTTCCGATTAGGTGTTTTCTGCTTCTTTGTATTTCAAAACTTTGACTTGATTCTTGCAATCCTCTTGTCTGCTGTTGGATCTCTGTATATTATTTTTTGTCTCAGTCAGTGTATGCTTAATTTCTAGTTGGTCCTTATTCATGTCCTCAAGGGTCTTACTAAATTTATTGGCCTTTTCTAGAAAATTCTTTAAAAACCTTATAACCCTGGTTTTTAACTCTATATTCGGTTGTTTGCTTTCCTCCATTTCTTTCATTTGTGACCTGTTTCTTTGTCTCCACATTTTGGCTGCTTCCCTGAGTAGATAGAGTGGCTTTGTGAGGTAGGTGTCTTATGGGGCCCAGTGGCTCAGCCTCCCCAGTTACCTGAGGTGCACACTCTAGGTGCACCACTTTGTGGACTGTGTGCAAGCCTTGATTGTTGTTGGTATCACTGGGAGGAATTGACCTCCAGGGCAATTGACTGTGAGGATCAGCTCTGTCTGTGATGGGAGAACTTCTGTGCTGGAGACACCCTTATGAGGCAAGACTTGCTTCAATGGGGCTTTGGTGCTCACTGAGTCTGTCCCCTGTGTGTGTCCCTTTTGGATCGGAGAGTTGTAATCTGGATGGTCCTACTCTGATCCCTGGGTATACTGGCTCTTGGATCTTCAAGGAGGTGCTAATTTAGTCTCTGCCTGAGGCCACCCAGTAGGAATTATGGAGAGTTCTGCAGACTTCTTTGTTTGCGTTTTGGAGGTGCCCAGATGAGGCCTAGCTGTGAAGCAATGCAAGCTGCTATGGGGGCTTGGGCCTTCTTTTGGATGTTCTGGGTCTCTCAGGTTCAGCTGCAGTTTGTTAGGTAAGTTTAGATTTCAAAGGACCAGGCCATTGATATGCAAAAACCTCTGCACACAGCTTGGATGGGGCGGGGTCTTAGGGTGGACCAAACAGCAATGGCTTTCTGTCAGCCCTGCCCTAAAAGGCCCCTGGGTCTCAGTGTCCCTCAGTAATCACTGCAAGCATCTCTGAGAGAAAGCCACCCTCGAATTCTGCCCGCTGCCAGACAGTCCAGTTTCTTCCCGTGTAAGTCTGCATCTCCAGAGTCTCGCCCAAAACTGCAGTTCCCAGCAATTGGGGGCTTTTGTCTCCCTGCGATTGAAAAAGCCAGCTGCGTACTCAGTTGCCAGCCCTGTCCCCTCACGTACCTCTGTACCTCTGCACTTTACTTCCGCATCTCCTCTGAGACTCAGTGTGCTTTTCTCTTCTCTTCTAGTTGTAGAATTTCCACTTAGCCAACCTTCCTGTGGTTCTGGATGATATTCGTTTTGTCGTTTAGTTGTAGTCTTGAAGTGGTTGTGCGAGGCAGCAAGTTCAGGTGTTTACCTATGCTGCCATTTTGGTTTCTCTATAATGATATTCTTTATCGGATCTTTTAATAATGTGACAAATATTAGAATTATGGATTATTTATTAATTATATATGTTTATTTTTTTGTTAATCTTCATCTGACAATACTTTTCCAGTTGCTTTTTAGAGATAGTGGAAAGGAGGGAGGAAAGGGGGGGAGAAAGAGAAACATCAATGTGAGAGAGACATATAAATTATTTGACTCTCACAGCTACCCCACCTAGAGGTGAGGAGGGAACCTATATCCCAAGTATATGTCTTTGACTAGTAATCGAACCTGCCATTCTTTGGTGCATGGGGTGATGCACTAACCAGGTTTCAGGTTGGATCCCCAGTCAGGGTGCCTGTGGGAGTCAACCAATTGATATTTCTCCTACGTTGATGTTTCTGTCTCCTCCTCTGGCTCCCACCCCTCTCAAAAAATCAATTTTCAAAAAATCCTCATAGACACAGACAAAAGTATGGTGATTACTGGAGAGAAAGGGAGATGGTGGGAATTAGAAGAGGGTATAGCGGGGATAAATGGTAAATGAAGGAGATGACTTCGGGTAGTGACAACACAATAAAATACATAGATGTTGTATTATAGAATTGTACACCTGAAACCTGTGTAATTTTATTAACCAATGTCACTCCAATGATTCAATTAAAAATAAGTAAATAAATGTGCTAAGATTTTCTTTCAGGGAAACACACAGTATAAATTGATGCTATATACTAGGCCCTCATTATAGATAATTTGAAGTTAGTATTGTGCATCTTTTTTTCAATAACATTTTTTCTAAATAAAATATAAAATATATCTCTTGTAGACACGTAGGAAAGTATAGACAAGTAAAAGAAGAAAAGAGTAATCATTACCTCTAACTCTAGTGTCTAATGATAATCTCTATTAAGATTTTGGAATTTATTTTTCCAGTCATTAGTATAAGCTTTTTTGATGTTTTTCTTTCTTCTTTTTTTTTATTGTTTAAAGTATTACAAATAGTAGTATATATGTCTCCTTTTATTTTCCCCATTGACCTCCCCCTGGCCTCCCCTACCCACCCAGTACATGCCCTCACCTGCCACCTGCCCCCCCACAGTGTCTTGTATTCATTGGTTATGCTTATATACATGCATACAAATCCTTCGGTTGATCTCTTATAGGCCCCCCCAACCTCCCCTGCCTTCCCGTTGTAGTTTGACAGTCTGTTCAACGCTCCTTTGCCTCTGTATCTATTTCCCCCCACCCCCCAAGTTTTCCTTTTAAAATTCTTGCCTTTGTGGACTAGAAATAAACCTATAAGAACAAAAAATGTTTGAGTCCCAATTTCAATGTCCAACAGTTCTGAGTCCCAGTTTCAATGTCAAACAGTTCCTTATGTGTACACGTCAGCAGTGGTATCTGGATGGTGGACAAATGGTGGCAATGCAGGTCCGACCCTCTCTGGTTTGGTCCTAGGCAATCTGTAGCGATGCACAGCTGCTGACTGCTAGCATGGCAAGGCGTCATCAGTGTCTTCCATCTCTGGACTGTTTCTCCTCTTGTCTTCATGGTTGGAGCAAACTTGTCAGTTCCTCTCTGTTGCAGGAGTCCATTTGGTCTTGGAGTTGTTTTCTGAAAGTATATAAATACATTCTCAACTAAAAGTTAATAAAGGAATCTTTTCTATAAAATTGACTTGGGATCCTTTTTATTTTTGCCCAAACAATTTTCCTTTGGCTTATTTTGACACCATGTGTGTTTTGCATGGGTGTCTTACTGTTAGCATTACAAATGAAAATTAATTTTCTAAAGTAAAAATTTTCTAGATGTAATTTACTTACAGGATATTTTTTTCTTACATGATCTTTTTCTACTATCCCTCCTTTTTTGATTAATGGAGGCTTTTGTAAATTTTTTAATGCAGTCTTGATAACTTTAAATTTTAATTTTTTGCACAAAAATATGACTGCTTTATGTTCATTGCATGTTAAGCAATTTTACCATGAGATGAACTACCAATAGAAATTTTAGTTAATACTTTAGGAACAGCTTTTTGTCCAGTGCAATTAAATTTTCTTGAATATTCACTTATTTCAATTAGCCAATTTAAATTAATCTGAAAACTTGATTAGTATTTTCCTGTCAAATTTAATACTCTACCAACAATCTTAGTTTTGCCCAGTAAATATTAGTGGAAAGGATTATTTGCATTCTTGGGTAGGTTCTGAGCATTCCTGGTGCTAGGCTAGATTTAGATATAGGGTAGCTGCTGTCTGCCAAATCTCTGTTACCTGGGTCCTGATCTGAGCTGGGCCAAGTCTCTGTTTCCTGGGTCCTGATCTGGGCTGGGTGTGGGAAGTGAAGCAGCCATGGGGGCAAGAGACCTCCCTCAGTAGGGGTGAAGATTCAGGCTCTGCAAGGTTCAGGGGGTAAGGGTCTCTGCCCAACCTCTGTTAACCCCCAAGTTCTCTCCTGATGGCCCCTCTGCAACTGTATCTGTCTTAGGTTGTTCCTTCCTTGAGGAATCTTATCCGTCTCTGGCTAACCAGTCATCCTCTGGGGCCAAGCAGGGTGTTGTGAGGCTCAGTTCTATCTCCTTGGTAGCCTATGCCACCCCCACCCCCCATGGCTTCCAAGCCCAGCACCTGCCTTAGGATCCCCTCGCCTGCTGGCTGGGCCCCGGCACCGATCACATATCCTGGGGAACTCAGGTTCTTTCTCCAAGGAGGGCCCAGCTCACACCATTGGGTGAGAGACAGATCCATGGTACCAGCCACCAGGAGGCTTCAACCTCAGCATGAATAGAAAGCTCAGGCAACAGCTGAGGGCAATTGGATTGTGAGAAAATGTTTTTTTTTTCATGTATTTTTTTTATTGAGATGTGATGACATATAACTATATTATTTTCAGGGATAAAGTATAATGATTCCATATTCGTATATACAGTGGTACCTCGAGATATGAGTTTAATTCGTTCTGTAACCTTGAGGGGTGGGAAACTATGAGACGCTCGAGTCGCTATAAACTGGTGGGTCGTGTGCAGCCGGCCGATCCACGCGATTACTCCTATCTCAACTGTTGCTTGTATTTCAAAGCAAAAATAGCTCTCTCGACGGCTCCTATCTCAAAAATCTCATATGTTAGGGCACTCGTATCTCGAGGTACCACTGTATTGTGAAATGATCACCACAGTAAGTCTAGTTAACATTCCTCTTCTAACGTGTTACAAATTTTTTTTCTTATGATAAGAACTTTAAGGTCTACTTTCTTATATACTTTCAAACATACAATATTAACTATAGTCACTATGCTGTATATTATATCCCTGTGACTTACTTATTTCATAACTGGGAGTTTGTACCTTTTAATAGCAGTATAACTAAGTTCATTTGTAACCTTCTTTTTAAATATCCAAATGTTTTCTTTTTTAAAAAATATTTTATTGATTTTTTACAGAGAGGAAGGGAGAGGGATAGAGAGTTAGAAACATCGATGAGAGAGAGACATAGATCAGCTGCCTCCTGCACGCCTCACACTGGAGATGTGCCTGTAATCAAGGTACATGCCCCTGACCAGAATCGAACCTGGGACCCCTCAGTCCACAGGCCGATGCTCTATCCACTGAGCCAAACAGGTTTCGGCTGTTTTCTTTTATATTAAATGTTTTGCAGTGGAATCATTTTAATGCCTCTACATTATTGTGTTGATGTACCATGATTTATTTAACTAGTTCCTTATTGAAACACATTCAACTTATTTTTAGTTTTGTCTTAATAAAGCTTTCATTGTCATAGACTTCATTATAGAAAATCTATGATTATTTCTCACAAGACTTATAAGCAACTATTTAGATATTTGTAAGTGAAAACCTAAGGCAAGGAAAAATTAAATAATAATAGAGTGCATAATAAATGTTTAGCATAGCACTCTTAATCCAGTGCTTAGTTCACTTTTAACCTGGTATTTAATTTAATTGATTTTTTTTGTTTTTTTCCTTTTTATTAAATTTATTGGGATAACACTGGTTAACAAAATTATATAGGTTTCAGGCTCACAATTCTACAACACATCATCTGTACACTGTGTTGTGTGTTTACTACCCTACTCAAGTCTCCTTCCAGCACCATTTTTCCCCTTTACTTTCCTCCACTTCCCCACACCTGTCCCCTGGCAGTCACCACACTATTGTCTATGTCTATGAGGTTTTTTCCCTTCTTTCTATGTGGAAACCCCTCCACAGACATTCCCCACCCTAACCTTATTGCTGTCAACTTGCTTTCTATCTATGAGTCTGTATCTATTTTGCTAACAAGCAAAATTAATTAATTAACCTGGAATTTTAAATGGCAATATATTTAGGTTGATTTTAGTTTGAGTTATAATTAGTTTCATTTTAACACAAGGCAATTTGGAAACTGTATTTTTGATATTGCATAGTAAACTTTTACTTCACCTGTTATGTCTAATATTAATCCATTTATTCTTTATAATTTTAATTTTTTTTATATTTTTCTAATTATTCCTTTTATGAGGACTATTTATTTGCTTACATAATTGAATAGTGAACACTGATTATAGAAGTTAAGTATTTTATTGGTAATGTGTGTTTTTATGTCTTAGATTAATCATAAGATTTTATTAAATCTATAGTCCTTCTTACATGTATCTATAATGCAAATCATTTAGGAATAGTTGCTTAATATATTACATAGTACTTTATATTATAGAACATTATACTTTAGAACATATTCTCTTCAAGTTTTATTGCACACACCAATTCTGTGTATACTATCAGAATTGGATATGACTAAGATTTTTTTTGTTATATGAATATTGGGAATACCAGTCTTTTACTCATCAACTATCCTAGCAAATGCAACTAATCTTCATCATAGTGCCAAATTGCTTCATGTGATGCTTTCCTCCCCTCTACTCTGCCTCCTACCTCTCTACCCTTCTCAACTGGAATTAATCAATTCTATAGTACTTTGTTCATACCTCTATAAGGATATTCACTAGACTTCCTTACCTTATCATTAGGGATTCAAGTGACTAATTCCTTTTTAAATTTTAGGTTCCCTAAAGAATATAACTTTTATTTATATTTATATGTGCACACTTACATTTTGCTATGAGTTGGGCCAAATATTTGGGATTTAAATATTTTAGTGCTCAATGAATGTTCATTAAGTTAATAAGTCAAAAAAATATAGACTTGGTTACTTGATTGCTAGTAAAACTAATTCCTAAATGAAGTTTATTAGTAATCTCAAATTTTCTGGAACAAACTTATTTTTATTTGAGATTGAGCAACTGTCCTAGTATCTATTCTTTTCTACTAAACAAACATTTCTCCTTAGGATTTGTTCATACAGCTATGACAAAAGCCTTGAATGAAGAACATTTAAAGAAAAATATCCCTCTTTGGAGATTTGGAGAACCTATTGATGTGGCACACGCAGTTGGGTTTCTCTTAGAATCACCCTATATTACAGGTCATGTTCTGGTAGTGGATGGGGGATTACAACTCACGATGTAATTTACAGATTACTCAGGTATTATGGTGAGTAGAATCAAGCACACCTTGTTGATTAGACAATCATATCTACATAAGTGATATTTGCTAATCAAACCTATTCATGCTATAAATGTCGATTTTCACCTTTATATGTATATATCTGAAAAGAAAGTTGGACCAATTGTGTTTTCTAAATGGTATGTACCTTATAGACTGTAGCAATTTTAGTATACAGAAATTTTTCAAGTGCTATAAGCAGGTATTACCTAATTTATATAGTGTCAAAAGTGTAAAAATTATAAAGTTTAATTTTTAGGAGTTATTATATTAAGTTGAATGCTCTAAAACTTAACCTTATGGGCCATTGCCAAAATAAGAGTATTTACAGAGCATTTGTTAGTTATCAATACTTTAGGCACTCTGCTAAAGTTAAACATTATATTATTTTCTATATGTCTTGTATGATCAGGGTGATGTCTTTCAACTAGTTTTAAACAGGTTGAAGAAAAACAGTATTGGTTTAAATACAAACATGAATTTAGAGTCTGTTTCCATCACCTACCCTAATTGGCATTATCACTGAGCTGCTAGGCAAAATAGTCTACAAACATAAGTGTAATACAGTGGAACGTTCTGTAGAAATTCTCAATGATGGTGAGCATTAACTCTTATGGTTTAAGTATCTACTAAATTGAAGTGTTCTTATTTTTACTCTATGGAAAATTCAGTATAACAACTACTTAAAAATAGTATAAAACTAGTGACATTTTAAAAATTAAGAGTACTTCTACATGATTCTTACCCTAAAATTTTAGATAGTAAACACTTAATTACTTATGAAGAATTATAACTGATAAATATGCAGTAACAACAGATTAGATGTCTTATTAGGAACAAAAGCATTGGTTTCAAAAGAAAATATTTGATTGAGAATAGAGATAAAGAAACAAAATGAATGTGAAGTATCAGGCCACATCTATTTTTGCATTGAACTATAGAGTGGCCTAAAAATGTATGCACACACTTTGCATAATTATATAGGCAGTGTTTAACAAAATACATTTTATTTTTAAAATTGAGCTATTAGTTATTAAAGTGTGTATATACTTTTTTGGGATACCCTGTATTTTGTGGGAAATAGTGTGATGTTTAATGTCACAAGATTCATGTTGATGTTTACTACTTAAAAATGTCTTAAATATTTATTGCATTTTATTTTAGTCATGTTTTTAAAATATGTTTTTATTGATTTTAGAGAGAAAGAAAGGGAGGAGAGGGAGAAATAAAAACATCCATGAGAGAGAAACATTGATCAGGTGCCTGCTTCACTCCCTTACTGGGGATTGAACCTGCAACCCAGACATGTGCCCTGACCATGGAATTGAACTGGTGACCTCTTGTTACATAGGGCAATGTGCAACTCACTGAATACACTGGCTGCTAAAAATTAATCTTTTTACAGTTTTATTGGAGCTGAACCTTACATTATATAAACAGATTTATTTTACATTAAAAGTCATTGCAAAGGCATAAATAGAATATCCTATATAATAAAAGCCTAATATGCTAAGTGTCTGGTCAGCCATTCAATCAAAGCATAATATGCTAAAGATATGCTAAGGCTACTCAACCACTTGCTATGATGTGCACTGATTACCAAGGGGCAGATGCTTTGACAGGTAGGTTAGCTTACTATTGGGGTCCAGCTGATCGGGACTGAGGGAGAAGGGCTGGACATGCCCTGGAGCTCTCCCTACCTGGCTGGCCAATCTCCTGCATCCCTCCCTGGCCCCAGCTGTGCACCAGTGGGGTCCCTTGCCCTGGCCTGTGCCCTCATTTTTTTTAATATATTTTATTGATTATTTTTACAGAGAGGAAGGAAGAGGGAGAGAGAGTTAGAAACATTGATGAGAGAGAAACATGGATCAGCTGCCCCCTGCACATCCTTGACCAGGCATGTGCCCACAACCAAGGTACATGCCCTTGACCAGAACCAAACCTGGGACTCCCAAGTCTTCAGGCTGACGCTCTATCCACTGAGCCAAGCCAGCCGCCTGTGCCCCCTTGCAATCTGGGACCACTTGGGAGATATCAGAGAGCCAGTTTTGGTCCGATCCTGCAGGCCAGGCTGAGGGATCCCACTGGTGCACGAATTCATGCACCAGGCCTCTAGTAGTAAATAAATGCAAAATAATTTTAAAAATAAAAATAAAATGAAAAGTAATAAAGGCAAATCTATGTTTTAAATTAAGGTTGCTGATTTCTTAAAAATTTCTTTAGAATTTATCTTTGAAATAACCTTCTTTATATGCAGGATTTTTTTTAGGATGTGAGAAAGCCCATTAAGTATGAATAAAATTAGTATTATTAATCAAATTGTCTACTAAATGGAAGCATGGTAACTTACAGAATTTATTAGGCATTAACAATTCCAGGCACATATAGGAAATGCAACGTTGAAGAGGGTTTCAAATGTGATAGCTGATGCCTCTAAGCTAGGAGAGTTTTTGCAGACATAGTAGGCCATTTTCTAACGCTGCCTCACCCGCAGGCCTTTGGCTACCTCCACTTCCTCATTTTGACATCCTCTCAGGCTGAATTCCCTTCTTTGGCCACCTCATGTTCTGAAATTATCAATGAAGCTGATTTGACTGGTGATTAGGAAGAAAGCAACGTATTTCATGGAACGGATGACTTTAAGATGTAGGCTACAGATAGGTTTAAACTGTAAGTGTACATTTATACTTTAAGCAATATAACCCTTTTAAATATTTCATCTTATCCCCCAGTCCGTATCAAGCTGCTGGTGTAATATGAGGAGAAATTTTGAAATTTGTAAAATGAGCTTTCGCTATTCTACTCCTTGTGAATTTTCTACCCACTTCCACTAACCTGGTAGAATTTGTATTTTAAAACTAGCTAAAAAAATGTTGCCAGCTATTGCTTATGTTCAGCGGTTTAAGAAGTTCATTGAATTCTTAACAAGAAGTCTCATCTGTAGCTGCTCTGTGACAAATATGAGCCCATAATCCAATTTGTATTTAGCATTAACAAAAAAAGTTTGTGCTTAAAGACAGTGCATCAAAATTTTTGCCTGGAAGGTTTTAAAATTGGTGCTCCTATTCATACTTTGATTCATATTCAGTTTATAAGACAGTTTTTAACTGCTTTCTAGAGATGGAATTATATGTTATAAATTACTTTGAGAGGCAATAACAGGCACAAAGGAAGTCGGTGAATTGACATGCTTCTCTTACATAGAATTAAGGGAGAAGTCTATTCTGGATATACGAGTTTTGCTTTATGTGGCTGAAACATTTTTCAGGCTTTCAAAATGCAAATATTTGCAAATTGAGAAGTCATACCACTAGCCTATACTGAAAAACATACTAAAAGTATTTAATAATTTTTAAGTTTCTTTAATATTAATTTCACTTTTAATGACATTACAAGTTCTTCATGAAAAATCCCTCTATCTTTATTTTGTGTAATTTTTAAGCAACTTTTTGTAGTTTTCAGCATATATATATTTCACAAATTTGTTAATTCTATCTGTAAGTACTTCATGTTTTTTAGAGATATAATGGCATATATAACGTTCTATTAGTTTCAGGTGTTAACATAATACACTGTTTATATATGTTGGGCACTGATCACATAGTAAGTCTACTGAATATCCATCACCACCCATAGTTACAGATTTTTCTTATGATGAGAACTTTTGGTATCAACTCTTTTAGCAATTTTCAGATATAAAGCACATTATTGTTAACTGTAGGCACTAGGTGTACATTGCATCCCCAGGGCCTCTAGGTTTCTCTTTTCTCTCCTCTCCCCTCCTCTCCTCTCCTCTCCTCTCCTCTCCTCTCCTCTCCTCTTCTCTCCTGCCCTCTCCTTCTCTCCCCTCCCCCCCTCCCCTCCCTTTCCCTCTTCTTCCCTTCCCACCCCCTTCCCTCCCCTCCCCTCTTCTCTCTTTTTTCTCTCTAGTCTTCCTGCATCTAGATATCTGTTTTCTTGCCCAGGTTAGGGAAATTTTCATCCATTATTTCTTTGAATATGCTCCTCCCCGCCCCCCCCCCCCCCGGCCCCGTTACTCTCTTCTTCTTTTGGGACCTATATAATGTGAATGTTGGTCCACTTGATGTTGTCCCATGAGTCCCTTAAGCTATCTTTACTCTTTTCTTTTTGTTCCTCTAATTGGATGAGTTCCTCTCCACTGTCTATGAGTTTGCTGTATCTTCTGCTTCATCACTTCACTGTAGAAACCCTCTATTGCAGTTTTCATGTCAGCTATTGTATTCTTCAACTCTGTGACTTCTATTTGGTAATGTCACTTTGTTAAAATTCTCACTTTGCTCATATATTTTTTTCTCCAAGCTCCTTGAGCATCTGCATGACTGCTATTTTGAACTCTTTATCAGTTAAATGACTGATCTGCCTTTCATTAAGATCTTTTCTTAGTTTTTATCTTCTTTTGTATGGAGTGGATTCCTTTATATATTTTTCCTTGACATTCAGTATGTTTATTTTAGGTAAAATAGTCACAGTCTTGAAAGAGTGGCCTCATGTGGGAGGCTGTTGGTTGCCTCTCAAACCTTTGTCATTGTCCAAATAGCCTATTTTATTCTGAGTTGCTCCCAATAGTTGCAGGTGTGCCAAGACCTAGCAATATCCCAATGGACAAGACCTCAGTCAGCATCTAGATTCAGGCTGATTGGAAGCCAGACTCTCAGACAGCAGTTTCTAAAGTATGGGAATGTGCCTCTTTGAAGGGAATACTGGGAGAGGGGGCTTTCTGTCTTCTTCTTCCATACTGAGCCTGGGGTTATAGCCAGTAAAGGTCTGTTTGTTGGCTTTAATCTAGTTAAACCTGTGAACACGAAGTGCCGGAATTCTTGTTCCAGCATTAAGAAGGGTTCAACAATCTGGAGAAAGGCTGGGTGAAACTGAAGTAAGAGTCCAGTGATGAAAGATAATTTTGAAAAGTATTGGGGGGGTCAGAGGAGCCCAGCTGAAGAAACTTAAGTTCTCCTTGTCTCAGGATCCCTTGCTTTTTATTAACACAATTTGTCCTAAGGCAAGATGGAGATATATACTTCAAAGGGGAGAGTTTCATACAGAAGCATTGTCAGATTGGGAATAGCCTTTGGCCAAGTGTTTGGCCAGTAGGAGGCAATAACATGTAGATTGAGATGCCCTGAGCTGTCTGGCAGCAAACAATCAACCTTTTCAGCTTTGGGGAAATGCCTTCAGCCATTCCCAACAGGTGATAACTGAATCCCTAAGTCCCATCAACCTCTTGATGAAACTCCTGCAATTATGACATGTTGGAACTGGCTTCCAGCAACAAAGCCCTCTGGCCACCTGGACCATGCTCTCAAGAATGTGTCCTTTGGGCAGCATCCACAAAAACTGGAGTGGTGGATGTTCCATAAACTTCTTTAAAGGAGACAAGAGTAGCCTAGGCTGGGCAGAGTAGGACACCAATTAGTGCCTGCTGGCCTTGCCATTTCTGGAGAGGATTTTTGGTCAGCCCCTAGAAGCCTGCCCCTTAGGCCATAGCTATGAAGACAAACTAATTGTCCTCTTTCACAGAAAGATGGGGATATTTTTCAGTCTGCTGACTGTATGCTATAACCTGTGGCTGGGGGAAGTTGGCTAAGAACTATTTCTCCATTACAGTCCTAGGGGGCCCACAAAGATAAGCCCTGCTGGACACCAGAGCCAGGCGAACAAGAGGTGTCTTCTGGGTGGCTGCTTCAGATGTGCGCACAGCTCTTTTTCTGGAGGTACCAGTGACCCTGAAGTGAGCAGATGGAGTGTGTGAAGATAGTACCTGCCCTCTGAGGTCTCTGGAGATGCACAGTCAGCTTTTAGTGTTTCATTAGATGCCTGCCTCTTAGGATGCCTTATAGTTAGGTCCCTACATGGGTATTAAGTTAGATGCCCACCCTTCAGGCTGCCCCCTTAAGATAAGCAAATAGGCCTCTTTCCCAGAAAGACTGGCCTCTTTTCTGTCAGCTGTCTTTGTGCTGGGTCCAAGGGTAGGTGAGTCTGTGTGTGGGAATCCTTTAATAATAGTTTCTCTGACTGCTATAACCTCATGGGTCTTGTGCTCACAAGCCCCACTGAATTTTGAGGGGATACATTTTGGGGACACTTCTTTCATTTGCAGCTCTTAATCGTTAGGTTCAAACGTTTTCATTGCTCAGGGAGAAGCTTAGTGTCATGAGTTTCTTCCTAATTGTATGTTGCTCTGCTGAGGGTGGGATTTGGCAAGATTGTGTCTGAGCTTCTCCTTCCTGTGTCAATGCATTTTAAAATATTTTTCCAATATATATGACTCACTTAGCTAGTGTTGGGTTTCTTTCAGAGGAAATTATTATGTAGGTATGTTCAGGATCTTCCTCTGTTACCATCTTGAGCCAAAACGCTGTATATTTAATTTCTAAGGGAGGAGATATATGTGCTCACAGAATACTTCTACCTGGGCCATCACACAAACCAATGTTATTTGCATGCATACATACAATAAACTAATGTGGTTTTCAGAATTCTCTCACTTGGGGCTCCCATTATCTCTCACTTGCTGGTAGACACTTACCTTCTCTTAGTTATGCAATCAAACACAAATTGCTTTGAAGTGATTTTGCAGACAAATTTACATCCCAAATCCAATGGTTTTTAAGAGGGATTATCTGAGTGGGCTTCACCTGATCAGCTGTTCCCTTAAAAGTGATTGGATCTCTGTTGCTATGAGATTCAAAAAGTGAGAGGGATTTGTCTTGATGGTGATTCTCATTGCTGAGTTTGAAGGTGGCAAGGAATGCAAGTGGTAGGAGTTGAAACTCGTGTCCTATAGCTGTGAGGAAATGAATTCTGTCATAACAACTTGAGCTGGGAAGAGGATCTCGTTTCAGTGTGAATACAGTTCACCACATACATTTTCCATTCACTATGTCTTGGTGCCATTGAAAAAAATACATTATGGCACAGACCTATTTTTGTCTCTGTTTCACTCAAGTAGACTAGATGCTACAGGCAATGTCTCATTTATGCCAATCTTACAGTCTCAGTCCATTGTCAACTTGCTCTGAACATCTGAAATCATCAACTACTACATAAACTCAGACACACTACATTTCCATAGCACAGGTGCTCCAACTTTGAGCTGGCCCTAGATTCCATGACTTTTGAATGGCTATGTTTTTTCACCTACATGTGAAATTAATTTTCAAGAAAACCAAAGAAAACCTGGCCTTTAACATGACTCCTTCCCTTCTACTTTTATCTACATGAATACAATGTAGTAAGTATGTTGATAGCCTTTTTCTTCATTCTTCTCCTTACTTCTTTCAAGTCCCTGGTTCCTCCAAATGCTGTATACCTTGGTTATTTGGGTGGTTTGGATGCCTTTCCTGGAATGGACTGTAATATATTTCTGCTCTATTCAGAATACTTTATATTATTTATATTTAAATTAGCCATTTAATATGGTTTGTATATAAGCTTTGTATGTAGGTAGCATGAAAAGAAAACACATAAAAAATGTCGAGAACTAAAATGTTATCCATATTAGAAAGCTCTTGATATTATTAAAATTTAAGGCAAGTAATTCTCTTTTTATGATTTAATATAAAACAATTTGCAAAGACAAGACATTAACTTGGATTTCTTTCCTCTTTCTTTTCTTTTTTTATTTTTTTAAAATCTTTATTTTTCAGATTATTACAATTGTTTCTTTTGTTTCTCTCCATAGCTCCCCTCCACCCAGCTCCCACCCCACCCTCTGCCCTTACCTCCCCACATGTCCTCATCCATAGGTGTATGATTTTTGTCCAGTCTCTCTCTGTACCTGCCTCACCCCTTTTTCCCTGAGAATTGTTTTTTTTTTTCTTAAATATATTTTATTGATTTTTTTTTTTTTACAGAGAGGAAGGGAGATGGATAGAGAGTTAGAAACATCCATGAGAGAGAAACATCGATCATCTGTTTCCTGCATGCCTCCCACTAGGGATGTGCCCGCAACCAAGGTACATGCCCTTGACAGGAATTGAACCTGGGACCCTTCAGTCCGCAGGCCGATCCTCTATCCACTGAGCCAAACCGGTTTTGGCTCCCCTGAGAATTGTTAGTCCACTTCCTTTCTATGCCCACGATTCTTTTATATTCACCAGTTTATTTTGTTCATCAGATTTTCAATTCACTTGATTTTTAGATTCACTTGTTGATAGATATGTATTTGTTGTTCATAATTTTTATCTTTACCTTTTTCTTCTTCTTCATCTTCTTAAAGAGTACATTTCAGAATTTCATTTAATACTGGTTTGGTGGTGATGAACTCCTTTAGTTTTTTCTTATCTGTGAAGCTCTTTATTTACCCTTCAATTCTGAATGATAGTTTTGCTGGGTAGAGTAATCTTGGTTGTAGATTCTTGCTATTTATGACTTTGAATATTTCTTGCCACTCCTGTCTGGCCTGCATAGTTTCTGTTGAGAAATCAGCTGACAATCTATGGGTGCTCCCTTATAGTAATTAACTGTTTTTCTTTTCTTTTCTTTTTTTTTTTAAATTCTTTTTAATATATTTTATTGATTTTTTACAGAGAGGAAGGGAAAGGGATAGAGAGTTAGAAACATCAATGAGAGAGAAATCGATCAGCCATCTCTTGCATGCCCCCTACTGGGGATGTGCCTGCAACCAAGGTACATGCCCTGACCAGAATCGAACCTGGGACCTTTCAGTCCGCAGACTGATGCTCTATCTGCTGAGCCAAACCGGTTTTTGGCTGTAATTAACTGTTTTTCTCTTGCGGCTTTTAATATTCTCTCTTTGTCTTTTGCTCTTGGCATTTTAATTATGATGTGTCTTGGTATAGTCCTCCTTGGATTCCTTTTGTTTGGGGTTCTCTGCACTTCCTGGACTTGTAAGTCTATTTCTTCACCAGGTGGGGGAAGTTTTCGGTCATTATTTCTTCAAGTAGGTTTTCAGTATCTTGCTCTCTCTCTTCTTCTGGCACCCCCATAATTCTGATATTGGTACGCTTGAAGTTGTCCCAGAGGATCCTTACACTATCTTCATATTTTTGGATTCTTTTTCCTTTTGCTTTTCCAGTTAAGTGTTTTCTGCTTCTTTGTATTTCAAATCTTTTGACTTGATTCTTGCATTCCTCTAGTCTGCTGTTAGGTCTCTGTATAATATATTTTATTTCAGTCAATGTATGTTTAATTTCTAGTTGGTCCTTTTTTATCTCTAGATGGTCTTTTTTCGTCTCCTCTTTGGTCTCGCTAAATTTATCCATCTTTTCTAGGATAAGAAAAACCTTATAATCATGGTTTTGAACTCTATATCCAGTCATTTGTTTTCCTCCATTTCTTTTGTTTGTGATCTGTTTCTTTGTCTTCGCATTTTCGCTGCTTCCCTGAATTGGCAGAGTAGCTTTGTGTGCTAGGTGTCTTATATGACCCAGTAGCTCTGCCTCCCCAGTTACCTGAGGTGGACTCCCTTGGTGTACCCCTTTGTGGGCTGTGTACATAGTCTTTTTGTAGTTAAGTCTTGATTGTTGTTGGGATCACTGGAGGAAATTGACCTTCAAGCCAATTGGTTATGAGGACCAGCTGTGTCTACTCCTAGAGAACTGTGCTGGACTCCACCTTAAGACTTTCAAGATTGCAAAAGCCTCTGTGCTAGGCTTGTATGGGGCAGAGTCTCAGGGCTGAGTAGACATCCTTGGCTTCCTGTCAGCCCCTGGGTCTCAGTGTCTCTCAGTAATCACTATAGCCCTCTCTGTATGCAGGCACATGCGCCTCCAGCCCTCTGCCTTTCTGGCTCCCCTGAGTTTCTGTGCGCTCCAAGACCCATATGAGTCTGGGTCCCCAGGGTCTCATCCGAAACTGGGGTTCAGTGCAGTGTGACCTGGATTTCAGTGTAGTTGGGAGGTTCTATCTTCCTCCCACTAGAGAAAGCCAGCTGCACAATCAGTAGCCCTCTGTGTGTGCACTTTTACATGGATTTCTTTCGTGGCTCCCCTAAGTTTCCCTGCAATCCTCCCTTTTCACAACATATGAGTCTCGCCCAGAAGTGGGGTTTAGTGCAGTCAGAAGTGGGGTTCAGTACAGTCGGGAGTTTCCTTCTCCCTCCTGCTAGAGGAAGCCAGCCAGGCACTCCGCCCGATCCTTTCCACAGGTGCATCTATGTACCTCAGCTTTTTGCAGCTCCTCTGAGTATCCGTGAGCCCCTCTCTTTCCTTGTAGTTGTAGAATTTCCACTCAGTCAGCTTTCCTGTGGTTCTGGATGGTGTCCATTCTGTTTTTTAGTTGTAGTTTTGAAATTGTTGTGCGAGGCAGCAGTTTAGGTGTTCACCTATGCTGCCATCTTGGTTTCTCCTTCTCCTCTTCCTTTTCTATCCTTACAGATTACACTGGGTTCACTGTAGCTGTCTGGATACACTGCCACTTTAGAATCATTTTAGTATCTTTGAGGTACAATTGCTTCATGTTACACATTGCACACTATCATGTTGTGTAGCATTTAATGCTAATGTTTAAAAACTCCTTTGATAATATGAGTTGTGTTTACCATTGAACAATTGGCATTTTGGCATTTCAAACACTTTATTTTACTTTGGACCCAAGCCTCATGGACCATTGGTATATTAGAAAAATAAAAGGATGTGAAGCTCTTGTCTTTGTATGAATGCCTCCTGCCTACTGGTTGACATTTTCTGAGCCTGGGCAATCACTGTTCCTCCTGATGCTG
The DNA here is from genome assembly GCA_011751065.1 of Lasiurus cinereus. Taxonomy (NCBI): domain Eukaryota; kingdom Metazoa; phylum Chordata; class Mammalia; order Chiroptera; family Vespertilionidae; genus Lasiurus; species Lasiurus cinereus. Next base: position 9,183,722 of record JAAGEH010000014.1, on the reverse strand, counting down.
CGTGGCTGCCCCACCAGAACATGTGGAACTTATTTCCCACTGGTCTCTGGCAGGTACTCCACGGGTGATGGCTGCCTCTTCATGGGTGAGCACTCCATCTCCATCAGCTCTTCATTTGTGGATTAGAGTTTCCACCAGAGTAAAGTGGGTCCCAGAAATTGGTTCCCTCCCTCCTTTTTTATTTTTAGGAAATATTTTTATTTATTTTTAGAGAGAGAAGAAGGGAGAGAGACAGAGAAAGGAAGAGGTGTGTGTGTGTGTGTGTGTGTGTGTGTGTGTGTGTGTGAGAGAGAGAGAGAGAGAGAGAGAGAGAGAGAGAGAGAGAGAGAGAGAGACATTGATGTGAGAGAGAAACATCTATTAGTTGCCTCCTGTGCATTCTCTGACTGGGGATTAAACCTGCAACCTAGATATGTACCCTGTCTGGGAATCAAACCCATCTGCAACCTTTTAGTTTACATGATGATGCTCTAACCAACTGAGCCACCTGGCCATAGCTGGGACTCTTTTTGCCAAGTGTATGGCCAGCAGCGTCATCTTTCTAAAGAATCTCCTCCTCCAGGGATGCTGCCTGGTTCTTTAAAGATGACTAACTGGAAGGCAGTGGCTACTCTTAGAAAGTGGCATCTGGGTTTTTCTGGGTGATGGTGATCTCTCTGTGGTTGGTCACAAAATCTCAGGAGAATATGGCCTTGCCTGCTTCGTTTGAAATTTCTTGTGAAGATCCCCAGATTGCTAGTTTGTGGAGGGAGCTATGTTTTTGGTAAAAGAGAACTTCCCCTCTACCATCAAGAAGGAGCTCACTGCAGATGCAGGCTGCATGTTTTTGGAGGACACCTTTGCCCGAGATTCATGCGTCTTCTTCAGGGACAGCATCTTCCTCTGGTACGAGGGTTACTTGTTGATGTTTGGGGCCAATCTTGACCAGATGGGATTGTGTAATCAGCTAGTGTGCTGCTGTTGACCCATGCTCATTTTCACACAATTGTGCCCTGTGTGATGAGATCTGGTAGCCTTCCCTGTGGGACAAGGCATGGCTGGAGCACTGGGTGCATGAATCCTAGTGTAAGTAGGGCAAGGGTTCCATGGTGATTTCCTCATTGGGCCTTCTCTTCTTCCTCGGGGTGTGCCTTCTTGAGGACTTGGTAAATGACACCTAAGGTCAGTACAGGCAGGGGGTTAATGACACATTCATCAGGAGTACTAGCAAGATGGAGGGGTGGGACAGCATACAGAAACAGGAAGGCTTTGGGGAAAATTATGAAGAGCCAGAAGCTCATGCTGTCCTAAGATATGGCAATGTAGAAGCAGAGGCTGAAGAAGATGGTGCAGATAGGACCATCCAATAAATACCTCATTATGATTATGAGCTTCATTATAATGTGGCTGATCCATAGGGTCATGAAGAAGTTGACCAGGGAAGTTGCTTTGCCATGGGCAATGGTTTGAAGGAAGACCCAGTAGTCTGGGGATCTCCACAAGAAATTTCAAATAAACCAGAGAAGGCCATATTCTTCTGAGATTTTGTGACCAACCAAAGAGAGAGGCTAGTGAGGTACAGTTCAGCCAACTCCAGGCTCTGCTTTTTTGCATATGCCCTGCTTGAAGAGCTCAATGTACAGACTGGGGAAGATGGTATACAACAGGTTGAAGAGCCCCAGGAACCAGCCTTCATACAAAGGCTGGGAAATGCAGCCACTATAGAAAGTGAACCACATCTGAACCATCATGCTGCCAACATCTTCTAGACGAAGTAGCATAGGAACTTGCAGATTAGCATGTAGGACCACCACACATGCACCAGCAGCAGCTGCCTCAGGAAGCAGAACTGGGTTAGCATGTATCACCTTCATTCACTCCTAGTCTACCACCCCTACATGATGTTTGCAGTGTTGATCATGTTGACTTTGTTGAAGACCTATTACCAGGTTCTGGTATTTCTTCACCAGTGCCACAATCAAGGTCTTCTGCCAGTACCCAGCAGCAAATGATCACTTGGCATCTTGAGGCCAGTGCCATGTAGGCCTGCTCCTGCCACACCTTAGGGATTTCTCCTGGGGCTCCTTGCTCAGGGACAGCAACAACTTGTTCAGAAACTCTCCATTAATGACCACAGCCATCTTGATCTGTGGCAGGTTTTGTTGCTCTCCCAGTAGGCTTCCAGGTTCTGAACTATCTCAGAATGGGCATGTCCTTGGACAGCAGCTGTCAGGCAGAGTGAATATTCTTGACTTTTTGGCTTATCTCCTGTGAGTACCCAAACCTGTGAGTACCCTTTGGAGCCTGTGTTTATTAGCTATGGCTCTCAATAGCTGGAGGTTCTGCTTATCTCCTCAAATACCTGGTACAGAGCATGACCCCAGTCTTTAAAAAGGATGCTGGCCTCCTTTTGTCCCTGGAGCCAGTCCTAATGCATGACCTCATCCTCGTTTTTACAGGCCAGGCACAGCATGAGAAGGGTCTGCTTCATTAAGGAAGTTAAAAGGGCTTTTCATGGTCCACTCTGTCAAGACTTTCTCACAAAAATGATCAAAGTTTAAAGTTATTGTCTGTACTTTTGATGTAGAGGTAGATAGAGCTGTAAGGGTTTCAGACAAGCTTGTACATCCACTGTAGGATGCTGTTGAGCCATTATAGCCAGGACCTGGCACACATACTTTGTCCCCACTTCCATCACTGTTATGCTATACTGTGTGCATGCCACAGGCTTATAGCAGATATTCCAAGGCCTCTTTGACTAGCGCCTCTGTATTAGGGAAACCTGCTAGGTACTCCAGCTGGTTGTCTTTCTCTTATACCATCACTGTGTGTCAGATGGCCAGCAGGCTCCAGAACTCCAGCACCACCCTGTCCTTGTTGCTGTGCACATCACTCAGGAACCTTGAAATTTGGGAGAGGAACTTCCCATCAGCACAATTGTTCCAGAGGTAGGTGTTCTCCTTAACATAGGGCCTCCTCCTTTTCTGGGCAGTAGACAATGGCATTGATGCAGCACTTCTTGAAGGCCATGAAATGCTGTGTGAGCATGCTTGTCTTCTCTGAGAAGATGTACCCCACCTGGAACAGCTGGTCATTGATGCTGATTGCTGTGGGGTTTGGCAGGCATTTCCTGGGGCTCATAGTTTATCTGCATGTCCAAATTGATGAAGATGCTATTCCCCAGATATATGAATTTGTTGTCTATGATGACCATGGCTGTGGGCACTATGATGCTGAATAGGAGGGTAAGTGCCAGAAGAGATGGTGGAAGATGAGATGGTGGTCATACTGTATATGTGCTTCTCAGACACATAGTGGTGCTTGCGCAGCATTGAATTTTGTCACCTTGTCCTAGAAGCCCAAGGTCAAGCACCACATAGAGACCAGCACTTGAAAGTTAGAGGCACCAGCCTATTCAGTAGTCGGTCTATGTTGGATTTCGTCAATAGACAGTGCCACAGTTCCTCATGGTCTTTGTGTCAAAACTGGCTCAGATAACTATTCTGTAGTAGGTGTCTGAGTTCCGGATCTTAAAACTATGTGGGAGAATGTTGTCACTGTCAGGGGAGTATTTTTGGCTCTCCTATTTCAGATGCCATATAAAGTTGTACATCTGACTTTTGGGTTCTTCACACATGACCTTGCCAATTGCATAAAGGCTTGCTCTTACCACACCTAAGGGCTGTCTTGTAGGTGTTGGAGTCCTTGTTCTATGGTACCAACTACATGCTCTTCAGTTGGATCCCCAAGGACTGCCACAACAGAGACATTCCTGGCCTGCAGGAAGTCTGTCCTCTGCTCACTGGCTCTTGCCAGGACTCTTGCTCATCCACATTCACACATTGGATGATGCCCAGGGATCCTTGGGCAGGGATAGCAGCAGCTTGTTCAGAAACTCTCTGCTAATGACCAAAGCCGACTTTACCTGTGGCAGGTATTTTTTTGCTTTCCCAGTAGGCTTCCAAAACTATCTCCTCCTACTCCTCGAGAGAGAGAGCATGTCCTTGGACAGTAGCTGGCAAGCAAACCAGATATTCTCTGCTGTCTCCTGTGAGTACTTACACTTTGATTTTTTTTTCTAGAGACACTGGATGATAGGAGGCCATACTGGAGCTTGTATTTAATGGTTGTGGCTCCCAGATGCTGGAGATGCTGCTCCATCTCCTCCTATGCCTTATGAAGGGTTTGGCCCTGATTCTGAAGAAGGATGCTGGCCTCCTGGTACCACTGGCACCACTCCTGGTGTGTGTTCTCGTGTCCACTTTTTTGCAGGCTTGGCACAGCATGCTCTGAGTTTGCTCCACATAGGAGGTTAACACCTCTTCCATGGTCCACTCTGTCAAGCCTTTCAAAGCAATCAAAGGTGATACAAGATAATGTCTTTGCCTTTGGTGTAGAGGTAGGTGTAGCTGTCGGGGTTTCAGACCAGCACTGACTCTCACTCTCAAAGCTGTTGAAGCCATCATTGCCAGGACCTGGTACACCTTCTCCTTCCCAAGTTGCCTCACTGTGATATTGTCCTGGGTGCATGCCATGAGAATGTAGCTGTAATGCTGAGGCCTGTGTGATCAGCACTTTCTCATCAGGAAAAGCTGCTTGATAAATTAGCTTGTTGCCCTTCTCCTGTACCATCACCATGTGGCAGATGCCAGCAGGTGTCAGAATTCCCTCAACATCCTGCCCGTGTTGCTAGCACATCGCTCAGGAGTCACACTTTTTAGAAGAGCAACTTCAAATCAGCAAATTTGTTCCAGATGTGGGGGTATCATTAACATAGGCTTCCTCCTCATTTGGACGGTAGTGCCATTTTAAAAAATATATATTTTATTGATTTTCCACAGAGAGGAAGGGAGAGGGATAGAGAGCTAGAAACATCGATCAGCTGCCTCTTGCACAACCCCTACCGGAGATGTGCCCGCAACCAAGATAAATGCCCTTGACCGGAATTGAACCTGAGAACTTTCAGTCTGCAGGCCAACGCCCTATCCACTGAGGCAAACAGGTTTTGGCAGACAATAGTGATATTGATGCAGTACTTCTTCAAGTCATGATGTTCTGTGTGAGCATACCAGTCTTGCCCACGAAGATGTACCCAAGGGGCTCAGCTGCTCGTTGAGGTTCATGCTACAGGCGTTGGCATGTATATCTGGGGGCAGGTAATTCATCTATATGTCTGAGTTGATGAAGATGCTATTTCTCAGATAGATAAAATTCATCTATGATGAATATGGCCTTCAGAAGTATGATGCTGTGCAAGCTGGGGAAGCCCCAGAAGAGGAACGAGCCCGTGGTCACACTGTACATGTGCTTCACAAACACATGGTGGTGTTTGCATGACTTTGAATTTTGTCACCTTGTCCCAGAAACTCATGGTCAACACCATAGAGATCAGTGCCAGGGACATGAATGTTAGGATCATCAGCCTGTTCATTAGGCTGTCTACTTTGGTACTCTTAAGATGGACCTTACCACAGTTTCTCATGATATGTGTGTCAAATTGGTTTAGATGATTATTCTATAGTAGATACCGATGTTTCGCAACCTATAGGCATGCAGGAGGGTGTTGCCATTGTCTGGAGAATATTTCTTCCCTACCACTTCAGGTATATAATATGGTATATCCCACTCTTGAGTTCCTCACACCCCTGACCTTGTCAGTTCCACAAAGGCCCTCTCCTGTTGCACCTTGGGGCTGTCTCATAGATATGATGGAGTCCTTGTTCTACAGCAACAACTCCATGCTTTTCACATCAGAGAGATGTGCCTGTTCTGCAGAACATTTGTCTTCTGATTACCTGGCTCCTACCAGGACTCTTGTTTATCCAAATTCGCATTTTGGACTGGCTACCGGGGGTCCTAGTGCAGGGACAGTGGCAGCTTGTCCAGAAACTCTGTTAATGACCACACCCATGTTGACCTGTGGCAGGTTTTGTTGCTCTGCCAGTAGGCCACCAGGGTCTGCACGATTTCCTTCTCCTCCAGAATGAGCATTATCTCAGACAGTAGCTGGCAGGCAAAGTGGATATTCCTTCCTGTCTCTGTCTTGTCCCCTGTGAGTACCTATATTTTGACGTTCCTTTGCTTGAGACACAGATGGTTTCATGGATGCCATTCTGGGGCCTTTATTCAAGGGCTTTGGCTCCCAGCCACTGGATGTGTGCTCTGTCACCTCATACACCCGATGCAGGGAGTGGCCTTGGTGTTGAAAATGGATGCTGGACTCCCAATTCTCACTAGTGCCACTTCTCCTACATGTCCTCATCCACCTTTTTGCAGGCATAATGTAAGCAAGGTTTGCTCTGTAAACAAAGTTAAGGCCTCTTAGTTGTTCACACTATCAAGCCTTCCTCACACAAGTGATCAGAGATGAGAGATAAGTGATCAGAGATGACAGTGAGTACCTTTGGTGAAAGGTAGATGGAGCTGTCAGGTTTTCTGACTATCATGGCCAGGACCTAGTATACCTGTTCCTCATTCAGCTTTATCACTGTAATGCTGTTTTATATGTGTTCCAGGAGTACGTAGCCGAAATTTTGGGGTCTCTGTTACCAGCCCCAGCTCATCAGGGGAAATGTCCCAGCACTACAGCTGGCTGTCTTGGGCACCATCCTTGTATGGCAGATGGTCATCAGGTGCCAGTCCTCCCCCACCATTCTGTCCTTGTTGGACTGCACATTGTTCAGGAGCCTGATGCTTTGGAAGAGCAGCTTCCCATCAGCACATTTGTTCCAGAGGTAGGTGTTCTTCTTAATGTAGGGCTTCGTCTTCATCTGGGCAGTAGACAATGGCATTGATGCAGCACTTCTTGAAGTCATGATGTGCTGGGGTGAGCGTGCCTGTCTTGTCTGAGAAGATATACTTCACTTGGCCCAGCTCATCATGGGCTTTGGCAGCCATCTCCTTGGATTTGTAGTTTATCCACATGTCCAAGTTGATGAAGATACTATTCCCCAAATAGATGAATTTGTCTATAATAAACATGGCCATGGACACCATAATCCTGTGCAGGATGGGAAACCCCAGAAGATGAGGAGAGATTTTGTATTTACACTATACGTACATGTGCTTCACAGACACATAGTGGTGTTTGCATGACCTTGAATGTCTTTGTTCCAGGAACCCAAGGTCAAGGCCATAGAGATCAGCACCAGGGATATGAATGTTAGGATCACCAGTCTCTTCAGCAAATGATCTATCTTCTTCCTTTTTTGTTGTTTCTCTAGAGTTCCTCAAGATTTCTGTGTTAAAACTGACATAGATTATTCTGTAGCAGGTGTCTGTTTCATATCCTACATCCATGTACCAGTAGTAGGATGTTGCTACTTTTAAGGGCTATCTCTTCCCTACCACTTCAGGTGCCCTATAAAGTAGTGTATCTGACTTTTGGATTCCTCACAGAACTGATCTGGCCAGTTCCCTGAAGGCCCTATCCTATCATGCCTTGGGGCTGTCTCATGGGTGATGGAGTCATTGTTCTCTAGCACCAATTTCATGCTTTTCATCTGAATCCCAAAAAACTGCCATCTCAGAGAAATGCACCTGGTCTGTAGGATAACTATCCTCTGCTCACCTGGCTCCTGCCAGGATTCTTGCTCATCCATATTCACATTTTAGACCAGCACCCGGGGCTCCTCGCTCTGAAACAGTAGCAGCTTGTCCAGAAACTCTCTGTTAATGACTATAGCCATGTTGATTTGTGGCAGGTTTTGATGCTCCACCACTAGGTTGCCAGAGCCTGCACTATTTCCTTCTCTTCCAGAATGAGAATGTCCTTGGAAAGTAGCTGGCAGGCAACGTGAATATTTTCTGCTATCTCTGTCTTGTCCCCTGTGAGTACCCACACTTTGCTATTTTCTTGCTTGAGACACCATCCTAGAGCCTGTGTTTAATGGCTGTGGCTCCCAGATGCTGAAGATATTGCTAGATCTCCTCCTATATCTTGTGGAGGGTATTGTCCTGGTTTTGAAGAAGGATGCTGGCCTCCTGGTACCACTTATGCCACTCCTGGTTCATGTCCATATGCACCTCTTTGCAGGCCTGGCATAGGATGCTCTGGGTTTGCTCCACAAAGGAGGTTAATCATACTTCCATGGTCCACTCTGTCAAGCCTTTCTCACAAAATCAGTCAAAGGTGACAAAGACAGTGTCTGTGCCTTTGGTGTAGAGGTAGATGTAGCTGTCAGGGTTTCAGACCAGTGTTGACTCTCACTCTCAAAGCTGTTTAAGCCATCATTGCCAAGACTGGTACACCCTCTCCTCCCCAAGTTGCCTCACTGCGATATTGTCCTGTATGCATGCCATGAGAATGTAGCTGTAATGCTGGGGTCTGTGTGATCAGCATCTTCTCATCAGGAAAAGCTGCTTGATAAACTAGCTGGTTGCTCTTCTCCTGTACCATCACCATGTGGCAGATGGACAACAGGTGTCAGAAGTTTGGCAACATCTTGACTTTTTTGCCCGCACATCGCTCAGGAGCCTCTTTTTTTAGAAGAGCAGCTTCAAATTAGCAAATTGTTCCAAATATAGAGAGGTCTTCTTACCATATGGCCTCATCCTCATTTGGACGGTAGACAGTGCTATTGATGCAGTACTTCTTGAAGTCATGATGTGGTGTATGAATGTGCCAGTCTTATCCAAGAAGATCTAACCCACCTGGTTCAGCTATTTATTGAGGCTCATGCTACAGGCTTTGGCAAGCATATTCTGGGGCAGGTAGTCCATCTGCATGTCCAAGTTGATGAGTATACTATTTATTCCCCAGAAAGATAGAATTCATCAATGATAAATATGGCCATGAACACCACGATGCTGTGCAGATTGGGAAAGCCCCAGAAATGAGGAATAACTCAGTGGTCACAATGTATGCATGTTTCTCAGACACTTCGTGTTGCTCCACAACCTTGAATTTTGTCACTGAAGCCCAAGTTCAAGACCATGGAGATTATCACCAGAGACATGAAGGTCAATATCACCAGCCTATCTGTGAGACTGCCTACCTTTGGTCTCATCAATGGAACTTGCCACAGCTCCTCATTATTTTTGTGTCAAAATTGGCTTTGATGATTATTCTGTAGCAGGTGACTAAATTTTGGATCCTACAGCTATGTAGGAGCATGTTGCCACCATCTGGGGAATACTTCTTCCCTCCCACTTCAGGTGCCCTATAAAGTGCTGTGTCTGACTTTTGGGTTTTTCACTCATCTCTCCTTGTCAGTTCCAAAAGGCACTCTCCTGTTGCACCTTGGGGCTGTCTCATAGGTGTGATGGAGTCCTTGTTCTACAGCAACAACTCCATGCTTTCACCTGGATCCCAAGGTACTGCCACATCAGAGAGATGCGCATATACTACAAGACACCTGTCCTCTGTTCACCTAGATCCTGCCAGGACTCTTGTCATCCACACTCACATTTTGGACTGGCTACCAGGCTGCTTGCTCTGGAACAGCAGCAGCTTGTCCAGAAACTCTGTGAATGACCACAGCTGTCTTGAACTTTGTCAGGTTTTGTTGCTCTCCCAGTAGGCTGCCAGGGCCTGAACTTTTCTTCAGAATGAGCATTATCTCGGACAGCAGCTATCAGGCAAAGCAGATATTTTCTGCTGTCTCTGGCTTGTCTCCTATGAGTTCCCACATTTTGATGTTTTCTTGTTAGAGACACTAGGTGATTTGAAGGACACTGTCATAGAGCCTGTGTTTAGTGGTTCTCTGCCACTGGAGATTCTGCTCTGTCTCCTCATACATCTTGTGCATGACATGACCCTGGTTCTGAAGAAGGATGCTGGCCTCTTGATTCTGCATCCTCTTCTAATGGGCATTGTCTACTTTTTTTCAGGCCTGGTGAAGTCTGCTGCAGTTTTCTTTTCAAAGGAGTTTAGGCTTCTTTTGTCGTCCACGCTGTCAAGTCTGTCTCACAATAGAAATAAAATATGACAGACAGAAACTGGGCTTTTGGTATAGAGGTAGATATAGCTGTCGGGGTTTCAGATTAGCACTGATATCTACTTTTGGATGCTGTTGAAGCCATTATGGCAAAGACCTATAATTCCCACTCCACCCCTTGCTCCATCATGGTTGATCCTGTCCTATGTGTGTTCCAAGAGCACATAGACAAATTCCAACGCTGTTACCAGACCAGCTCATCAGAGGAAGCTGCCTAGTACTACAGCTGGTTATCTTTCTCGGGCACCATCATTGTGTAGCAGATGGCCAGCAGGTGCCTGAACTCTTACACCATCCTGTCCTTATTGCTGTGCACATCACTCAGAGCTTAGCATTTTGGAAAAGCAGGTCCCATCAGCACAATTGTTCCAGAGGTAGGTGTTCTTAACATAGGGCTCCTCCTCATCTGAGCAATAGATAGTGGCATTGCTGCAGCACTTCTTAAAGGCCATGATGTGCTGTGTGAGCATGCCTGTATTCTCTTAGAAAATGTACCCTACCTGACACAGCTGGTCATTGATGCTAGTGCTGTGGGGTTTGGCAATCATGTCCTAGGGCTCATGATTTATCTGTATGTTTGAGTTGATGAAGATGCCATTCTCCAGATAGATGAATTCATCTATGATGAACATGGCCATGGGCACTATGATACTGTGCAGGATGGGGAAGCCCCAGAATATTTGGTGGTCATACTACATGTGCTTCACAGACACATGGTGGTGGTTGCATGGCTTTGAATTTTATTACCATGTTCCAAAAGCCCAAGGTGAATGCCATAGAGATTAGCATGGACATGAAGGTCAGGATCATCAGTCTATTCAGCAGACTGTCTACCCTGGTCCTCTTCAAATGGGCTTTGCCACAGTTCCTCATGATCTGTGTATCAGAACTGGCTTAGATAAATATTCTGTGTCAGGTGTCTGTGTTTGAGTTTTACAGTTGTGTTACAGAATGTTGCCACTATCTGGGGAATATTTTTTGCCTTTCACGGTGGTTGCCCCATAAAGAGGTGCATCTGACTTTTGGGTTTCTCACACACCTGACGTTGCCAGTTCCATGAAGATCTGCCCCACCATACCTCAGGTTTGTCTTATGGGTGTTGGAATCCTTGTTCTGTGGCACCAACCACTTGCTGCTCAGCTGGATTCCTAGTGATTACCATGTCAGAGAAATGCACCTGGCCTACAGGATGTCTGTCTTCTGCACACCTGGCTAATGCCAGGACTCTTACTCATCCACATTCACATCTTCGACCAGTGCCTGGGGCTCCTTGCTGTGGAACAGTCAGAAGCTTGTCCAGAAACTCTCTGTTAATGACCACAGCCATGTTGACCTGTGGCAGGTTTTGTTGCTCTGCTAGTTGGCCTCCAGTGTCTGCACTATTTCCTTCTCCTCCAGAATGAGAATGTCCTTGGACAGTAGCTGGCAAGCAAAGTAGATATTCTCTGCTGTCTGGTTTGTCTCCTGTAAGTACACTTTGATATTCTCTTCCTTGAAACACCTGCTACTGTCAAGGATGCCATCCCAGAGCTATGTTTAATGACTGTGTCTCCCAGCACCTGGAGGTTCTGCTCTGTCTTCTTGTACAGCTTTGTGCAGGTTATGTTTCCAGTACCAAAGAAGAATGCTGATTTCCTTGTGCTACTGGCACCACCCTTCATTAAGTATCCTCACCCACCTTTTTGCAGGATAGGCACAGCGTGAGCAAGTTTTGCTCCGGAGAGGAGGTTAAGGCCTCTTCCAGGGTCCACTCTGTCAAGGTATTTTCAGACCATCAATCAAAGATGACAACTTCTCTTGACTTTTCTTTCACATTTTTCTAAGAAAATTTTTGTGACCAGTGTCCTTTTAGGTGAGATTTGGATGTTATCAGTATGCTTCTATTAAAGTGACATTCAAACTTTTCTATGGTCTGAGTATTTGCATTCTCTCCCATAGCCCCAATTTATATATTGAATTTATAATGCCTGATATGATGGTATGAGCAGGTTAGGCATTTGTACCATGCCTACCTAGCTCATGAAGTTGTACCCCTCATGAATAGGATTCATGAATTTATAAAAGACATGCCACAGAGCTCTTGTGGCATTTATTTATTTATTTATTTTTGTTAATCCTCATCCAAGGATATTTTTCCATTGATTTTTAGGGAGAGTAGAATAGAGAAGAAAAGACAAAGAGAAATATCAAAGTGAGAGGAACACATTGATTGGTTGCCTCTTGCATGAGCTTTTACCAGGGCCCAGACTGGGGAGGAACCTTCAACCAAGGTACATGCCCTTGACTGGAATGGAACCTGGGACCCTTTGGCCCACAGACTGATGCTCTACCCACTAGAAAAAGGGCTCTCATGGCTTTTGCACCACAACAAAAGTTGCTTGAAAAGAGGGCCCTCACCCAACCTTCAAAATCAAGTTCCTGGCCCCTTGCTCTTGAGCTTCCTGCTTCCAAAACTGTGAGAAACACATCTTTTTGTTTGTTTATAAGATACTCTGAGAAAAAAAAAGGTGGCAGAATAGACAGACATCTCCTGAGCCTTGTCCCTGAGCAGACATAAAGAACATCTGAGAGTCACACAGGGAAAGTTTATTGGTGAGTTAAGGGACAGCTATAATCCAGGAGAAGGTAGGGGACTGCTGGTTGGGGCTCCCCTGACTGGGAAGCCCCCATTGCTGCTGGGTTTTCTCCCAGAGCCATCAGTTCGGATGTGGAGACCATGCCATCTTGAAGGGGAAAGTGGATGTTATCAAAAGCCTGAAAAGCTACAACCATGGCACCCAACGAACAGCTGCAAACCCCAGAACACTAGGCCCTAGTTGGCACAAACACTAAGATTCAGAGGAGCTCTACATTCCACATGGAAAGGTCAGATTTTGCCTGGGATAAGGAGAGAGAGAACTATATAACCAGACACCTAGAGAAGAGAGACCATAGGGAGACAAACAGTCCGCATATGAAAGAAAAGTAGGCATCAACAGAAAAGGAAGTAAATGAAATTGAGGCAAGCAACCTGCCAGAGAAAGAATTCAGAAAAATGGTCATAAGGTGGCTGAAAAGAATGGAAGACAAATGGGACTATGAATAAGTACCAAGAGGAAATGAAGAAAAACCAAGAAGAAATGAAAAATGACATCGCTGCTGTAAAGAACTCAATAGAAAGCATAAAAAGTAGACTAGAAGAAGCAGAGGACCGCATCAGTGAGCTTGAAGACAAGCTAGGAAAAAATACCAAAGTAGAGCAGCTTCTAGGAAAATAAAAATTAAAAAGGAGGAGGAGAGCCTAAGGGAACTTTGGGACAACACGAAACAAAACAACATACACATAATAAGGGTTCCAGAAGGAGAGGAAACTGAGCAAGGAATAGAAAACTTGTTTGAAGAAATAATGACAGAAAACTTCCCTGATATAGAAAAGAAAAAACTCACACAAATCCAAGAAGCTCACGGAGTCCTAAGCAAAATGAACCCCAAAAGACCAATGCTAACTCACACTGTAATTAAATTGGAAAACACCAATGACAAAGTAAGAATCTTAAAAGCAGCCAGAGATAGACAGAAAGTTACCTACAAAGGAACCCTCCATCAGACTAGCAACTGATTTCTCAACAGAAACTCATCAGGCCGGAAGGGAATGGAAGGAAATATACAAAGTGATGCAAAGGAAGGGTCTGTACAATCAAAATTGAAGGTGAAATCAGGAGCTTCACGGACAAAAAAGGACTAAGAGAATTTATTATCACCAAACAAGCAGTGCAAGAAATGCTAAACTGTCTGCTGTAAAAAAACAACAAACAAACAAACAAACAAACAAAACAAACAGAAGAAGAAGAAGAAAGAAAAAAGAAATAGGAAGTGAAGAAAGAACACAGAGGTAAAGAATAAAAATGGTGACAAATAAGTACCTATCAATAATAACTTTAAATGTAAATGGATTAAATGCCCCCATCAAAAGATATCGGGTAATGGATTGGATAAGAAAACATGACCCAAATATCTGGTGTCTACAAGAAACCCATCTCAGAAAAAAAGACGTACACAGCCTGAGGGTGAAGGGATGGAAAAGGTTTTAAGGCAAATGGAAATGAAAAAAAGCTGGGGTAGCAATACTTATATCTGACAAAGTAGATCTCAAAGTGCGAAGGACATTACAAGAAATAAGGAAGGCCACTTCATAATAACAGAGGGAACAATGAAACAAGAAGCAATAACTCTGGTAAACATATATGCACCCAATACAGGAGCACCCAAGTATGTAAAAAAACTCCTGATGGATATCAAGGGAGAGATTGACAGCAATACAGTCATAGTAGGAGACTTTAATACCCCACTATCACCATTGGACAAATCCTCTAAACAAAATATCAGCAAAAAAACATCAATCCTAAATGACTCACTAGACCAAATGGAATTAATTGACATCTTTATAACATTTCACCCCAAAGCCACAGAATATACATTCTTCTCAAGTGCACATGGGTCATTTTCAAAGATAGACCATATGTTGGGTCATAGGCAAAGTCTCTTCAAATGTAAGAAGATAGAAATCATATCAAGTGTCTTCTCATGAAACTGGAAATCAACTACAATAAAAACAATACAAAGAAATCAAACACATGGAGACTAAACAACATGATATTAAACAGTGACTGGGTAACCAGAGGGATCAAGGAAGAAATAAAAAACATTATGGCAACAAATGACAATGAAAACATAACAATCCAAAATCTATGGGACACAGTGAGAGCAGTTTTGAGAGGGAAGTTCATACCTCTACAAGCCTACTGGAAAAAACAAGAAACAATGGTAATTACCTAATCCTACAACTCAAAGAGTTATAAAGAGAGCAATAAGAAAAGCCCAGTGTAAGCAGAAGCAAGGAAATAGTAAAGATCAGAGCAAAAATAAATGCCATAGAGACCAAAGAAACAATTAAAAATATCAATAAAATCAAGAGCTGGTTCTTTGAAAGGATAAACAAGATTGATGGAGCTCTAACCAAGCTCACCAAGAAGCAGAGAGAAGACCCAAGTAAACCAAATCAGAAATGAAAGAGGAGAAATAACAACAGACCCCTCCAAAATACAAAGGATTGTTAAAAAATACTATGAACAACTCTATTCCAAAAACTGGACAACCTGGAGGAAATGGACATATTCCTAGAAAAATATAACCTTCCAAAACTCAATCAGGAAGAATCTCAACATCTCAATAGGCCAATAAGTGGAAGAAATTGAAGCTTCCAGCAAACAAAAGCCCGGGACCAAATGGCTACACAGGAGAGTTTTACCAAACATTCAAGGAAAAATTAAAACCTATCCTCCTCAGACTATTCAAAAATATTCAAGAAGAAGGGACACTTCCAAATACCTTCTATGAAGCCAGCATCACCCTAATTCTAAAACCATTTAAAGACAACACAATGAAAGAGAATTACAGGCCAATATCCCTCATGAACAGATGCCAAAATCCTCACCAAAATTCTAGCAAATTCGATCCAGCAGTACACTAGAAAGATCATACATCATGACCAAGTAGGATTTATCTCAGGAATGCAAGGATGGTAAAATATAAGCAAATCAATAAACGTGTTACATCACATTAACAAATTGAGAGATAAAAATCACATAGTCATATCAATTGATGCAGAAAAAGCATTTGACAAAATCCAAAACCCTTTCTTAATAAAACCCTTTCTTAATAAAAACTCTCAATAAGGTGGGAATAGAAGGATCATACCTCAGCATAATAAAAGTTATATATGATAAACCCACAGCTAACATCATACTCAATGGACAAAAACTAAAACCATTCCCCCTAAGAACAGGAACAAGACAGGGATGCCCACTCTCACCACTCTTGCTTGACATAGTACTGGAAGTATTAGCTATTGCGATTAGATAAGAAGAAGAAGTAAAAGGTATCCAAATTGGAAAAGAGATGACATGACATTGTACTTACAAAAACCGAAAGACTCCATCCAAAAACTAATAGACTTAATAAATTAATTCAGCAATGTAGCAGGATACAAAATTAATGCCAAGAAATTTATGGCATTTCTATACATCAATAGTGAACTTAAAGAAAGAGAGACTAAAAAAGCTTTTTATTTTGATGTAGTCCCATTTGTTTATTTTCTCTTTAGCTTCCATCCATTTACGTCTTCTTCTATCTCTTTTTTCAGAGATAGAGGAAGCTGTTAACAGATGGAAGAGCATATTATGCTCAAGGATTGGGAGAATCATCATCATTAAAATGTCCATACTACCCAAAGCAATCTATAGATTCAATGCACTACTCATTAAAATACCAACAGCATATTTCACAGACCTAGAAAGAATTCTCCAAAGATTCATCTGGAACAAAAAAGACCCAAATAACCAGAGCATTCCTAAGAAAGAAGAATAAAGTAGGTGAGATCTCAATACCAAATTTCAAGCTGTATTACAAAGAGACTGTTCTCAAAACAGCTTAATACTGGCACAAGAATAGACCTATAGACCAATGGAATAGAATAGAGAATCCAGATATTGACCCAAACCATGATGCTCAATTAATATTTAACAAAGGAGGTATAAACATACAGTGGAGTCAAGATAGTCTCTTCAATAAATGGTGCTGGGAAAATTGGACAGACACATGCAAAAAAGTGAAACTAGACCACCAACTTATACCATACACAAAAATAAACTCAAAATGGATACAGGATTTAAAAATACCAGAGGAATCCACAGGCAGAGAAATCTCAGACATATGTCGAAGGAACTTCTTCACTGATACTGCTCCGAGGGCAATGGAAGCTAAAGAGAAAATAAACAAATGGGACTACATCAAAATAAAAAGCTTTTGCACAGCAAAAGAAACCATCAACAAAACTACAAAAAAGCCCACTGTATGGGAGAACATATTTGCAAATGTTATCACTGATACAGGTTTAATCTCAACATCTACAGCCAACTTATACAACTTGATAAAAGGAAGATAAATGATCCAATAAAAAATGGGCAATGGACCTAAATAGAATCTTTAAAAAAAAAAAAAAGGCAGAAGGAAGGCCAAGAGAAACAGGAAAACATGCTCAAAGTCACTATTTATCTGAGAGATGCAAATCAAAACAACAATGCAATACCATCTCACACCTGTCAAAATGGCCATCATCAACAAATGACAAGTGTGGTGAGGACATGGAGAAAAAGGAACCCTTGTGCACTACTGGTAGGAATGCAGACTGGTGTAGCCATTGTGGAGAACAGTATGGAGTTTCCTCAAAAAAACTAAAAATGGAACTTCCATTTGATCCAGTAATCCCACTCCTAGGAATGTACCCTAAAAAACTAGAAACACAAATAAAAAAGCATATATGCACCCCTATGTTCATAGCAGCACAATTTACAATAACTAAGATTTGGAAACAGCCTAGGTGCCCATCAGCAGATGACTGGATCAGAAAACTATGGTACATCTACACAATGGAATACTATGCTACCATAAAAAAGAAGGAATTCTTACCAATTGCAGCAACCTGGTTGTAACTGGAGAGCATTATGCTAAGTGAAATTAGCTAGTCAATGAAAGAAAAATACCACGTGATCTCACTCATTTATGGATAATAAATAACATTATAAACTGATGAACAAAAAGATACCACAACATTAAAGCATCAAACAGACTGTCAAATTACAGTAGGAAGGTTAGGGAGAGGTAGGGTAGATAAAAGATCAACTGAAGGACACAAGACACTGGGGAGTGAGGGCATGCATGGAGTAGAATGGAAGGGGCAATGGGAAGATATGTACACACCTAATACATTCATAAAAAAATAAAATAAGATAAATAAATTTAAAAAAATTGATACCCAATCTGTGGTATGTATACTAATAAAAGAGAAATATGTAGATTGACTGTCACTTCACGACATCCACAGCCAATCAGGAGTGGGTATGCAAATTATCCAACAAAGATGGTGGCAGCCCTGCTCCCTGGCTGCTCTGGGCTTCTGGGTAGTGCACCTCCTTAGGGCCTTGCTGCCACACTCTACACCTGTCACCTGTCCTTGCAGCCTCCCTGTGGCCCAGCCCCTGGCTTCAGAGGCAACCCTCTGGTGCCTGAGGTCATAGCTCCTGGTGTTTGGTGGTTCCCTCTACCCCATCCCTGTCCTGCTGCTCTTGTAAGCAAAACCCTAGTGTTGGAGCAGCCCCATGGGATCTTGCCCACCATATGCTGATAGGCAGGGGAAGGAAGGACTATTTTTGCATGAATCTTCATGCATGCGGCTTCTAGTTTTGTTATAACAGTCCAAACAGATTTAGCACTTAAAGATATTTTGCCATTAGCTATTTTAACAAAGAATGAAACTTGGTGACCATAGTGTGTATTTTCATGGTAGCTATTACCAATCTAGCTTTTGTCTTGAAGAGGAAGTTTCTCAAACTATTTAATAATAATAATAATAATAATAATAATAATATATATATATATATATATTACACCATTAATCCAGAGGAAAGCAGGAAATCCATTCAATTAAAGACGTGTAATTTTGTACAATTAATCATAATCTTCTTAAGGGAAATAAAAGTAATTTGTTTTTAGTAAGAGGGAGCCTATAATTATTTGTGAGAGCAGAAAACCCATCATGTTTACTTTGAATGTGGTGATATACATTGCAGTTTTGCTATTAGTCTTTGGCCTGAAACAATATGTGTTAAGTCTTGTCATTTCTGGCTCAGATTAAAAATGCAGTTTGGCATTTCAGGACATAAATCTCAAATAATCAACCCGAGTGAACATCACCAAACCCTCAGAGGTTTCCAACAGGAGATGATGGCACTTAATAAACTCCAGGATTCGAGATGTGACTTGTCACTGTTTCAGCCAGAAGGAGCAGGAGAATATCATGGTTGCTACAGTGACCACTCAGAAGTTGTGTTCTATAAATCTGGACAATTGACTTCTGGAAACTCTCCCCTGGGATGAAGATACAGTGTGTGTCAGCCATGCTTCATGAAACGTTTGATTATTGGGGGCTGTGATTTAGGCAGCATTTTTTTTTTTTGTGCACAGAAACAAGCATGGTGTCCCTCATTTCCCATCTCCTTGGACCTGAGAGACCCAAGTCTTTCATAAAACTTTGTAGTCAGATCTCTTAAACATCAGTTTCACAGTGAATCACAGACTACTTTTGCATTTTTGTTCCATTTCACACCTTTGTTTTTGTCTTTCCTATAAAAGCTAAATGCATTTGAAACATTAGCTTATGTGGCAGTGAAGAAAAACTTATTTTTTAAATATATTTTTATTGATTTTTCACAGAGAGGAAGGGAGAGGGATAGAGAGCTAGAAACATGGATGAGAGAGAATCGATCAGCTGCCTCTTGCACACCTACTGGGGAGGTGCCCGCAACCAAGATACATGCCCTTGACCAGAATCGAACCTGGGACCTTTCAGTACGCAGGCCGACACTCTATCCACTGAGCCAAACCAGCTTCGGCAAGAAAAACTTTTTAAGATCACTGTTCATTTGTGAGGTGGAAAGAGCATAGCTCTAGCAACCAGGGCAAGGACTGACGCCTCTGGTCACAGTTCACCCACCACTTATTATCTATGTGTCTGTGAGAAAGTTATCTTACTCTCAATAAGCCTCACTTTCCTTGTGCATAAAATTATGTCTTCCTTTCCATGACTGCTGTGCACATAAAGTCAAAGTGTTAGCGTGGGCAATTAGAGTTATTAAAATAAGGAAGAAAGCAAAAATAACTTTCATAAACTGGGAAGCAGGTACAAGTAACAGAACAGAATTTCCATCTAGCTTATTGCTAAATAGGGCCATTAACACAGTGTAGGGATGGGGCAGTAAACCTCCTTAGAAATGCCAAAAGCCAGGTAAGGGAGCTGGGTGGAAGGAAATTCCTCCGTTAGGTGCATGCTGAGTAAGAATTAGATGATGTAAATAAACTTTTGGACATGCATTAATGGGAGTCAGAGTGAGGAAATAGAGAGGCAGGACCTAGCAAGGGAGCAATCAGAAAGGGAACTGGATTGGATAGAGGGCATGAAACCCCAATTGAATTTACTGGGAAGAGGGCCCAATCCAAGCATGTGAAAAGTTAGAAGTTTAGGTTGGATAACTGAATGGTTCTGCCACTTCTTTTACCTAAACCAAGAAGATACATGAAGGATTAACAAAAGTCTGGTGACAGTGCTGCTAGAGCCTGCTCATCCTCTAGGTAACGAAAATGTATTAATTCCCTTTAATTTACAATAAAATTTTGTCATATTTAAGCCTTTCCACGTGTGTATTATCCAGCAGTGCTCTGCAGCTTGGTTGTAGAGAAGAAAGCAAATGGTCACAATGTATTAGTCTGCTGGGGCTGCCATAACAAAGTCCCACAGACTGGGTGGCCTAAATAACAGATGTTTACTTTCTCCTAGTTCTGGAGGCCTAGAAGCCCCATATTGGATCAAAGTCCCCAGTCATGCCCTCTTTCCTCTTGGCTTGCTGATGGCTGCCTTCTTACTGTGTCCTCAGCTGGGGTTTCATCCGTGTGCACACAGAGGGAGAGAGAAAAAGAAGGAACTTCCTCTCCTTATAATGACACCTGTTCCATGAGATCAGGGCCTCACCCTTACTGTAGACTGAATGTTTGGGTCTCCCCACAATTCATCTGTTGAAATCCCAATCCCTAGTGTGAAGGAATTGGGCAGTGAGGCTTTGGGGAAGTAATTGGGGCCTGAGGGCAGAGCCCTTATGAATGGGATTAGTGCTTCTTATAAAAGAGACTTCAGAGACCTCCTTTGCCCCTTATGCAGTGAGAGGTTATAGTGAAAAGAACCAGGAAGAGCATCCTCACCAGACCAAATCTGTCAGTGACTTGGTCTTAGGCTTCCCAGCCTCCAGAGCTATGAAAAATAACTTTGCTATTAATAAGCCATCCTGTATTTTGTTATAGAAACCAAAATGGACTAAGACAGCTCTTATGACCTCATCTAATGTTAACTGATTTTCCTTAAAGGCTCTATTCCAAAGGCAGTCACATTGAGTGTTAGAACTTCTATGCAATTCAGTTCATACACATGAATCACAACTGGCAACCTACTTTAAGTAAAAGTTTTTGGGTGTGTCTGATAAGCCCAAGTTTGTACTCTGCATAAATATTTAATCAAAATGCAAGCTGAGGGATGGGTCTCTGTAGCCTATAGATAAAGAACAGAAAGTGATGATCATTAAAATGAGGTCCCCATAGTCCCATATGTGCAATATAGAAATGCAGAAGCCTTTACATTTCAGTTCAGTTTCAGATATTAAAACCATGCACTGTAAATTCTGGCTTTCCCAGATGAAGTTGGAAGAGTGAGAATGTGCAGAGCCCAAATGCAGTCAAGGGTGCCAGGAGGAGTCTGTTAAAAAGTGGGATGTCCCAGGGCCATGCCAGGGCCTCTGGTGTAAATCTGCCCATCCCAGGAGTCACAGGACCAGAATGAGAAATGCTCATTTAAGTCTAGGAAACACAGCAGATGAATTGAGAGCCAAGTGAGACAGTGTAGCCAAAGGTACTGAAGAAGCAAAGATGTGCAAATGGAATGGCAGGAGGTTGGGATCAAAGGATTGAGGCTGGCTTCAGAACTAATGCTGGGAACACTGAGTTCTCTTATGTGTAGCTTGGCACACATACTACACAGAGGGCTTGATCTTGGCAGATAAAATACGGAGTTTCACGAAATTTCAGGCATTATACACTTCCTGATGAAATGTCCAAGCGAGGTGATCTCATCTAGGAATAATACTAACCCTACTTTGACTAACAATCTCTTTCATCATTAAAAGTGAATTTTTAAATTAGGATTTTTATTCTTTATATATCAATTATGCTGTCTTACAGCTAACCTTGTAATATATTAATGAATAGTATCTATAGTTATTTTTAATATGTCTTAGTTATTATTCCTTTACTTTATAAACATTACATCCTCAAACAATCCTTCTCTGACCCCATATTGGATCAAAGCCCCCAAGTCATGCCCTTTCCTAACAGCCTGTACTTCTCCTTTATAGGCCTTCTCACTATAGCAATTAAATAGTAATTGCATGATTAATTGTTTAATGTCTTTCTTCCCTGCCAGATTATTTCCCCAATGAAAATGGGAACCAGGTTTGTTTTAATAATAGCCGTATTTGACATGGGTTCTTGCCCATAGCGATACATTCTGTAAATTTTTTTCTCCCTAAATTTATTGATTTCAGAGAGGAAGGGAGAAGGAGAGTGAGATAGAAACATCAATGATGGAAGAGAATCACTGATTGTCTCCAGGATACCCTACACTGGGGAATCAGCCAGCAACCCAGACATGTGCCTTGACTGGGAATGGAACATGATCTCCTGGTTCATAAGTTGATGCTCAATCAGTGAGCCATGCCAGGCAGTCTTAACAATACGTTTTTTAAAATGAGTTCTTTCATTTACTTGTTTATTTATCTATTAGCTAATGTTTTTGTATTCACAAGCCCTAGGAACTGTAAACTATAAACAGGGAAGTAAAAATTAATGTGCTTGCATTCAAAAAGCTCACAATTTAGTACAGAAAGTTTCTCTTGAGAACCTAACATCAGCTATGTTCACAGATCCCTAGAAGTCTTCTCACTATGTTCCTAAAATTCATTGGATTTTGACGTCAGAATCCCTTCATGAAAGGCAGACTTAAAAACACGTACAAGGTAAGGGGAGGAATAAAGGAGGGTATCAGCATGTCCTGCTGTGGGTCAGAAAGGGCTTCCACTGGATGAGGTGATTTCACCAGGAGAAGAAGTAAGAACATCAAAGGGTAAGGAAAATAGTGTTTGTTTAGGAAAACATGGAGGTGTAAATAAGCATGTACCTTGTATAGGTGAGAATGTGTGTGTTCAGTGGGCAAGGAGTAGGGAGAAATTGTCAGCAGAGGTAACTAAATCTAACTAGATCAGGGAGGACTTTGCTTCATCCTGGCCTTGATGAGTAGTCTTTTTGTTTTTGTTTTGTTTTTTAATTGCAGGGTGTTATTCAGGGAGTGACAGGATGAATCTTGCAGTTTAGAAGGAGCCCTCTGGTGGTGGTGTTGAGGGCCCATTGGAGCCTGCAGACCAGCTGTATAAGTCATTTAGGCTCCAAGGCCTGAACAAAGGTTAGACCACAGGATTTAAGGAGAGGGTAGAGGCTGGAGTGTTATTTTAGGAAGGAGAATCAGCAGAGCTTTGTGGAGTGGATGTGGAGTGTGTGAGAAGAGGGTAGGGATAAACCCTATGTTTTGCCTTAGGCCATTGAGTGCAGACTGGTGGTAGGTTAAGTCTCCTTGGGCAGCCTCTGGCATGAGTGCCAACTCATTAAATGAAAGTGGCCACAGACACTTCTCCTTCAAAATGCAATAAGTGTTGTAAATGCTAAAACACACATTCCTTACAACATTGATTACACAGCAGACTGGAGTGAGGAATGTCGAGAAAACTAACACCTGCTTGTGACTCACAGCAGGTGTGTCTGTGCGGTTACACGGAGGCAGTGTTCTGATCTTTTTTCTTGCAATGAGAGAATGGCCTATAGTGAGCAGCTAGGTTTACCATATGCAGTCTGGGTACTGTGGGTTACTCATTTCTGATAAACATTTTCAAAAGATTAGGGTTCTTGGGGGTTATAATTCTTAATTTATGACATAACTATCTGCGGAAGGTTCAGCCTACTTACCTTTAACTGCAGTTTCAAACTTCATCTAGTAGGATAGAGGGCTTTCAATTGAATATTTTGTTATTGTTAATCCAACTGGAGGATTTTTTTCTATTGATTTTAGAAAGAGTGGAAGAAGTGTGAGGGAGGATGAGAGGAGAGAGAGAGAAACATCCATGTGAGAGAGCCATAGTAATTGGTTGCCTCCTACAACTGCCCCAACCAGGGCAGGGAACCTGCAACCCAGGCACTTCCCCTTGACCAGAATCAAACTCAAGACCCTTCAGTTTGATAGTCGACACTCTAACCACTGAGCTGCCACAGTTTCATCAGGAAGGTTATCTGGAAGAACATCCGGAATGATAATTTTGAAATAGATGTTTTATCGGAACATAATATACATACCCTATAATTTACCCAATTAATGTATACAATGCTTTCAATTAATTTTTTTGTTAAAAAATATTGTTTTCTCTAAAATTCTTTTGCAATTAAATGGTATTCCTTTCCTAACCAGACAAAATACTACAAAGTATGTATATTAAAAATTTAGCTAATTGTCCTTATCCATAAGAAATATTCTCAGGTGCCTCTGGTTATTGGAGTCAAAAAAGAATATAGTCTGATGAGGTGTAAATTAAAGAAAAATAAAATATGTGGTCAAAATATTATCAGAAGTGACATGTGCAGTGAGAAGCTGTGCTCCTGGCTCTCTGTGTTGCTCTGCTGCGGAGAGCAGACCCAGTGTAATTTACAGTCTCTCAGCTCACTGTCAAGGGGAACCTCCCCCTCCAATACACCTGGCTCATGGTGGATGTGTTGTGATGGTGTATTCTCGCCCAGGTAGCAGTGCTGTTGTATTGAGGGGGGAAATAATAGTCTTTGGTTTACACTAACGTATGTGTTGAGAAAAGAAAGCTCAACCTATTACTGTAGATGCACGTGAGAAAAATTGGAAGATTTTGAGAGGTTTGAATGCCACTACACATTGTGTGTTAATGATCTTTGAGGTCTCTGAGATAGATCTAATAAACCATGCTTTTTGCTGAAATAACAGTTGTAGGAAAATATATAACCCTTTTCCTATTGAAATCGACAGAACTGTCCACAAAGATTGAACCTCTGTGGTTTGCCCTGCAATACTGGATCCCAGAATACTCTTACTCTTTAGGCTGACCCACATATTGGTCAGTTGTCTAAAACAGATTTTTCTTTCCAAGGTTGCATATGTGTGAGTAGTGAGAAAGGGCTTAGACAAACTTTTTTATTATATATATATATATATATATATATATATATATATATATTATTGATTTTTTACACAGAGGAAGAAAGAGAGATAGAGAGTTAGAAATATCTATGAGAGACAAATATCGATCAGCTGCCTCCTGCACACCCCCTACTGGGGATGTACCCACAACCAAGGTACATGCCCTTGACTGGAATTGAACCTGGGACCTTTTAGTCCGCAGGTCGACACTCTGTCCACTGAGCCAAACCTCTTAGGGCAGAGAGGCTTAGACAAATTTGCTCCAACTCATTTCTGATAGCATTACTAGACTATTGATTCTTCAAAGCAGTTTGTATCTGGTAACTTTTGGAATCAAAGTATCTCTATATTGAATGCCTGCATCTGTCTTTAAAGCCTGCTATCACTCAGCACCATCCCAACCTTCCCCCAACCAGCTTTATTTCCTCTTTGTTTCAAAGAGTCATTCTTGTGTCTGTTATGTTTGCTTATCTCAATTAACTTCCTATTGTATTTGCTTTGGTGTGTTGTCTATTGCTTACAAAATAGATGCTATAAAAATAACCTTATAATATACTAAGGTTATTAGTATATTATCCTATTAGTATATTAGGCCCAGTGCAAGAAATTAGAGCACAAGGGGGAGGGTTTCTCACTCCAACCTGCACCCTTTCGCAATCTGGGACTCCTCGGGGCATGTCCAACTGCTGGTTTAGGCCCAAACCTACAACGAATTGGCCTAAACCAGCAGTCAGACAACCCTCTCGCAATCCAGGATGGCTGGCTTCTAACTGCTCTTCTGTCTGTCTGATCACACCTAACTGTTTTTGCCTTTGCCTCCACCACCACAGTTTCATCAGGAAGGTTGACTGGAAGGACATCTGGAATGACATCCAGAAGGTTATTTGGCTGTCCAGTCTAATTTGCATATTATGCTTTTACTAGAGGCCCAAATTTTGTGAACGGGAGAGATGTGTCCCTCAGCCCAGCCTGTACCCTCTCTAATCTGGGACCCCTGGAAGGATGTCAAACTGCCTGTTTAGGCTCAATCCCAGTTGGACCAGGCCTAAGTGGGCAGTCGGACATCCCTCTCACAATCCAGGACTGTTGTCTCCCAACTGCTTGCCTGCCTGCTTCCTGATTGCCCCTCATTGCTTCTGCCTGCCAGCCTGATCACCCGTAACCACTCCCTTGCTAGCCTGATTGATGCCTAACTGCTCCCTGCCAGCCTGGTCACCCCTAACTGCCCTCCCCTGCTGGCTTGATAGCCCCCAACTGCCCTCCCTTGCAGGCCTGGTCCCTCCTAACTGCTCTTCCCTGCTGGCCATCTTGTGATAGTTATTTTGTGTCCACATGGGGGCAGCCATCTTGTGTGTTGGAATGATATTCAATCTGCATATTACCTTTTTATTAGATAGGATAGGGGCCTGGTGCATGGGTGAGGACCAGCTGGTTAGTCCTGAAGGGTGTCCCAGGGTAGGGGTTCCCTTGGAGCATGGGGTGGCTTGGGCAAAGGGCCTGTGGTGGTTTGCAGGCTGGCCATGCCCCCCCCCGTGACCCAATCAGAGGCCCTGGTATCTGGGATTTATCTTCTACAATTGAAACTTTTTAGCCTGGAGCAGAGCCAAGCCTTCTGCTTGCTCCATGGTGGTAGCTATTTTGGTTAGGATTTATTTATCTTCTATAATTGAAACTTTTTTAAAAATATATATATTTTATTGATTTTTTACAGAAAGGGAGAGGGATAGAAAGCCAGAAACATCGATGAGAAAGAGACAACGATCAGCTGCCTCTTGCATGCACCCTACTGGGGATGTGCCCACAATCAAGGTACAAGCCCTTGACCGGAATCTACCCGGGACCCTTCAGGCCGCAGGCTGATGCTCTATCCACTGAGCCAAACCGGTTTTGGCTATAATTGAAACTTTGTAGCCTTGAGTGGAGGCCGGGGCCCGCCAGGGTGTGCGGAAAGTTTGGCTTCCTCCATCACTGGGGAAACCCAAGCCTCCCTCCTGCTCTCTGTGGCTGCCACCATCTTGGTTGGATTAATTTGCATACTCACTCCTGAATGTCTTGTGAGTGTGGCTTGTGGGTGTAGTAGAGTGATGGTTAATTTGCATATTACTCTTTTATTAGATAGGATTATTATAGATAGTTTTTCATGACAGCAAAGTTTACTATATTGCTTTATGAGGACTTATGAGGAGGAAATTTCAATGATCTCTCTACTGCACAAGTGTTTGTATTTCTTATAGCTATTATTACTTTTAACTAATCATGTTTTCTTAGTTGCATTGTCCTCTAGGCACCTCGGAATCACACATGCAACTCTTCTTTAGTACTGATTATGTAAATGGACAATCAGTGAATCTGTACTGCCTGTCACTACTTGAGTCAATTAAGCAGAGAACGGGTTGAATCATATATAATCATTTATTCCAATACTGCCCGAAGTATGAGAGAGCAGCAGGTCAGCCACAAAAATCTGCTCTGCACCCACCATAAACCAGCTGCTTATATTGGGAAGAAGGACAAAGATTACATGGGAAAGTAAGCAAAAGGGTATGCCACATGGGCAGTTTACAGGTAATGGGTGCTGGAGATTTGTAAAGGCCTGTAGGTATGCAAAGGCTGGGGATCTTCAAAGGGCTGGTGCCTCAGGTTTCTCCAACAAGGTTGTTAATCTTTCCATGATAACAGCCAGCTCCCCGACGGGGAGGGTGGGCTGCATTTCCAGGTGAGCTCAGGTCCCTTGTGCAATTCCCAGCCAGATTAGAATGTGCCTTCTTTAATCCAAACAAAATAATCATAGTAAACAGAGCATGATTAATATTTCTTAAAATTATAGTTGGTCCCAACTATGTCTTGTTTCTTCCCCTATCAAATATATTCTTATGGCTTGACTTTATTTTATTTTATTTTTTTGTCTTACTTTATTTGTATAACTTTTCTACTGACCTTATGTTATTGTTCTGGCCTTGTGGCTGAGGGTGGTCCCTTGCCTTGTAAAGTTATTTTCTAATGAATTTAAAATGACAGTTCACAGTCCCAATAGGGGTGCCAAGAGTTCCAATTTCTCCACATCCTCACCAACACTTAATTTCTTTTGAATAGTAGCTATCCTAATGGGCATGGAGTTTTACTTATATATTTTTGCAAGTCATTTCAAAACCCTTTTGGATCTAAGTGGAATAAAAATAATATTTAAAAAAGAATGCTTAATTCGCTTAGTTTTTTTTCCTCTTTCCCTCTTTTTATTCTGCATCCAGCCCTCAAATCTAGCTTCTCCATGTATTCATATCTTCTTCCTTTTCTCTGATTTTTTATCTTAATATAATTTTGCACTTTGTTTCAGAATATTTAGAATATATGTAATTAGTTCTGTTGTCCCAGGTGTGTGTGTGTGTTTTAAGTAGTAGGGGCTATTGCTTACACTTCATCTCTCATGATATTATATCAAGAAACACTTCCTTTTTTACAGTATAATTGTAACAGATGCTCAATTTTTAGTTTACTGAGTATTTAGCACCTATGTTTGTTTGCAGCAGCTGATGCTTGTTTTATGAGTCCTGCAAGAGTATTCAATCATTTAAATTAACTTTTCTTGAACTCCGTTTACACGGTGTTCTTGATAGGGCAATACCTTTTGAGATGAATGGTAATGTCCCGCTGAGCTGAGGCCCATTTCTGTGGCAACTTGGGGGAAAGGACCAGTAGGACAGGTTTTGGTATGAGCCTGATATTCAGGGATCACTTCTTCAAAGTAGGGCATGTATTCCCCAGCTAAGGACAAACTGTGGGTGAAAGGCAGACACTGGAACTCCGAATGGTGTACAGTTGACCCTTGAACAACGCTGGGGTTAAAGGCACCTGCAGTTATCACCCCAATCGAAGATTCACTTGTAATTGCCTATCGTCTTGTGTTCTATGGTAATCAACTTGTATCGTTTTAATGGGGACTGTCCTGATTTTTAAAGTCCCTCAGGGTCTTAACAAACCCAATTATTTCCAGGCAAACTGGAGTGGTTGGTAATCAGAGCTCCAATTTTGACCCCAGCCCCGTCTCCCCCCGCCTTCCACGTCCTGTGCGAAAAGGAGTACATTTCTAATTTAGCAGCAGGCCTACGCCTCAGCCCTTTCTGCATCAAGACTACAAGTCCCAGCATGCAACGC
>JAAGEH010000014.1:9125707-9154294 GCA_011751065.1 Lasiurus cinereus | reverse complement strand
TTAGGGCAGAGAGGCTTAGACAAATTTGCTCCAACTCATTTCTGATAGCATTACTAGACTATTGATTCTTCAAAGCAGTTTGTATCTGGTAACTTTTGGAATCAAAGTATCTCTCTATTGAATGCCTGCATCTGTCTTTAAAGCCTGCTATCACTCAGCACCATCCCAACCTTCCCCCAACCAGCTTTATTTCCTCTTTGTTTCAAAGAGTCATTCTTGTGTCTGTTATGTTTGCTTATCTCAATTAACTTCCTATTGTATTTGCTTTGGTGTGTTGTCTATTGCTTACAAAATAGATGCTATAAAAATAACCTTATAATATACTAAGGTTATTAGTATATTATCCTATTAGTATATTAGGCCCAGTGCAAGAAATTGGAGCACAAGGGGGAGGGTTTCTCACTCCAACCTGCACCCTTTCGCAATCTGGGACTCCTCGGGGCATGTCCAACTGCTGGTTTAGGCCCAAACCTACAACGAATTGGCCTAAACCAGCAGTCAGACAACCCTCTCGCAATCCAGGATGGCTGGCTTCTAACTGCTCTTCTGTCTGTCTGATCACACCTAACTGTTTTTGCCTTTGCCTCCACCGCCACAGTTTCATCAAGAAGGTTGTCTGGAAGGACGTCTGGAATGACATCCAGAAGGTTATTTGGCTGTCCAGTCTAATTTGCATATTATGCTTTTACTAGAGGCCCAAATTTTGTGAACGGGAGAGATGTGTCCCTCAGCCCAGCCTGTACCCTCTCTAATCTGGGACCCCTGGAAGGATGTCAAACTGCCTGTTTAGGCTCAATCCCAGTTGGACCAGGCCTAAGTGGGCAGTCGGACATCCCTCTCACAATCCAGGACTGTTGTCTCCCAACTGCTTGCCTGCCTGCTTCCTGATTGCCCCTCATTGCTTCTGCCTGCCAGCCTGATCACCCGTAACCACTCCCTTGCTAGCCTGATTGATGCCTAACTGCTCCCTGCCAGCCTGGTCACCCCTAACTGCCCTCCCCTGCTGGCTTGATAGCCCCCAACTGCCCTCCCTTGCAGGCCTGGTCCCTCCTAACTGCTCTTCCCTGCTGGCCATCTTGTGATAGTTATTTTGTGTCCACATGGGGGCAGTCATCTTTGACTGCATGGGGGCAGCCATCTTGTGTGTTGGAATGATATTCAATCTGCATATTACCTTTTTATTAGATAGGATAGGGGCCTGGTGCATGGGTGAGGACCAGCTGGTTAGTCCTGAAGGGTGTCCCAGGGTAGGGGTTCCCTTGGAGCATGGGGTGGCTTGGGCAAGGGGCCTGTGGTGGTTTGCAGGCTGGCCATGCCCCCCAGTGACCCAATCAGAGGCCCTGGTATCTGGGATTTATCTTCTACAATTGAAACTTTTTAGCCTGGAGCAGAGCCAAGCCTTCTGCTTGCTCCATGGTGGTAGCTATTTTGGTTAGGATTTATTTATCTTCTATAATTGAAACTTTTTTAAAAATATATATATTTTATTGATTTTTTACAGAAAGGGAGAGGGATAGAAAGCCAGAAACATCGATGAGAAAGAGACAACGATCAGCTGCCTCTTGCATGCACCCTACTGGGGATGTGCCCACAATCAAGGTACAAGCCCTTGACCGGAATCTACCCGGGACCCTTCAGGCCGCAGGCTGATGCTCTATCCACTGAGCCCAACCGGTTTTGGCTATAATTGAAACTTTGTAGCCTTGAGTGGAGGCCGGGGCCCGCCAGGGTGTGCGGAAAGTTTGGCTTCCTCCATCACTGGGGAAACCCAAGCCTCCCTCCTGCTCTCTGTGGCTGCCACCATCTTGGTTGGATTAATTTGCATACTCACTCCTGAATATCTTGTGGGTGTGGCTTGTGGGTGTAGTAGAGTGATGGTTAATTTGCATATTACTCTTTTATTAGATAGGATTATTATAGATAGTTTTTCAGGACAGCAAAGTTTACTATATTGCTTTATGAGGACTTATGAGGAGGAAATTTCAATGATCTCTCTACTGCACAAGTGTTTGTATTTCTTATAGCTATTATTACTTTTAACTAATCATGTTTTCTTAGTTGCATTGTCCTCTAGGCACCTCGGAATCACACATGCAACTCTTCTTTAGTACTGATTATGTAAATGGACAATCAGTGAATCTGTACTGCCTGTCACTACTTGAGTCAATTAAGCAGAGAACGGGTTGAATCATATATAATCATTTATTCCAATACTGCCCGAAGTATGAGAGAGCAGCAGGTCAGCCACAAAAATCTGCTCTGCACCCACCATAAACCAGCTGCTTATATTGGGAAGAAGGACAAAGATTACATGGGAAAGTAAGCAAAAGGGTATGCCACATGGGCAGTTTACAGGTAATGGGTGCTGGAGATTTGTAAAGGCCTGTAGGTATGCAAAGGCTGGGGATCTTCAAAGGGCTGGTGCCTCAGGTTTCTCCAACAAGGTTGTTAATCTTTCCATGATAACAGCCAGCTCCCCGACGGGGAGGGTGGGCTGCATTTCCAGGTGAGCTCAGGTCCCTTGTGCAATTCCCAGCCAGATTAGAATGTGCCTTCTTTAATCCAAACAAAATAATCATAGTAAACAGAGCATGATTAATATTTCTTAAAATTATAGTTGGTCCCAACTATGTCTTGTTTCTTCCCCTATCAAATATATTCTTATGGCTTGACTTTATTTTATTTTATTTTTTTGCCTTGACTTTATTTGTATAACTTTTCTACTGACCTTATGTTATTGTTCTGGCCTTGTGGCTGAGGGTGGTCCCTTGCCTTGTAAAGTTATTTTCTAATGAATTTAAAATGACAGTTCACAGTCCCAATAGGGGTGCCAAGAGTTCCAATTTCTCCACATCCTCACCAACACTTAATTTCTTTTGAATAGTAGCTATCCTAATGGGCATGGAGTTTTACTTATATATTTTTGCAAGTCATTTCAAAACCCTTTTGGATCTAAGTGGAATAAAAATAATATTTAAAAAAGAATGCTTAATTCGCTTAGTTTTTTTTCCTCTTTCCCTCTTTTTATTCTGCATCCAGCCCTCAAATCTAGCTTCTCCATGTATTCATATCTTCTTCCTTTTCTCTGATTTTTTATCTTAATATAATTTTGCACTTTGTTTCAGAATATTTAGAATATATATAATTAGTCCTGTTGTCCCAGGTGTGTGTGTGTGTTTTAAGTAGTAGGGGCTATTGCTTACACTTCATCTCTCATGATATTATATCAAGAAACACTTCCTTTTTTACAGTATAATTGTAACAGATGCTCAATTTTTAGTTTACTGAGTATTTAGCACCTATGTTTGTTTGCAGCAGCTGATGCTTGTTTTATGAGTCCTGCAAGAGTATTCAATCATTTAAATTAACTTTTCTTGAACTCAGTTTACACGGTGTTCTTGATAGGGCAATACCTTTTGAGATGAATGGTAATGTCCCGCTGAGCTGAGGCCCATTTCTGTGGCAACTTGGGGGAAAGGACCAGTAGGACAGGTTTTGGTATGAGCCTGATATTCAGGGATCACTTCTTCAAAGTAGGGCATGTATTCCCCAGCTAAGGACAAACTGTGGGTGAAAGGCAGACACTGGAACTCCGAATGGTGTACAGTTGACCCTTGAACAACGCTGGGGTTAAAGGCACCTGCAGTTATCACCCCAATCGAAGATTCACTTGTAATTGCCTATCGTCTTGTGTTCTATGGTAATCAACTTGTATCGTTTTAATGGGGACTGTCCTGATTTTTAAAGTCCCTCAGGGTCTTAACAAACCCAATTATTTCCAGGCAAACTGGAGTGGTTGGTAATCAGAGCTCCAATTTTGACCCCAGCCCCGTCTCCCCCCGCCTTCCACGTCCTGTGCGAAAAGGAGTACATTTCTAATTTAGCAGCAGGCCTACGCCTCAGCCCTTTCTGCATCAAGACTACAAGTCCCAGCATGCAACGCCGCCACTTTCTGTCCCTTCCTTGGCCAGCCTGGCTCCTTCACGCCAGCGTCCTCTTGGGGAGCGGCGCCTGGGAACCCGTGCGCGCTGACGTCGACGCGCGACGCCTTACTCTCCGTGCCTCTTTCCGGCCTCCTGGTTGGCCAGAGATGGGGGCCGGCAGGAGGCGGGGAACAGGCTGCTTTTTCTCGCGGCGGTTAGCCTCCCCCCCCGACCCCTCCCCAGCGGCGGTGATACAAAAATCGCGGGTCTGGAAGTCTGGGAAGGGGCCGGCACTTTTAGCCGTTTTTCCTCCAAATTTCCGACTCTCCTGTCCAAGATGGACAAAGTCTGTGCTGTTTTTGGAGGCTCCCGGGGCATTGGCAGGGCAGTGGCCCAGTTAATGGCCCAGAAGGGCTACCGACTGGCCATCATCGCCAGGAATCTGGAAGTGGCCAAAGCCGCCGCCGGAGACCTCGGCGGTAGGTATAGAGGTGGAGTAGCCCAGTTGTCCGGCCGCGGTCCCACTTCCTTAAGTCCCCTCCTTTGGAAAGGGAGCGGGCATGGCCTTGAGGGCTCGCGGGTTTAGCACATTCAGTTGCCCACGTGCAGGAGCACCCCTCCCGAGCCGCGCAGAGACCTCCCTCCCGCCTCCCGCCTCCCGCCACGTTCCCCGCCGAGCGCCTCCCGCCGGCTGGACGCTTGGGGTCGTGGCGACTGTCTTGCGAGGCCCCATTAGTAGGCACCCGCCCCCCTAGTGCTGGCCTGGGGAGCTGCTCTGTTGGCGTCTGCAAGGAGAGAGCCACCCGGCAGCTGGCTGTGTATGTAGGGCAAAGGGCTCACCCCCCAGGGCCAGCCCGCAGGCGCCGGGAGGCAGGGCTGGGCTGAGGGCAGTGGAGGCTGGAAAGGTGGGCGTGTCGGGCGCGCCGAGCTGGCGGCTCGGTTTCCCCGAGGGCGGTGCCTGCTCCTGGGTGGATGCGCAAAACCGACGCAGAGATGTTTGGGTGCCAGCCGGTTGTGAGATGGACCTGCTTTGCTTCAATACAAGCACTTACTTCGTTATTAATTCTTTTGGTGACTTTTACAAGCGGGCAATTGAGATTTTGTTCCACCAGATTCCTTTTAGTTACATTTAAACCTCAAAAAAACAAAAAAGTTTTCCTGTTTCATAATGGATCAGTTACCTGTTTTCCGAATTTAACTCTCTTGCTGGGAAGGAGGTATTAAGATGCAGCCGTTTGTTTAATTGCTAGGATAGACAGATGCACCTCGTTTATGCCAGGGACAGAGAGGCCTGGGGATGCATCTGGTGGCTGGAACTTTTACAAAATAGCATTATTTAATGGTTCATTCTAATTGGTTACCACGGTTGGGAGAATATTAGACTTTCCAAAAGAAAACACACACGCAAAGTTATAGACCAGGGGGGATTTCAGTGAATGCTTCTTGCTCATATTCCTTGCTATATGTTACTTTGACAAAGGGGCGAACAAGGTGGTTCTAATGGCGTCACTGCAGCCGTCACGTTTGCTGGACTAGATGGAAACTGTTGGCTGAGCTTTCAAGGGTTGTTGTGGACCCAACAGCTCTTCAGCTGAAAGCCAGGAGTGAGAGACAGGATGCTGTGGGCTGTCATTTCTTTGAATCATGTTCCAGGAGTGGTTTATACGCAAAAGTGTGACTTCCCAATGACTCACTGTTTTTAAAGGCTTGAGGAGGGAGTACTTCTAGTGCTAGCTGGTAGGCAAGGTCAGCCAGAATAATTTAGAAAATCTATGTTTTAGAGAGTTAAAATGATGTATTATTAAATAGAGAGTGCTTTTAGAAGTGTAACTTTTAACATTTGAAAAAAATGAACATTAGAAAAGATAAATAACTTGCTTTTAGTAAAAAGTTTTCATGATTTGTAGTTTTAGCATTTTTTAAAAAGATTTATTTATTTTTTTTATGGAGAGGAAGGGAGAGGGATAGAGAGAAACAACGATGAGAGAGAAACATCCATCAGCTGCCTCCTGCACACCTCCCAGTGGGAATGTGCCTGCAACCAAGGTACATGTCCCTGACCCGAATCGAACCTGGGACCCTCTATTCCACAGGTCAACACTCTATCCATCCACTGAGCCAAACTGGTCATGGCTTTTAGCATTTTTTTTTTTAATCCTAATAGTCAGGCTGGCAGAATAGTAATAGTAGTGGTAGTAGAAGGAATAATAATAATAAAACATGTACCATAATGAAGAAGAAAAAGAAGAAAGGAACCCTAGAGTTTATACTCAGGGTAGGACCAGGAAGACAACTGGACAAAACCCTATGAGAATTAGACATACAGTGGTACCTCGAGATACGAGTGCCCTAACATACGAGATTTTTGAGATGCGAGCCGTCGAGCGAGCAATTTTTGCTTTGAAATACGAGCAACATTTGAGATAGGAGTAATCGCGAGAATCGGCCGGCTGCACAAGACCTACCAGTTTACGGAGACTCGAGCGTCTCATAGTTTCCCACGCCTCAAGGTTACGGAACGAATTAAACTCATATCTCGAGGTACCACTGTAAATTTCAAAAAGGAATATGAAACCCAGAAGACTTGGTGAATTGAGTAGGTGGGGTTAGTGTCAAAGATAAAAGTATTGTTAGATGAATTTTACAAAGCATTATGAACACAAGGCTTCCCCCGTAACTTTTTGTTGATTAAAAGCAAGTTTTAAGATGTATATTCTGTAGTATTACTTTATTTCTCCTTGTTCACCACTTGCCCTCATCCCAGTTTTATTAAACTGAACTTCTTGGGAGCAGGAACCCATGACATCATCTTTTATCTCTATGTTCTAGTTTAGCACAGGCCAAGCTCATGGTAGTTGCTTAACAAATGTGTACTAAATAATTTTTAAGTTCCAGTTACAACTTATAACTAATTTTGATCTTTGTTTTGTAGGTGGTCATTTGGCATTTAGCTGTGATGTTGCCAAAGAGCATGATGTTAAACATACATTTGAAGAGATGGAGAAAAATTTAGGTCCTGTTAACTTTTTGGTAAATGCAGCTGGAATTAACAGGTTGGTCCCTGATTTAAGTACATTAAAAAAAAAAATATATATATATATGGTTTCAGAGAGGAAAGAGAGAGAGAGAAACATCAATGATGAGAATCATTGATTGGCTGTCTCCTGTTGGTCCCCCTACTGGGGATTAAGCCCACAACCCTGGATTAGGAATTGAAGTGTGACCTCCTGGTTTATAGGTTGATGCTCAACCACTAAGCCGCATGGGCCAGGTACTTGTTTTACTTCTAATTGGAATAAAAACTGTATTTTAAAATTTGGTCTGTCAATCCCTGTTTTTGTTGTTGTTGTTGTTGAGATAATACAATAAGGGCACAGTTCCATCATTTTTTAACATTGTAATCAACATCATCTTGAGCTATAGAACTTTCCCAGTACTTCAGAAAGCTCTCTCAGTTTCTTCCCAGTTAATAGTTCTTTATAGGTAACACCTATTTGAACTTCTGTTATCATATATACATTTTGTCAATTCATGAACTTATATATAATGGGATCACAGCTGGTTCTCTTTTATGGTGAATTTTGAACAGAATATTTAGAATAATAATGTTATTTTGTTAAACAAGGAAGGCTTAATATAGTAATTGCTCAGTTAATTCCAGCTGTTTTGGCTACATGGCACCACTTTTCACATTTAGGAATATTTGCAACTCTACCTGAGGGTATAGGAAATTGGCTTCAAAACAGATCATTTCTGGCTTACTACTTGTTATTTTAGCGCCTCTCAAACCAAATTTAAAATGGGACTTTCTAGATATTCTAGCTCAGATATGAAGCACTTTTTATATTCTACTTTTGGTAAAAATGTTATATATTTCTTTATATTTTTAATAGTGTTTTTATTTTTTGTGCTTTTTATTTCTAGGGATAGCCTTTTAGTACGAGCAAAAACTGAAGATATGATATCTCAGCTTCATACTAATCTTTTGGGTTCCATGCTGACCTGTAAAGCTGCCATGAAAACTATGATTCAACATCAGAGAGGATCTATTGTTAATGTAGGTGAGTCTTCACCTTTGTGAGTTTATAGTTATCTTTTAGTACCATAAAAATATTTAATTGACTAAATTGGAATTTGTTCGTGGCTGAAACTTGGATGAAATGTGTCATCTTAACTGTGGAGAAAGGATTAACTGATTCACATCTGTACAGTGGTCATGTAGGTGTGGAATGAGTTGACACTACCAGGTATTAGAAAAATGACAGCACAAGCCATGTGATAAATGACAAAAGACCCAGTTTTGGTGTCCAGAGGCCATTGGAACGGCAGGAGCTACCACTGCTCAGATCCAGTAGAATGTTGCTATGCACAAATGTGGTCCCAGTTTTGCTAGCTATTTTGATTTTTAAAGAGAAATTGAATATTATGATTTTTATGTGAAACCTAGTTTTTAAAACATGGGAAAGGAATTCAATATTTTATATACTGGAGACTAAAAATGATGTCTGGAGCATCTGCCTGGGTTATTGACAAATCAAGTACAGAGGTTTAAGAGGAAGCATTTAAGAAAAGAGAGTAATTTTTTTCAGTTTGTTTTTTTTTTTGCCTGGATATAAGTAACCTATCGTCTTCAGTTCATCTGTCTCATGGGGCCGATTAACTGTGTACTAAGTGTCTGTAGACCTTAAAATGGAAAATGATTTGAAATTTTATTTCAATTTGGCAATTGAAAATAGTGACATATCATCTGCCTGTTAATTTTAGGTGGTAGTACCTTTAAAAGCCATAAAAGGGGACTATTTCTTCATTGAATTAAATGACCCTATTCATTTTAATATAGGAAATGTCTTTCCAAGCCCAATGTAGGGTTTTTCTTTTTTGAAAGTGAGAAAAGAATATTGTGCTAATAAACATCAGAACATTATTGACATTTATCCTTAAAAATATGAGATTGGTTTTCTTATAAAAGATTATTATGTGATCTGAACTTTGCTTTCTAATGCAGCCAGATAATGATTTAGGTTTTTGTAAACTGCTGGTATACTGACCTGCATACATCACCCGATAACCAGGGATGTATTTGTTTAACTCAAATTACCTTCTTTTCAGATGTATTTAAAAATTCTCGTCAGTCCCTTGTATGCATGCAAAACTTTAGAATTGTGCTAGAAGTAAATAAAATTAGAATTTAAGTTAAGAGGATCTTATTACAGAAAGGACTATTTTATTTATTTTTTAATTTAATAAATCTTTATTGTTCAGATTATTACAATTGATCCCCTTTTTTCCTCCCATAGCTCCCCTCTACTTGGTTCCCACCCCACCCTCTGCCCTTACCTACTCCCCATTGTCCTTATCCATAGGTGTATGATTTTTGTCCAGTCTCTTCCCACACTCCCTACACCCCTTTCCTTCTGAGAATTGTCAGTCCACTTCCTTTCTATGCCCCTGATTCTATTATATTCACCAGTTTATTCTGTTCATTAGATTTTTAATTTACTTGATTTGTAGATTCACTTGTTGATATGTATTTGTTGTTCATATTTTTCTTCCTCTTCTTAAAGAGTACCTTTCAGCATTTCATTTATTACTGGTTTGGAGTTGATGAACTCCTTTAGCTTTTTCTTATCTGTGAAGCTCTTTATCTGACCTTCAATTCTGAACAATAGTTTTGCTGGGTAGAGTAATCTTGGTTGTAGGTTCTTGATATTCATCACTTTGAATATTTGTTGCCACTCCCTTCTGGCTTGCATAGTTTCTGTTAGTTTCTGTTGAGAAATCAGCTAACAATCGTATGGGTGCTTCCTTGTAGGTAATTAAGTGTTTTTCTCTTGCTGCTTTCAAGATTCTCTCTTTGTCTTTTTTTTGCTCTTGGCATTTTGATTATGATGTGTCTTGGTGTGGTCCTCTTTGGATTCCTTTTGTTTGAGGTTCTGTGTGATTCCTGGACTTGTAATTCTATTTCTTTCACCAGGTGGGGGAAGTTTTCAGTCATTATTTCTTCAAATAGGTTTTCAGTATCTTGCTCTCTCTCTTCTTCTGGCACCCGCACAATTCTGATGTTGGTACGCTTGAAGTTGTGTCAGAGGCTCCTTACACTATCTTCACATTTTTGGAATATTTTTTCTTTTTTCTTTTCCAGTTGAATGTTTTCTGCTTCTTTGCATTTCAAATCTTTGACTTGATTCTTGTGTTCCTCTAGTCTGCTCTTAGGTCTCTGTATAATATTTTTTATTTCAGTCAGTGTATGCTTAATTTCTAGTTGGTGCTTTTTCATCTTCTCTTGGGTCTCACTAATTTATCCATCTTTTCTAGGAAATTCTTGAAAAATCTTATAACTGTGGTTTTGAACTCTATATCCAGCCATTTGTTTTCCTCCATTTCTTTTGTTTGTGTTCTGTTTGTCTCCACATTTTTGCTTCTTCCCTGAGTTGGTAGAGTAGCTTTGTGTGCTAGGTGTCCTATATGGCTCAGTTGCTCAGCCTCCCCATTTACCTGCGGTGGACTCCCTTGACACACTCCCTTGTGGACTGTGTGTACAACCTTATTGTAGTTAAGTCTTGATTGTTGTTGGTATCACTTGGGGGAATTAACCTCCAAGCAAATTGGTTGTGAGATTCAGCTGTGTCTGTGCTAGAAGAACTTCTGTGCTGAAGTCAGCCTTATGATACAAGACTTACAGAATTGCAAAAGCCTATGTGCTAGGCTTGGATGGGGCAGAGTCTCAGGGCTGAGCAGACAGCCTTGGCTTCCCATCAGCCCCTGGGTCTCAG
This sequence comes from Lasiurus cinereus, assembly GCA_011751065.1. Classification (NCBI taxonomy): domain Eukaryota; kingdom Metazoa; phylum Chordata; class Mammalia; order Chiroptera; family Vespertilionidae; genus Lasiurus; species Lasiurus cinereus. Next base: position 9,143,598 of record JAAGEH010000014.1, on the reverse strand, counting down.
TGTCCCTAGGTAATTGCTGCAGCCCTCTCTGTGCCTCCAGACCTCTGCTTTTCATGGCTCCTCTGACTTTCTGTGCACTCCAGGGACCCGTATGAGTCTGGGTCTCCAGGGTCTCACCCAAAACTGGGGTTTAGTGCATTCAGAAGTGGAGTTCAGCGCTGTTGGGAGGTTCTGTCTTCCTCCCACTATTGAAAGCCAGCGGCACAAAATCAGCAGTCAGTTCTGGTGTGCGCTCTTCCAGACCTCTGCCTTTCACGGCTCTCCTGGGTTTTTGTGCACTCCTCGCTTTTACCAACAGTCCAAACTCCCCCCGTATGAATCTCGCCCGGAACTGGGGTTCAGTGCAGTTGGAACTGGGGTTCAGTGTAATCGGGAGTTTCTGTCAACCTCCCACAAGAGGAAGCCAGCCAGGCCCTCCTCCGCCTGTCCTTTCCACATGCGTGTCTCCATACCTCAGCTTTTTGCAACTACTCTGAATCATCATGAGCCCCTCTCTTTCCTTCTAGTTGTAGAATTTCCACTCAGCCAGCTTTCCTGTGGTTCTGGATGATGTCCATTCTGTTTTTTAGCTATAGTTTTGAAATTGTTGTGTTAGAAAGCAGTTTAGGTGTTCACCTATGCCACCATGTTGGTTTCTCTCTTAAAGGAATGTTTTAAACTTCTAGAAAATTGATGGTATTTCAGAAGTTACCACTATTGGCCAGAAGAACAATAATATGTGGCATGAACCGAAGCTTTTTTTAAAAAATACATTTTTATTGATTTCAGAGAGGAAGGGAGAGAGAGAGGGAGAGAGAGATAGAAGCATCAATGATGGGAGAGAATCATTGATTGGCTGCCTCCTGAACACTCCCAACTAGGGATCTAGCCCCTAATCCGAGCATGTGCCCTTGACCCAAATTGAACCCAGGACTCTTCAGGCCACAGCAGAAGCTCTATCCACTGAGCCAAATTGGCTAGGTCTAAACCACAGCTTTTATAGCTTCCTTTGGCCTTTTTTTCCATGACTATATATTTTTTTCTTTTTCAGTGTTTCTGCATATTCCTTTCTCTTCCAAATCCACCTTGCTCTGTCCATCTTCATTTCCTCTGTCTGCTATCTTTTCTCTTTCTGTGCTTCACATTCTCATTTGTTATTAAGTACAATTTAGATAAACATTTTCATATTGGAATTGTTGATTATAATATAAAAATATTTGCAATGTTTTCTAAAATAAAATTACTTCAAATATTTTGTGAGATTCTTGCTTAATTTTATTTATTTTTATTTTATTAATTTTTTTTATGTATTGCATGTGTACATATCTTCCCATTGCCCCCCCTTCCCACTCCTATGCATGCCCTAACCCCTTGTGTCCATTGGTTATGCTTATGTGCATGCATACAAGTCCTTCAGTTGATCTCTTATCTACCCCCACCTCTCCCTAACCTTCTCAACTGTAATTTGTCAGACTATTTGATGCTTAACTGCCTCTGTATCTATCTTTTTGTTCATCAGTTTATAATGTTCTTTATTATCCACAAATGAGTGAACTCATGTGATATTTTTATTTCATTGACTGGCTTATTTCACTTAGCATAATGCTCTCCAGTTCCATCCAGGTTGCTGCAAATGGTAAAAATTTCTTCTTTTTTATGGCAGCATAGTATTCCATTGTGTAGATGTACCATAGTTTTCTGATCCGGTCATCTGCTGACGGGCACCTAGGCTGTTTCCAAATCTTAGCTATTGTAAATTGTGCTGCTGTGAACATAGGTGTGCACAAATCCTTTCTGATGGGTGTTTCTAGTTTCCTGGGATATATTCCTAGGAATGGGATTACTGGGTCAAATGGGAGATCCATATTTAGTTTTTTGAGGAAACTCCATACTGTTCTCCACAGTGGCTGCACCAATCTGCATTCCCACCAGCAATGCATGAAGGTTCCTTTTTCTCTGCATCCTCGCCAACACTTGTCGTTTGTTGATTTGTTGATGATTGCCATTCTGACAAGTGTGAGATGGCATTGCATTGTCGTTTTGATTTGCATCTCTCAGATAAATAGTGACTTTGAGCATGTTTTTTGTGTCTCTTGGCCTTCCTTCTGTCTTTTTTCACACAGATTCTGTTTAGGTCCATTGCCCATTTTTTATAGGATCATTTATCTTCCTTTTATTAAGTTGTATAAGTTGCCTGTAGATGTTGGAGATTAAACCTTTATCAGTGATGACATTTGCAAATATGTTCTCTCATACAGTAGGCTTTCTTGTTGTTTTGTTGATGGTTTCTTTTGCTGTGCAAAAGCTTTTTATTTTGATGTAGTCCCATTTGTTTATTTTCTCTTTAGCTTCTATTGCCTTAGGAGCAGTATCAGTGAAGAAGTTCTTTCGGCATATGTCTGGGGATTTTGCTGCCTGTGGATCTTGCTTAATTTTATATCATAAGTACAGGTCACTTATTGGTGCAGAAAATTACTTCCCACTTAAGATTTGTATCAATTTATTTGCATACAGTTGATATTTGAATTATAAATTATTCTTTCATATTCATATTCATATAAATGAGACTATCTAAGAATCTTTAGTAGGCAGTGCGAGTTATACTACATAACTGAAATTAATTAAATTGCAGTTTTACCAAAAGTTTGTAATTGAAGCTTTTCTTAATTAGATGGACAGCAATTCAAATTTAGTAAGATTTAGCTTTAGATGAATTTTGTTTTTTAAAGGTGGAAATGAATGCTTCCTTATGTCTGTGTTGTAGAATCATAAAATATTGAGCCATTATCTGACTTTCTCTGGTTTTACCCTCTTCCTACTGGAAGCTGTTATAAATACTGTAAAATTTTTATTATGTCTGACCTATTCAGAGATAGAAGTGGGTTTCTTTCATTTAATGGATTAATTTTCAAATCCCATTTGGCATTTGAGGTTTCAAATAAGTATCTTTCAAATCCTGTTTTCTGTTATCTGGAACAGATTTAGACTCTTACCACTCAAGTGACAATGGCTAGAATTCCTGATTTTAGCAAAGGACAAGGTAAAATGATTTGTATACCACCCCCCCTTTTTTGTTTTTGCTTAGTATAAATTATCTCCATAGTTTATAACCCAAGTAAATTGGTTTGAATTTGCCTATTTTTTATTTCTAGGGAGTATTACTGGTTTAAAAGGCAATGCTGGTCAGTCTGTGTACAGTGCTACTAAAGGAGGATTGGTCGGATTTTCACGTGCTCTTGCTAAAGAAGTAGCAAGAAAGAAAATTAGAGTGAATGTGGTTGCTCCAGGTCAGTGAAAACTTTTTTTAGACATAGTTTATATATGTTTATGGCTTTATACAGTAATTGCAGAGATTGTAAGTACATCAGCATCATTAGGCACCTCTCAGCATATTGGTGCAGGAACGTGGAATCTGCACTGTCACTAGACTCTTGAGTAGCTAAATGCAGGAGGACTCTCCTGTGTCCTGACAGGACCTCAATGGCCACACTGCCAGGCTGTGCTCCATGCTCAAGAAAGAGGCCAACAGAAATGCCAGATTGTTTTCTTTGCATAAACCATGTTGCATTTTTTACTGAAAGATTATTCCCAAATTAAAATTAGAAGATAAACGTCTCATTTAAAAATCAGTTATAAATTAAGAATGTAATAATTTCAGGTGTGTGTGTGTGTGTGTGTGTGTGTGTGGTAGGGGAGTGGAACACAGTATATTTTTATATTTAAAATAACAGAATAGCTCTGTAATACATTATGCTTTTAATAACAGTAAAATCGAGAGGAAACAAGGCTGCATAGGTGATATCATTTGCACATTTCACAAAGCAGCCATGTATACTGACTGATCTTATTACTTCAGAAAGTCAGTATTTGTACAGAAAAAGAATTGCCAGAAGTCATATAAATTTTTTTTTTCAAAATAGACAAGATAACTTTTACTGGACTTCATTATATCTAAGAGAGCCACCCAGGTTCATATTAGTAATTCAACACAAAGGAAAAAAGAGATTTGCACAGACTCAGGAGGAAGAAAGATCTTTTAAAAACTCACTCTATGAAGTAATAAGATTTTAAAGTGATTTTGGCAGTAGTTGACTTTTGAATGACTGAGTAGAGGCTCATTGTGTAATGTCATGGGGGAGGAAAGTGGTAGTGCATCTTAACAGAAATGAGAACACATGGATTCTGGCACCAACAGGTTCAATTCCATGTGCAGGAGGAACTGAGATTTCTAAAATCATACTTATTGGGAGTGGCCAACAATGAAGATGGATACAGAGGTGGCTGTTTATTGAATTTTCAAAAAAGTAGAAGTCACAGTGGGAAACTTGCAGTAGAGCTGCCTTCCTAGTTTAGGAATCCATCAGGAACACTTGTGTTCTTGTTAATCATGACGGAAAACCCAGCCAACAGAGCGTCAGTTCACCTGAAGACAAAGCAAGTGTGAAACCAGAGCCCCTTTAAGAAATCAAGGAGAACCATTTTGTGCACCTGTCCCTTTTATAAGCTTACTTTGGGTATTCCACGTTACTTGAAAATATTGTTGGGTTAAATGGGCCATAAAGGCAATCAACTTGGTCTGTTTATAACTGGTAATCAAAATATTAAGTCATGCCGAGACCGGTTTGGCTCAGTGGATGGAGCGTCGGCCTGTGGACTGAAAGGTCCCAGGTTTGATTCCGGTCAGGGGCATGTACCTTGGATGCGGGCACATCTCCAGTGGGGGGCGTGCAGGAGGCGGCTGATCGATGTCTCTCTCTCATCGATGTTTCTGACTTTCTATCCCTCTCCCTTCCTCTCTGTAAAAAATCAATAAAATATATTAAAAAAATATTAAGTCATAATGACCAGAATTATAGTTTAGGTTGCTTTAGCTAAAGAAAAATCTTCATTTTTTTTTTATAGAGAAGGGAGCCATTAATTGGCCTATTAATTAGTACTCATAGATTGACATCTGGGTATAATAATTCTAAAATGGTTGTGAAAAGAATCAAGTAATGAATTGGTGACTACAAATTATTCCCAGGACTTTATATTTTCTTTAAAATATTTGTGTTTAAATATTAATTATGGGAAAATGTGAGGTGGAAAGGACCTTGTAGCCCATTTATTCCAGTTATGTTTACTGTTCAGAAGACTGGGGCCTAGGAGAGAGTGACTAGCTGAAGGTTTATTTATGTCAGGACTGTTACTAAAAGCTTTATCTTTTCATCCCAGCTAAGGTAAGCTTAAAAGTAATGGCCCCTTAGATTTCCTTTGTATCATTAGAAGGTTTTTAGGTCTTTGTTTTGTCCTTTTGTTAATATGGCCTGTCTCAACAATCTGCAATTATCCAATTCTGTAGTTTTTACTTTTATATTATTTGCCTTTTGCCAAGTTACTAGTTGATACAATTGCCTGGGGTAGTTAACAGGGCAATAAAAATGTGCTAAAACTTGAATCTACCAGTATTTGGTTAGGACTTGACTTTTGAAGTAAATGCATGTTTTCATGTACCTCTGCCAGTTAGGCTTGGGATTTTGTGCTAGCTTACTATAGGAATTTAAGAATTGATTACCTATATTAAGAAAAGACATTTTGTTTAGTTTTTTGGTTGTAAGAAAGAGTAAGTAGGAAATAGATTTTTGCCACCTTTTCATTTCAAGTCACTAATGGCTGTAGCTTGGACCCCAGAATCGATGTTTTATTTGGCACTGATATTGAATCAACAGAGATCAGGAAAGGATCAAATGTTCTCATAGCCCTTTTGCTGTGGAATGTGCCGGCATCCCAGTGCATTGTTTTGTCACAGAGACTGGCTAGATTCAAGCATTGGAAATCCATGAACATTTGATAGACTGTGGTTAAGATACAGTATGTACATTTTTCAAAAAAAAGAATAAAAAAGGATATCCAACGCTGCACTGCCATCTTGCCACTGCTTCCTGTTTGTGGACGCTTTGTACAGCCTGATTGACTTCAGTGTTTGCCTCACTCATCTTTGTGGAGAATAGATCATTTGTGGTTTGGAACTGCATGTGTTTTTCTTCCTTCTCTTTTGGAGATTGCAGTGGTGTGGTTAATGAAGAGTTAATTCTAGGTTATGGTGATTTAAAAGCTGATGGTTTCAGGGCAATGTAAGTGTTCTTAACTCATAATAAATCGTTCATCAGCCTTATGTATGGGAGTGTCTCCTATATTCAAGGGTTGTGTTAGGTTCCAAAATTACAAAACTGAATAAGATACTCTGCCACAGGAGCTAAGTTCAGTGGGAAAGACAGATATATAAACAACTAATTACAGTGGCATGTGATGCATACAAAGATACATGTATGATGCTATGGAAACGCTGAAGAATGAATGTGTAATTTTGTTCGTGTGAATTAGTTGTCAAGGCAACAGGCTAAAGGGTGGGAATGCAATTTGTATACAAAGGGAAGTTTTATGAGTGTTATGGAAGTGCATTTGTATGTATAACCTTTTCTAAAGATCTTTCCAGGGCTATTTATACTACACAAAAAACCTGTTGCTAAAATTGTGGCTGTTCAATATTGGCTATGTATCTTTAGTAGGTTTCATAGTATGAATATACTTCATTGGTCTGAAGCAAAGTATAAGTTGAAAGTACAATTAAAATGATTCCACCATAAATTGATTCTGTGGATTATTTATTAACTTTATTTTCAATAGAATTATAATGCTATTCTTTACCAGATCTTTTAATAGATCTGACAAATATCAGAATTAACAAATAGGTTTCTTTATATTTCAGTTTTCCTGGTCACCTTCAAATGGAATTTCCAATGAGTGAACATAATTTAAAAAGTAACTCACAATAGGAAAAGCAAGAGAAAAGTATAATAATAAATTAGTCTGTCATTTGCTGCTTAATATCATCATTATTTTTTAAAACAATTCTCACCCAAGGGTATATATTTATTGATTTTAGAGATGGTTTAGGGAGGAAAGGAGAGAAGGTGGAAGGGAGGGTGGGAGGGAGGGTTGGAGGATAGGAAAGAAGGTAGGAGGGTAGGAGGGAGGGAGGGAGTTATATATAGAGAGAAGAACATTAATGTGAGAGAGGAACAGTGATGGATTGCCTCTGATATGCTCCTCCACCTGGATCAAAAGCACAATCTGGGTATGTGGCCTGACTGCGAATGCAACTGCAGCTCTGGTGTATGGCACAGTGCTCCAACGAATTGAATCATCTGCTTAGGGCTCTTGATTTTTTAAAGATCAGGTAGTTGCTAAGCTTTGTTATTACTTTAAATATAAAATAAATTACTCATCATAGTTAAATCTTACTGGTTAGAAAATATAGAATATGGGAAACTATTTGATAAATGGAAGCTATAATGGATACCTTGCTTTAAAGATGTTTTCCATAGATAATACAAACATGGTCCAAAATTCAAAAGTACAAGAAGACCTAGAGGGAAAAGTGAGTTTTGCTCCTCTGTTCATCAAGTTCCCTTCGTCAAAAGCAATTTACTGTTAACTAGTTTCTTCTGTTTTTCATATACAAGCCAATAAAGTATGTATGTGTATTTTTTTTTAAAGAAAACAATTATGTCTTACAATTCACACTGTTCTTTACCTTTATTTATAGACCAATGCATCTTGGAGTTGATTCCCTATTATTCCATTTAGCACTGCATCACTTTTTAAATAACTTTATGGAAATATAATTCACATAATATACAATGTGCTCATTTAAAGTATATGATTTAGTGCTATTAGTATAGTCACATAATTGTTCTGTTACCACCATAATACATTTTGGAACATTCTCATCATCCCTAAAGAAACCTTGTAGCTAATAGCATTTACTCTCCATTCTCTACAATGTCCTCATTTTCTGGCAGCCACTGATTTTTCTGTTTCTATAGATTTCTCTATTCTAAACAGTTCATGTAAATGAAATCATATAACTTGTAGTCTTTTGTGACTGCTGCATCACTTTTAATGGCTAGTTGAAAGACAATTTCTGTTTTACAGGTGTACTATAATTTATTTAACCTGTTGCCTTTTGATGTGCATTTAGGTTCTATCTGATCCTTTGCCATTACAAGTAATAATGCAGTGAGGATACTTGTACATACTTTATTTTGCACATGTGTGAGTATATGAGTATAATCCTGGAAATGAAATGGCATTTAAAATTTTGATAAATAAAGTAGCATTGCATTTATTTGTTAGGATACCTTAAGTGTTTTTACCCTCTCCTGGTTTTTTTTGGTCTTGTTTTGTTTTTAAGTTGAATAGCTTTTATTTTAACTACCTAGAGAAAGTCTTGTGGACAAATCCTTGCATAAACTTGGCAGCTGCTCAAGACATATTATTCTAAGTGCTCTTATGAGCTCTTTGGTGTGGAGTTCATTTTTACACACTGCTTCCTTATACATTTTTATAAACATAATCGTAAGACATACAAATTGGTTCTGGTTAAAATCTTGGTCTAGTTTTTGTCAATAGCCTTGTTTCTTCTGCCTTAACACGTTAAGCATCCAGCTTGTTTTGTCTTCTGGACGGAAAGTATAGTGTCAGTCACCGGTGACTGGGTGCTTAACGTGTTAAAGAAGTGTCTAAGATTGTTTTAATTTTGTCTAGGTCCTAGAGATTGGATTTCTGAGCTGGTAGAAATATCTAGTAGTCACATCCCATAATTGTTAATACTGGTGATAGTATAATATGCTGGTATCTTATTTAAACATAAAGTCTCTGCTGTATACCAAAATGTTCAAAAATAAAATAGTGACCAAGTAATATGAAATTTAGAGGCGATTTATACTATATAGCTAGCCAGGAATGGATAAAGGAAATACATTTTCTTTTGAATTTGTCACATATAAATTCTCATTGGATTAGAAGCACATACCACACTTTTTTTATGAGTGTCCCTGTTACTAAAGAGTTCATCTATGCTAATAAAAGGGTAATATGCTAATTAGGTCAGACATCTTCTGGACATCCAGACAAAGCCACAGTGGTGGGGGCCGAGGCAGAGGTGGTTAGGGGTGATTAGGCCGACGGGGGAAAGCAGTTAGGGATGATCAGGTTGGCAGGGGAGGGCAGTTAGTGGGCAATCAGGCAGGCAGTTAGGAAGCAGGCAGGCAAGCAGAGGTGGTTAGAGGCAATCAGGCAGGCCGGCACAGGCGGTTAGGGGCAATCAGGCAGGCAGGCAAGCAGTTAGGAGCCACTAGTCTCGGACATCCTTTGAGGGATCCTGTATTGGAAGGGGTGCAGGCCAGGCTGGGGGACTCTCCCCTACGCCGTGCATGAATTTTGTGCACCGGGTCTCTAGTCCATAATAATAAAAGGGTAATATGCTAATTAGACTGGGCATCTTCCAGATGTCCTTCCTGACGAAGCTGGGGTTGGAGGGAAGCCAGCCCAGGTCCCGGGTGCCTGTGTATGGCCTGAGGGAGGCCAGCCCAGGCCCCAGGTGCCTGCCTGCAGCTGGAGGGAAGCCCGGGTCCCATGTGTCTGCCTGAGGCTAGAGGGGAGCCCAGGTCTTGGGTGCCTGCCTACGGCTGGTGGGAAGCCCGGGTCCCAGGTGCCAGAGGGAAGCTGGTGCTGGCAACCGAGGGAAGGAAGGCCTACTCTTGCACTAATTTCATGCATCAGGTCTCCAGTATTTTATAAAAAGTAATAATGTGTATATCATCATTTACTGAATTAAAGTAGCAGTATCCTTGTTCTATGTTGGTTTAGTGCATGCCATTTCATTTATCTGTTAAGCTTTGTAGCCAGCTGGAAACCTCTAATTGTGCAATGAGTGATCAATAATAACACCATCAGTTGGATAGTGGTACCTATTGGTAGTTCATAATTTTTATAGCCCAGCTTGAAAGGCATTGTAAATATATATGTAAACTGAAGAGTAGAGCCAATTTCTGGAACATTACAAGTAAAATGAAAGTCTGTGGGGCTAACGAGAGGAAGCACAAACTGAAAAGCAATAGGAACATGGGTGTGTGGAGTGTTAAAGAGCTACTAAGAATCCAAAAGACTGTTGATATGCAGTGCCCTGTGAATATATGCACCGATGAGGATTATGTGGTTCATGTATTACTGCATAAACTGACATTGAAATTTGTTAGAGCTGAAATAATTTATTGTCAGAGACTAGCTTTACATTTTTACTTGATTTATGATAATTTTGGGGATGATATATGAGTTTTATAAAGCTGCAGATAGATTTTTAGGGCAGTAAAACTATTCTGTATGATATTGTAATGGTGGACACATGACATTGTACATTTATCAAAACAATGTACAATCCAAAGGATGAATCCTAATGTAAGCCATGGACTTGACTTGAAATACTGTATCCATATTGGTTCATCAAGTGTTCATACTAAGGCAAGATGTTGGGGAAAACCAGATGGCGGGGAGAGGTGCCGTATGATAAGGAAGTATATGGGAATACTTTGTGCTCTATTTTCTAATAAACCTAAGCTGGTCTAAAAGTCTGTTAAAAAAGTTGTAGATAATTAGGTCTTTGCGCATGTTCTTGCTGTCCATATCAAACATCATAATCAAAGAGGAAAAGACATTATTGGTAAATTCATCCTTTTCCTTTCAACTTGGCCTCTGACAACTACTTTATTTTAGGCTTTAGTGTAGAGTTCAGTAATGGCTAGCTGCTGCCCCACGAGGTTTGTCATTCCAAGTACAGGTTTGGATAGAGGCTGTGGCACTCCTCTACTTGAGAAGTGGAGGGAGAATCTTCCTGTGAGGCATGTACCTGAACATCGTGATTCTAGATCGGGGCTTGTAATCATTGCTGGACTCAGAGGGCACCTCTCTCCCTAATATAACATGGACAAAGACCATTGCCACACTGAATCCAGGCTGTACTCTGAGCAAGATTGTATTAAAAGCTTTGAGATATTAACCTTTATCTAGTCCAGTGGTTCTCAACCTTTCTAATGCTGCAACCCTTTAATACAGTTCCTCATGTTGTGGTGACCCCCAACCATAAAATTATTTTCATTGCTACTTCATAACAGTAATTTTGCTACTGTTATGAATTGTAATGTAAATATCTGTGTTTTCCAATGGTCTTAGGCTCATCGCGACCCACAGGTTGAGAACTGCTGATCTAGTCCATATATCTGGCATACTTGGTTATTACTGGAGGATCACAGTCTGTTCTCGCAGCCCACATCTCTATGTGGCAGGGCCACTCCATCTCCCTGAGATAATCCTTGAACTTGTCCCATGGCCTAATCTTCCTTCTTATGTAAGGTTTGTGCTCCCACCCCTCTTGCCTTGTTCAAGGATCTGCCCCTTTTCAGAGTTGAAAACACCTTCAAATAGTCTTTGTCTAAAAGGACAAGTGTATCAGTGCTAACATCTATCCAGAAGCAGGTCAAATCAGTCTCTTTTAGCAGAATAAAGAGAAAAACCCAGATAAGCATGTTGTATTGGGATATTCTAACCTCCATACAGCTACCAGTGTAAGACTGGGGGTCCTTTTAAGAAGCACTCAACCTTGCTAAACGTCAAGTAAGAAAGCCATGAGGACCACTTAATGGGATCCGGTTTTCATTTTTCACTTGTAGTTTTGTAAAGTTAAAAGAAGTCTCGCTAAATAATGATTCAGAAACAGCCACATAGTTGCAAGGTCTCTCAGTAAACCATTTTTACTGTAGTTTATTGATGTTTTTTCTTAATTTGGAAATACATGATTGATTTTTGGTTGGTTTGTTTTGCTGAGAGTTTGATAGTAAAATTTGAAAGTGGGGAAATACTTAATGCCAACTTTGCTAGAATTCAGAATGACCTTAGGATATAAAGGATAATTGTGTCATGAGCTCTTTAGGAAGAAATAAACTTTAAATGTTAGACTCATACTTGTAATTCATTCAACTATCTTAATATGTGAGGTCAACTTTTCTTTCTAATACATTTTTGGAGGTATCTTTGAAAATAAGTGTGTTCAAGGCCATTGAACTTTGGATATCAAGGAGACCCATGATCATTTTTTAAAAAAATATATTTTATTGATTTTTTACAGAGAGGAAGAGAAAGGGATAGAGAGTTAGAAACATCAATGAGAGAGAGACATCGATAGATCAGCCGCCTCCTGCACGCCCCCCTACTGGGGATGTGCCCACAACCAAGATACATGCCCTTGACCGGAATTGAACCTGAGACCTTTCAGTCTACAGGCTGCCGCTCTATCCACTGAGCCAAACCACACAATGTTTTGGCCCCATGGTCATTCTTCTTGAGATGGTTGGTTGTATTGCCTTTTGATTGACTCCTCAATGTAGGTGAAGCTTCATTTATAGTTCACTTAAAATGATGCCAACGCTGGTTATTCAGTTTTATCATTATCTGCGTCACCTGCTGTTTTTGTTCTTGCATCCTTCTAGCCATCTCATTGTTTTTGAAGATGAAAGAGAATGAGGAATGTGTTGCTAACTTTTAAAATAAATGTGGTAAGATTTTATGGTAGCGGAGATTTATTTCATACTGTAATTTCTCAGTAAAACACAAAAATATAATTTTTTTCTGGTGTTCCAGGCCCTCGTTTTAGGTAATCTGAAGTTAGTACTGTGATATTATATCTGTGTTATAGACATTTAGGAAGTTCAATTAAGTACAAAGAAGAAAAAATAACCCTTATCTGTAATTTTAGTAACTAATGTTATTATTTTGGGATATGTATTTTTTAAGTCAGAAGTATAAGTATTTTTTTTGGTTTTTAAAAATTTATATATTTTGTGAGATAACATTGACATGTTACATTACTTTCAAATGTACAGCATAACTATTCTGTATTTGTATATATTGTGAAATGGTCACCACTCTAATTAACTTATGTCCCCATACATAGTTACATTTTTTTTTTGCTTGTGATAAGGATTTTTAAGGTATACTTTATTAACCACATTAAAATATATAGTAGAGCATTACCACTCATCTGCTGACGGGCACCTAGGCTGTTCCCAAATTGTAGCTATTGTAAATTTATGAACATAGGGGTTCATAAATCCTTTCTGATTGGTGTTTGTGATTTCTTAGGATAAATTCCTAAGAGTGAGATGAGTGGATCAGAAAACTGTGGTACATCTACACAATGGAATTCTATGCTGCCATTAAAAAGAAGGAATTCTTACCATTTGCAGCAACCTGGTTGGAACTGGAGAGCCTTATGCTTAGTGAAATAAGCCAGTCAATGAAGGAGAAGCATCACATGATCTCACTCATTTGTGGATAATAAACAACATTATAAACTGATGAACAAAAGGATAGATACAGAGGCAGTAAAGCATCAAACAGACTGTGAAATTACAGCAGGAAGATTAAAGTTAGGAGGTAGATAAGAGATCAATCAAAGGACTTGTATGCATGCATATAAGCATAACCAATGAACATAGACACTGGGGGGTTGGGGTATGCCTGGGAGGGAGGAGGGGCAATGGGGATATATGTATAAAAAATTAATAAAAAAAATAATATAGTAGAGCATTACCTATAGTCACCACATTTATTATTTATTTTACAACTGGAAGTTTGTACCTTCTAATAGTAATATGACTGAGTTTATTTGTAACCTACTTTTTAAACATACAAATGTTTTCTCTTATATTAAGTATCTTACTATAGAAACATTTTAATGTCTGTCCATTGCTCTATTGTGTGGGTGTACCGTGACTTCTATAGCTAATTTCTTATTGAGACACATTCATCTTATTTCTAGTTTTTTTTCCTAATAAAGCTGTCATTGTCATAGGCTTCTTGACAAAAAAAATCTATGGTTATTTCTTTTTTTAAATTTTATTTTTTTTCTTTATTGATTAAGGTATTACTAGTACATATGCGTCTATGATTATTTCTCATAAGACTTTTAAGCAAATGTTTAGATATTTATAAATGAAAACTTCAGGCAAAGAAAAATAAAATTTTTAACATATGCCAATTTGGAAACTTTATTTTTGACATAGCACATTAAACTTTCACTTCACATGTCATGTCTAACTCTTAATCCATTTATTATCACTTTAAACATTTTTATATTTTTCATTTTATGAAGAGTACTTACTTGCTTTCTTTTTTTAAGCTTAAATTGACTAGTGAATACTGATTATATAAAGTATTTTATTGATAACTAGAGGCCCCATGCACAAAATTCATGCATGGGGGGGTGGAGGGAGGGTCCCCTCAGCCCATTCTACACCCCCTTCAATCTGGGATCCCTCGGGGCATGTCCAACTGCTAGGATCGAGCCTAAACTGGCAGTTGGACATTCCCCTCACAATCCTGGACCATTGGCTCCTAAGTGCTCACCTGTCTGATCACCCCTAATTGCCCCCCCCGGCCAGGCGGGGGACCCCGGACGGCCGCTGCCTGCTGGTCTGGTTGCCCCCAACTGCCCCCTCCTGCTGGCCTGGTTGCCCCCCCTCCCCCAGCCTGCTGTTGTGTTGTTTGGTCACTCCTCACTCTCTCCCCTCCCCCTACTGCTGGCCTGGTCGCCTCACCCAGCCTGCTATTTGGTCGTTTGGTCACCTCTCACTGCCCCCGCCGCCAGCCCGGTGGCCCCCTGCAGCGTGCTGCGGGGTTGTTGGCTTGCCACTCACTAACCTCCCTGGTTGCACCACGCAGCCTGCTGATCAGTTGTTTGGTCGTCCCTCACAAACCCCCCTGCCAGCTAGTAACACCATGCAGCCTGTTTGGTCATCCGTTCAGTTGTGATGGTTGCTTAGGCTTTTATATAGATAGATATGTGTTTGTGGGTCTCAGACTAATCACAAGATTTTATTAATAAATTTATAATCCTGGCATATATCTATAATATGAGTCATTTAGAATTAGTTGCTTAATATATTACATAGTACTTTATACTACAGAGCATTATACCTTAGAACATGTTATCTGCAATCTTTATTGCACACTCCAGTGCCATGTTAAATTTTTAATTTTCTCTGTATACTTCTATCAGAATTGGATATGACCCTAAGATTTTTTTGTTATATGAATATTAGAATTACTGGTCTTTCTAATCATCAGCTGTCCTAGTTATAGCAAATGGAACTAATTTTGTCATAGTGCCAAATCAGTTCGTGTGATGCCTTCCTTCCCTCTACCTTACCTTACCCCCTTTTACCCCACTCAAGTAAAAATTAGTCCATTCTGTAGTACTTTGTGTATACCTCTATAAGGATATTCCTTACATTATAATTAGGGGTGCAAGTGACTGTATTTCCTCTTTAAATTTTAGGTTCCCCTAAATTAGGAATATAATTTTTATTCATGTTTATATGTACCCACTTACATTTTGCTATGAGTTGGGCCAAATATTTGGGAATCAAAGTTTTAGTGTTCAGTGTTCATTAATAAGTCAAATACAAATGTAGATTTGGTTACTTGATTGCTAGCAAAACTCTGTTGTATTTTCTAAACAGGTTTATTAGTAATATATTTTCTGGAGCACATTTATTTTTATTTGATATTAAGCAACTGTCTTGGTATATACTCTTTTCTACTAAACAAACATTTCTCTTTTAGGATTTATTCATACAGATATGACGAAAGCCTTGAATGAAGAAAATTTAAAGAAAAATATCCCTCTTGGGAGATTTGGAGACCCCATTGATGTGGCACACGCAGTTGTGTTTCTCTTAGAATCACCCTATATTACAGGGCATGTTCTGGTAGTGGATGGGGGATTACAACTCACGATGTAATTTGCAGATTTCTCAGGTATAATGGTGATTAGAATTAGGCATACCTTGTTAATTAGACAATTATATCTACATGGGTGACATTTGCTAATAATCAAATCTATTCATGCTACAAATGTTGATTTCCACCTTTATATGTATATATCTGAAAAGAATGTTGGACCAATTGTGTTTTCTAAATGGTATGTACCTTATAGACTGTAGCAATTTTAGTATACAGAAATTTGTCAAGTGTTATAAACAGGTATTATCTAATTTATATAGTCTCAAAAGTGGAAAAAATTATAAAGTTTAATTTTCATGAGCTACTTCATTATATTAAGTTGAATGCTCTAGAAATTAACCTTGTGAGTCATTGCCAAAATAAGAGTATTTATATGGTATTGATTTGTTGTCAGTACTTTAGCAGGGTTATATTTCTTTTTAATATACTTTGGATGATAAGTTTTAATACAGGTTGAAAAAAAACACAGTATCAGTTTCATATAAACATGAATTTAGAGTCTCTTTTTCCCCAGTGGCATTATCCCTGATTTAGCTGCTGGGCAAAATAGTCTCTAAACGTAAGTGTGGTACAGTTGAAATTCTGTAGAAATTCTCAATGATGGTGAGCAGTAAGCATTAACTCTTAAGGTTTCAGTTTTTGCTAAATTGATCGCATCAATTTAGGAAATGGAAGTGCATGTTTTTTTAAATCCACAAACTACTTAAAAATAGTATGAAAAAATGACATTTTAAAAATTAAGAGTATTTTGAATATGATTTTTACCCTATAATTTGTTAGTAAACAATTACTTACAAATAATCATAAATTATAAATATGCACTAACAATGGATTAGATATCTTACAAGGAACAAAAGCATTAGTTTTAAAAGAAAATATTTGAGAATAGAGATAAAGACATGAACTCTATGTAAAATATCAGGCAACATCTTCTTTTCATTGAACTATTTTGTGGGAAGTAGTGTGATATTTTAATGTCAGAGGATTCATGTTCATTTTTATTACTTAAAATGTTTTAAATATTTACTGGACTTTAAAAAGTAATCTTTTTATGGCTTTATTGGAGCTGAACATTATTTTATGTAAACAGATATAATTTTACATTGAAAGTGCAAAAACCTAGGATATAGTAAATAAATGCAAAATAATACAAAGAAATAGAAATAAAATGAAAAGTAATAAAGGCAAATCTATGTTTTAAATTAAGGTTGCTGATTTCTTAAAAATTTCTTTAGAATTTATCTTTGAAATAACCTTCTTTATATACAGGATTTTTTTTAGGATGTGAGAAAGCCCATTAAGTATGAATAAAATTAGTATTATTAATCAAATTGTCTACTAAATGGAAGCATGGTAACTTACAAAACTTATCAGGCATTAACAATTCCAGGCACATATAGGAAATGCAACATTGAAGAGGGTTTCAAATGTGATAGCTGATGCCTCTAAGCTAGGAGAGTTTATGCAGACAGAGCAGGCCATTTTCTAAAGCTGCCTCACCTGCAGGCCTTTGGCTACCTCCACTTCCTCATTTTGACATCCTCTCAGGCTGAATTCCCTTCTTTGGCCACCTCATGTTCTGAAATTATCAATGAAGCTGATTTGACTGGTGATTAGGAAGAAGGCAACGTATTTCATGGAACTGATGACACTAAGAGGTAGGCTAACGATAGGTTTAAACTTTAAATGTATATTTACACTTTAAGAAATAAAACTCTTTTGACTAGTCCACTCTGTCCCCCAGTTCGTATTAAGCTGATAGTGTAATATGAGGAGAAATTTTGAAATTTGAAAAATGAACTTTCACTATTTCATTCCAGGTGAATTTTCCACCCACTTCCACTAACCTGGTAGAATTTATAATTTAATATATATTTTTTTAAATTAAATCTTTATTATTCAGATTATTACATTTGTTTTTCTTTTTTCCCCTCCATAGCACCCCTCCACCCAGCTCCCACCCTTCCCTCCCTCCCGTTGACCTCATCTATAGGAGTATGATTTTTGTCCAGTCTCTCCCTGTATACCTCTCACCCTTTTCCCCCTGAGAATTATCAGTCACGGGTGGGTCTGGAGCAGCAAGTCCTCCGCGGGCTCCGCCGTGAGTGACTCTTCAGTCCGCAGGCCGACGCTCTACCCACTGAGCACACCTCCTCCTGCTGCCACAGTGGCAGCACACACACGTGGGGGGGGGGGGCGGGGGGCCGCGGGGTCGCAGGGGTTAAGGGAAC
>JAAGEH010000014.1:9086038-9125607 GCA_011751065.1 Lasiurus cinereus | reverse complement strand
GCCCTGGCGGCTCGAGAGCCAAGGACGCACCGCTCAGCCTCAGCCTCAGCGCGAGGGTCTCAGCGCCTCAGCCTCAGCACGAGGGTCTCGGCGCCTCAGCCTCAGCACGAGGGTCTCGGCGCCTCAGCCTCAGCACGAGGGTCTCAGCCTCAGCCTTAGCGCGAGGGTCTCAGCCTCAGCCTCAGCACGAGGGTCTCAGCGCCTCAGCCTCAGCACGAGGGTCTCAGCCTCAGCCTCAGCCTCAGCACGAGGGCCTCAGCCTCAGCGCGAGGGTTTGTTGAAAGAAGTTGCCAGCTGTTGCTTATGTTCAGCGGTTCAAGAAGTTCATTGAATTCTTAACAAGAAGTCTCATCTGTAGCTGCTCTGTGACAAATATGAGCCCATAATCCAACTTGTGTTTTGCACTTTTAAAAAAAGATTTGTGCTTAAAGATAATGTATTAAGCTTTTTGCAGGAAGGATTTAAAATGTGTGCTCCTGTTCATACTTTTATTCATATTCAGTTTATGAGATAGTTTTTAACTGCTTTCTAGAGCTGGAATTATATGTTATAAATTACTTTGTAGGGGCAGTAATAGGCACAAAGAAGGCCATTGAATTTATGTGCTTCTCTTACGTAGAATAAAGGGAGAAGTCTATTCTGGATATAGGAGTTTTGCCTTACATTGCTGACACATTTTTCCAGGCTTTCAAAATGGAAATGCATGCAAATTGAGAAATCGTACCACTATCCTATCTTGAGTACTTAATAATTTTTAAGTTTCTTTTATATTAATTTCACTTTTAACTATATTACAAGTTCTTCATGGAAAACTCCTTTGTATTTAGTGTGATCTTTAAGGAACTTTTTGTAGTTTTCAGCATACACATCTTTCACAAATTTGTTAATTCTATCTCTAAGTACTTTGTGGTTTTTTGTTTTTTTTTAGAGATATAATGGCATACACAACATTCTATTGGTTTCAGGTGTCCAGGATAATACACTACCTGTATATATTGGGAAATGATCATATAGTAAGTCTACTGATAGTTACAAATTTTTTTTTTTTGTGATGAGAATTTTTAATAATTTTAAAGCAATTTTCAGAAATAAAATACATTATTGTTAACTATAGTCACAGGACGTACATTGCATCTCTAGGAAATAATTATTTTATAACTGAATATACCTTTGGACTTCCTTCACTTATTTCCCCCACCACTTACTGCTTTCCTCTGGCAAATACCAGTCTCTTCTCTGTATCTATGAGCTCCATGTTTTGTTATGTCTTTTGGAAAATTTAGGCCACTTAACATTTAAATAATTATTGATTGGTATGTAATCACTGCCATTTTCTTATTTGTCTTTTGGTTATCTTGTAATTTGTTTTTTTCTTAACCTCATTTGTTATGATTTGATAATTTTTTGTAGTGCTATGTTTAGGTTTCTTTATCTTCTTCGGGGTAGTTGCTATAGATATTTACTTTGTGGTTACCATGAAACCACATAAAGCAATTTATATTTAAAACAGTCTATTTTAAGTTGATAACAGCTTAAATTGAATGTGTTTTAAAGCTTATATTCTTTTTAAAATATATATTGTTATTGATTTAAGAGAGAGAAAGGGAGTGGGAGAGATAGAAACATATGCCTCCTGCTTGGGATTGAGCCTGCAATCTGACTTGGAATGTATCCTTGACCTCCTAGTTCATAGGTCAATGTTCAACCACTGAGCCATACTAATTAGGCAGAGTCTATATTCTTAATTCCCTATCCCACATTTTAGGTTTTTGATGTCACCATTTATATAATTTTATCTTGTGTATCCCTTAAAAATTATTGTAGTTATAGTTAGTTATGTTTTAATCTTCACACTAACTGTATAAGTGAATGATTTACCTCATTAGATTATTCTGAATTATATATTTACTTGTACCAATGAGATTTATTCTTTCCTACGTTTTCTTTTTACTAATTAGCCTCGTTTTGTTTCCTTACAGAAATATGTTCAGAGTATCTAGTAATATCTGTCTACTGGTGATGCTTTTGCTTGTCAAAAAATCCTTTATCTCTCATTTAATTCTGAAGCAAACTTTGCCCAGTAGAGTTTGGAAAATTTTTTTCTTTTAGTACTTTGAATATATCTTGCCACCCCTTTTCTGGTCTGCAAAATTTCTACTGAGAAATGTGTTTTTCGTTGTATTGGAGTGCTTTTGCATGGAAAAAAGTTGAAGTCAAGATGAAGGAATATGTGCAAGAGCCGTGCCTGGTGAATTATGGATGACTGTGGTGGGGGTCTTTGTGATGGGTAGCATAGGTGGTGGCATTTTTCAAGCAATCAAAGGTGTTCACAATTCTCCAGTCTGAACCACAGACTACAAGGGAGTTTGATAGCTGTTAAAACCACGGCTCCAAAGTTGGGAGGAAGCTTTGCAGTTCAGGGAGGTCAGTTTTCCATTATCGACTGCAGTATGTTTCAAGTTGTGAGGAAAGAGGACCCCTGAAACTCCAGTAAGAGTGGAGCTTTAACAAGAACCACCCTCGCAGCAAGAAATGGACCAGTGGCTGTGGTTGGATCACCTGTGACAGGTGGCATTCTCTAGCTTTAATTGAAGGAGCTGGTGTATGGTTGATACGATTTGCCTCTGCACAATTTCTTAATGATCCTCAGTTTGCTCAAGTCTCTTCCAAGTTGCCTTCAGCCTGGTTACCATCCTCACCTTTTAGGGACTATGGACAATATCAGTAGGACTTCTCTAACAGAATGAATTCTAGTTCAAGAAAGGATCTCAGAACATCAAGTTGCAGACTGTTTTTAAAACCGTAAGTGGGACACCTATGGCCAAATAGGTTATGAAGAAAGATTTAGCACTTTTTTTTCTCTTTAAAGGAACATGGGGGACATGTGAAAAGGTTACTCATTTATTTGTTTACATGTACTAGTAAATTGCATTTCCAATCAAAGTTAAAGGTCTAGTATATTTAAAAGAAAACATACTAAGTGCTTAGAAGATGAAAGACCTGGCAAACAGCAGTGAAACGTGGCCATTATCTCCTTGGTGTCCCCAAGCAGCAGACACAAGAATTGGGGATGCTAGATGAGTATAGAAGCCTTTCTCTAGAACTAGGCAGAGGGAAAGAGCAAAGATGACACTCACCAGCCTCCATTCCTGGAGAGTAACTCAAGAGGCCCCCTAGATGTATGCCAAACCAGAAGCCTGCCCCTGTGCCCAAAACTCCAGAACAAGCAAATAGGCCTTTTTCACAGAGAGTCTGGGGTGTGTTTCAGTCTGCTGTCTGTGCTGTGCACAGCCAGCCAAGAACTGTCTCTCCATTTGTTACAGTGTCATGGGATAGGACCATGAATACAGATTCTGCAGATCATTAGTGCTAGGTGATTGGGAGTGTCCCTTGAGCAGCAGCCACAAGAATAGGGCAGCAGATGTGTGTACACCCCTCTCTCTGAGAGATACACTCATGCTCTGCAGTGCAGCAGAGGGAGAGATTGAAGATGGCACTGGCCCTCTAGGATCTCTGGAGAGTTTCCAGTCAGTCCTTAGATATGTGTTTAATTAGCAACCTGCCCCTCAGGATGCGGCTATGAAGACGAGCCAGTAGGCCTCTTTCACAGAAAGATTTGGAACTCAGTCTTGCCTCTTGCCAGTTTTATTTGGTTAAGAAATCTTTCATTTGTTACCATTTGGTGGAACCCATGAGCTATAGCTCCGCTGGCTACCAGAGCCAGATGATCTAGAGATGTTTGTTGTTCAGTAGCCACAAAAACGGGACTCAGATCTGGGTATAAGCTCCTTTCCGGGGAGATACCAGGGAGCTTGAGTGAGGCAGAGTAAGAATGAAGGATGGCGCCAGCCAGCTTCTCTCTTGAAGAGCATTTCATTAGGCCCTATATTTCTATTAAATTAGATGCCTGCTCTTCAGAATGACCCTCTAAGATAAGAAAATAAGCCTCTTTCACAGAAAGTCTGGGCACTTTTCAGTTGACTGCCTTTCAGTTGCTGGACTCTGGGCTGTGTGACAGCATGTGAGTACCTTAAGAGCTGTTCCTCAGTTTGCTATGGCCTGTGCATATCATTGAAACTAGCCCTTTTGGCTTGCAAAGCTAGATATTTTGGAGGTTTGTCTCTGAGGTGAAGGTTTTAAAAGTTGGGGTGCCCAATGTGGGGTTCAAACCCTTTACTTCTCAGGGAGAAGGTTGACTTGACTAGGGATTGCTGCACTGGGGTTGGAATTTAGGCGAGATTGTGTCTCAGTCTCTCTTACCTGTTTCTAAGTGGAGCTTTTTCTTGTTCACCAGATGTGTAGGAGTTGCTCAGCTGTTCTTTGTTTTTGTGTTCCTCCTCCCCACCTCCCTGGGAGGAAATTGTTTTGCATGTAGCTATAGATCTGGTGTGTCCATGGGGGGAGATGAGTTCAAGATCTTTCTGTGTCATCTTCTATAGACCACTTTTGCATGAGTTTTTAGCTCAGAAACAGATCTGGGGTCTAAAACATTGGGTGACCTAGCCTAAGAGCATTCATAACAGGAAGCAGATTCTAAGGTTGAGATTCTGTGATTGAATCACTTACTGGAGAGAATAGCGATAGGAACCACATACAAGTGGAGTGGTGATAACTCCTGCATGTTACACCATTACATTGATGAGACTTACCTGTGGTGGATTAGAATAGTGTATAGAGAGAAGGGAATGTATTGGCCACACAGTATCTCAGAATTTCATGACATATGGGGCAAATGATGTTTATGAGGACTGTGCAATGGTTTGTTACTGCCTGTCACTGATATGCTTGAAGACAAGAAATGACAAATTCAGGTCAGGCAGTTACCAACTTAGGACACAGTGTGATAATCAGTGGACACTTAAAAAAATCTTTTTTTTTTTGTATTTAGATAATAGACTGGACTGAAGAGGAATTTTTAATTTGTCTTTATGGACAGTGAGAGAGTGAGTCACTGAGGAATGTAGTATAATTAATAGATAGTATTGAGGACCAAATTTGAAGACTAGCTACAAATGTTGAGGCATGGTGCATTTAATAACTAGGTTTTTGTCCGTTCTCATCTTTTGAGATTATCTGGAGTTAATAGGGTTTTTTTTTAATATTTGCTTAATTTAAAATGTTTTTATCAAGATTCTATATCTTGTCTCTTCAACAGAACTGTGAAACTCTCAATACCATGGCTTGTCAGTTTTTGTTTGTTTGAGATATCCTTGCTAATACATCTCTTTCCCCCTCCCCCCCGTCCCTCCCCTCTTCGCCCAACACACAAGCATTTTACCTCCCTTAATCTAGACCAAATACTTGTTAGTGACCTAGAGGTAGGCGAAGATTACTTTGATAGGACACAAAAGGCAAAAATTGTACCAAAACAAATCAACCAACAAACAAAAAAAGTGGAAAGTTGAATTTCATAAAAATCAAGAATTTTTGTTCTTTGGAAGATGTTAGGAAAATGTAAAGGCAAGTTACAGTTTAGAAGAAACATTTGCCATATATTTATATGAAAAAGGACTTGTATCCAGAAAAAATATAAGCTGTTACAACAAAATAAGACAACCAAATAAAAGTGGCAAAAGATTTGATTAGACATCACAAGAGATTTATAAATACCATAAATACATGAAAAGGTTCTCAGTAGCTTTGATGATCAGGAAAATTTAAATTAAAACCTCAATTAGATACAACTATATACCCATTAGAATGTCTAAATCCTATATAAGAAAGGCCAGGACCCTGGGTGTAACGACTGGAATGACTGCTTGACCAGTAGCCATGAGGTGCATTGACCACCTCTCGGTCCCTGTCCCGTAGGCTCTGATCACAGCATGGTGAACGGGGAACCCAGGAGAATGGGGTGGGGGGCAGTGGCAGGGTGGGACTAGGGACTGTTGAGCAGTGGCAGGTGGCAAGTGGTCAGCTGTGAGCATCCAGTGGTGAGCGATGAATAGTGGCGAGCATTCGCAGGGTGGGGAGCATCGAGGAGCTTTGCGGGGTGGCTTTGGAGAGCATCGTGGAGAGTCATGGGGTGGGCATGCAGTGGGAGGGGAGCATTGCTGAGCTTTACCAGGCAGCTGTGGAGAGCTTGTGGAGAGTTGTGGGATGGGGAGCTTCGTGGAGCCTCTCGAGACAGCAGAGGTGAGCATTGCAGAGCGGTGGGGAGCGTTGTGGGGTGGGAGGCTTCATGGAGCAGCAGAGGCAAGCGTCACAGAGCTTCACAGGCAGCAGCGAGTGTCATGGGGCATCATGGGGCATTGGACGTGGCCCTGATCACAGGCTAGGCCTAGGAACTGTACTCATGTACGATTTTGTGTGCTGGGTCTCTAGTTGGAAAATAATGATAATACCAATTGTTGAGGATGTGGAACAAATGCTGCTGATGAGAATGTAAATTGTTAAAAACTCTTTGAAAACTGTTTAGTAGTATCTTCAAAAGTTAAACATATATTTATCATACAGCTCGGCCAATCTACTCCTGGATATTTTTGCATAATAATTACAAACATATGTCCACACAAATATTTGTACATTATTTCTCACAGCAGCTTTATAACTAGAGGCCCGGTGCATGAAATTTGTGCACGAGGGTTGTGTCCCTCAGTCCAGCCTGCACCCTCTCCAATCTGGGACCCCTATCAGGATTGGGCCTAAATGGACAGTTCGACATCCCTCTCACAATCCAAGACTGCTGGCTTCCAACTGCTTGCCTACCTGCCTTCTTAATTGCCCCTAACTGCTTCTGCCTGCCAGCCTGATCACCCCTAACCACTCCCCTGCCAGCCTGGTTGATGCCTAACTTCTCCCCTGACAGCTTGATTGCCCCAACTGCCCTCCCTTGCAGGCCATCTTGTGGTGGCCATCTTGTATCCACATGGGGGCAGCCATCTTTTGTGTTGGATTGATGGTCAATCTGCATATTACTCTTTTATTAGACAGGATAGCCAAAATTGTAAGCATCCATATATTCATAAGCATCCATATACTCATGAATAAGAGAATGGGTAAACAAAAAGTAGTATATCTACACAATGAAATACTACTCAGCAATATAAAGAACCAACTACTGATACACTTGGGTGAACTACATATTAAGCTTTAGTGAAAGAAGCCAGCCTCAAAATTTGAGTACATACTATGTGACTGTAGTTGTAAAAATTCTAGAAAATGCAAACTAATCTAAAATTAAGAAAGGATAGTTACCTCAAAATTAAATTATACACTTTAATGACTGAAATATACCTCAATAAAGTTGATAAAAGAGAAAGGGAGATTAGTACTGGTGGATTTGTTAATTTTGGGTGAGGACACAACTCAGGGCACAGCATTTGGAGATCAGAATTTCCCTCTTGTCTGCCCTAGGGGGCACAATGACAGTTAATTATCTTGAAATAACATGTCATATACATATGTCATCTAGTATGACATTTAGTAAAAACAACCAAACTGATTAGTCTTTTATTTATTTTATTTATTTTTTTAAAATATATTTTATTGATTTTTTACAGAGAGCAAGGGAGAGGGATAGAGAGTTAGAAACATCGATGAGAGAGAGAGACATCGATCAGATGCCTTCTGCACGCCCCCTACTGGGGATGTGCCTGCAACCAAGGTACATGCCCTTGACCGGAACCAAACCTGGGACCTTTCAGTCCGCAGGCCGATGCTCTATCCACTGAGCCAAACCGGTTTCGGCTGGTTAGTCTTTTAAATAGAAACTTCTAAATTGTGTAAAATAATAAATAAAAATCACTTTTAGTTTGGTCTAAATAGAAGTGTTTAGTAGTAGTTTTATTTTTTGAAAGTTTTTGGGTGAGAAAGGCCTCAAGTGAATGGTGCTAATGTGGTGTTCAGACTACATCATTAAGGGGCAATTCCTTCTTGAAACGGATAGTACTCTATCTTTAAAGATAGTGCCTTATCTTTAAATTATTTTAGCTGATTTATTTATCTAACTGTGTGTGGGTGTATTTGATATCAATACCTCCTACACTTGCCAGGAATATGACAAGAATCATGTTTGTGTATATTGCATTGAAATTTTGAATAACCTTTTTACTAACTAACCTTTCACTTTCTAAAAGATGATTGTCACTAATTTTTAGTGTCCTTTCATAAATGTTCAAGCCCTGGTCCCAGTAGAGGGTTTCACATCTTTACAGTGAGTTTAGTGGAAAGGTACGGGTTTTGGAGCCAGAAAATCCTGGTTTCAAGTTCCAAATCTGTAACTAATTGACTGTGATTTAGTCTCATTACATTTGTCCCTTGAGCCTATTTTCTCATCTGTAAGAGAGACTAACAATTCTAGAGTTGTAAGGATTAAATAAAATAGTAATAATGTACTAGTATTAATGCCTGGCACATAGTAGGTGTTTAGTAAATGTTATTTCCATTCCTGGTAGCCATGTTTCTGGTACATTGTATCTGGAGTCCTCCCAGTACTGGAAGCATTATGTATTATACTCTAATATTTTCCACTTTTATTAATATGCTTTCTCAGCTTTATATTTCAAGTCCTGTTTTCATCTATTCATCATGATTTAAAACATATGTGTATGAGCAGTATGGTTGCTGGTTTATTCACAGAACGTTGACTCTGATCTGTATCTCTGAGCATATCTCAGAGAGTGAAAGCTTGTTCTCAAAGCACTGCTGCTGTGTAGATTGCATTATTTACATCAGACACTTTACTTCCTTTAGTTAATGGTTCAGTTAGAAGTAAATATATGTGCCCTTAGGCTATTAGGGAACTGACAAGCCACCATGCAACTTTCCTATGGCTTCCCAGACTCTGACTCATTTTAATTATGCCTTTCCCTGTGATTCTGTTGTACTGAGCTCAGACTAACCCTTGTGGCCATTGCTGTTCCATGGTGGGCAGCATTTAGGCTCTTGGACCCTGCTCCATGGTCTGGCTTCACCATTATCTTGACATACACATATGATGTCAGTACTAAGGCTGGTTGTCCCAGCCCTTAACCTCTGACCCAGAGTGAGGGTGGGCAAGAGCTGGGGATATCCTCCCACAGAATACTTTGGAATGCTACCTTCTACAGTGGCTCTGCTTTACACAACTGGGAAATAGTGTATCAGTCTTGTGAGTGAGAAATGTGAAAGCAATTGAAGAGAAAATCACCCTATATCATCCTATATAATAAAAGCCTAATATGCTAAGTGTCCAGTTGTCTGGTCATCCATTCAATCAATCAAAGCATACTATGCTAATGATATGCTAAGGCCGCTCACCTGCTTGCTATGACATCCACTGATCACCAGGGAGCAGACAGTCGACCCATCCCTCAGTTGCTATGATGCGCACTGACCACCAGGAGGCAGACGCTTAATGCGGGAGCTGCTCCCTGGTGATCAGTGCGCTCCCACAGGGGGAACGTTGCTCAGTCAGAAGCTGGGCTGATGGCTGGCAAGCGTAGTGGTGGTGGTGGCGGGAGCCTCTCCAACCTCCACAGCAGTGCTAAGGATGTCCGACTGCTGACTTAGGCTCGCTCCCTGTGGCAGTCGGACATCCCCCAAGGGCTCCTGGACTGCGAGAGGGTACAAGCTGGACTGAGGGACCTCCTCCCCCCATGTGCACAAATTTCATGTACCAGACCTCTAGTAATGGCATAAAATACATTCTGCCATCTTTGAAAGAGTACCTACTATTGACAATGCCAGCAGTCTAATTTTTGTAGTTTAGTAGATAAAATTGTTTTTTAAAAAATATATTTTTATTTATTTTTTAGAGAGGGGTGGGGAAGGGAAGGGAGAGGGTTAGAGAGATAGAAACATCAATAAGAGAGAAACATCACTGATCAGCTGTCTCCTGCATGCACCCCACTGGGGATGTGCTTTGTATTTTGTGGTATATATATATATTTTTAAATCCTCATCCAAGGATATGTTTAGAGGAAGGAAGAAGGAGAGAGAGAAAAACATCGGTCAGTTGCCTCTCATATGTGGCTTGTCAGGGAATTTGAATTTCTAGTAAGTTTCTGGTGGTCTTGGGAAGTTACTGTTCTAAGAGCTAACTGCACCTTGAAACTCTCCGACAGAAGGAATTTAGTGAAAGCATGGCTAGTATTTAATTTGGAGTTATTTCTAATGAAGTAGGCAAATACTTTAATTAAATAAAATTTTAATAGAGAATAGATCAGTGAATATGCATAAAACAATATATCAAATGTTATGGGTTAAGAAGTATCACCGTACATAGTTACCATTTTTATTCTTGTGATGAGAATTTTTAAGATTTACTTAGTAACATTGAAATATACAATATAGTATAAACTATAGTCACCATGCTGTTAATTACATCCTAGGACTTAATTATTTTATAAATAGAAATTTGTAAACTTTGACAACCTTTACTCATCTTACCCACTCATGACTCTGGAAACTGCCAATCTGTTTGCTGTATCTGAGTTTTGTTTTTGCCATTCCACATATAAATGAGATCATATATTATTTGCCTTTCTCTGTGTGACTAATTTCACTGAGTACACTGATTATATGATCCATCCATGTTACCACAAATGGCAGAGTTTTCTTCTCTTTATAGCTAAATAATATTACACACATACACACACACACACAAACACACAGGCAAAAAATAATGTGATATTTTTTCCCCTTCATTTATTAGTGAACATTTAGGTTGCTTCCATGTCTTAGCTATCCTGTCTAATAAAAGAGTAATATGCAAATTAATCATCACTCCACTACACCCATAAGTCACACCCACCATCTAATCAGGAGTGAGTATGCAAATTAACCCCAACCAAGATGGCTGTAGCCATGGAGTGAGCAGGAGGGAGGCTTGGGTTTTCCCAGTGATGAGGAAGCCAAGCTTTCCACACACCCTGGTGGGCCCAGGCCTCCACTTAAGGCTACAAAGTTTTAATTATAGAAGATAAATAAATACCAACAGAAATGGCTGCCACCACAGAGCGAACAAGGAGGCTTGGTTCCGCTCCAGACTACAAAGTTTCAGTTGATGAAGATAAATAAATCCCAGATACCAGGGCCTGCACTTAGGTTGCCAGGGGGCGTGGCCGGCCTGCAAACCACCGCAGGCCCCTTTGCCCAGGCTGCTCTATGCCCCAAGGGAACCCCCACCCTGATCTGGGATGGGACACCCTTCAAGGCAAACCAGCTGGCCCCCACCCATGCACCACGCCTCTCTCCTATCTAATATAAGAGTAATAAGCAGATTGACCATCACTCCAACACACAAGATAGCTACCCCCATGTGGACATAAGATGACCACCACAAGATGGCCAGCAGGGGAGGGCAGTTGGCAGGGACAAGGCCTGCAAGGGAGGACAATTAGGGGTGACCAGGCCAGCAGAGAAGGAAAGTTGGGGGTGACCAGGCCTGCAGGGAGAGCAGTTGGGGGGACCCAGGCCTTCAGGGGAGGGCAGTTAGGGGCAAATAGGTTAGCAGGGGAGCAGTTAGGCATCAATCAGGCTGTCAGAGGAATAGTTAGGTGGTGATCAGGCTGGCAGGCAGGCGAGCAGTTGGGAGCCAACAGTCCTGGATTGTGAGAGGGATGTCCGACTGCCCGTTTAGGCCTGGTCCAACTGAGATCAGGCCTAAATAGGCAGTCAGACATCCCTCCAGGGGTCCCAGATTGGAGAGGGTGCAGGCTGGGCTATGGGACATCCCTCTCCCCATGCCCGAATTTTGTGCTCCAGGCCTCTAGTTGTAAATAATGCAGAAATGAATATGAGGGTGCATATATCTTTCCAAGGTCAAATTTTTATTTTCTTGGATATATACCCAGAAGTGGAATTGCTGGGTTACATGTACTATTTTTAACTATTTGAGGAACCTCTATACTGTTCAGTTTATATTCCCACTGGCAATACATGTTTTTTTCCCCCCATATCCTTGCCAACACTAGTTATCTCTTATATTTTTGATAATAGTCATTCTAACAGATGTGTGGTGACATCTCATTGTATTTTGACTTGCATCTCCCTGATTATTAGTGAAATTGAGCACATTTTCATGTATCTATTGGCTATCTGTATGTCTTCTTTGGAAAAATGTCCCCTGCCAATTTTTAATTGGATTTTTTTTCTACTGAAAGAAATTAATTTTTAAATGTATTTAGGATATTAATCTCTTACTGCCTTTTCATTTTTGTTGATGGTTTTCTTTGCTGTGCAGAAACTTTTTAGTTTTCAGTCATACTAATTTATTTTTGTTTTTGTTATTCTTAGTGTCAGATTAAAAAAAAATCATTGCCAAGAACTATGTCAGGGAGCTTACTGTTTTTTATTTTCTTGTAAAAGATTTATGGTTTCAAGTCTTATGTTTATGTCTTTAATCCAACCTGAGATAATTTTTATGTATTGTAGTTTTATTCCTTTGCATGTGGCTATCCAGTTTCCCCAGCACCATTAAAGAAACTTCCCCCATTCAACATGTCCTTTCTCCATTCCATATTCTTGGCTCCATTTCATAAATTTATTGACCACATGTGCATGGGTTTATATCTGAACTCTCTATTGAATTCTATTGATTTATGTGTCTGTTTTAATGCCAATATATACTGTTTTGATTACTGTAGCTTTGTAATATAGTTTGATATCCAGAAAGTGTGGTGCTTTCTGCTTTGTTCTTTTGCAGAATTGCTTTGGCTATTTAGGGTCTTGAGATTTTATTCACATTTGATGATTGCTCTAGTTTTGTGAAAAGTGCCATTAGAATTTTTAGATTGCTTTCGGTATTATGGACATTTTAACCGTGTTAATTCTTCCAATCCAATAGAAAGCATAGAATATTTTCCCATATATTTGTATCATCAGATTTTTTTCATCAATGTCTTATAGTTTTCTTTTACCTTTTTGGTTAAATTTATTTATAGGTATTTTATTCTTTTAGATATAATTGTAAATGGAATTATTTTCTCAATTTCTCTTTCTGATATTTTGCTATCCTATCTAATAAAGAGGGAATATGCTAATTGACCATCACTCCATCACAAAGATGGCTGCACCCACAGCTGAGGCTAAGTTCCCATAAAGAGCCTTAACAAGCAATCAGGGACCTGAGGCTACACCCTCTTCCCCCACATCCTCTTCCTGGAGCTTGACAGGGGATCTCAGGCCATGACCCCACCTGGCAGGGCTTGACAGGGGACCTCAAGATGTGCTTCCCATCCTGGTGCTGGGCTAGGGGACCTCAGGCTGCTTCCCCTGCCCCAGTGTCAGCAGGGGGACCTCAGACCATGCCTCCCATCCAGCAGGGCTTGACAGGGGGATCTCAGGCCGTGTCCCCCACCTGGCGGGGCTTCATGGAAAACCTCAAGGAATGCCCCCAGCCCCAGTCTGGGCTGGGGGACCTCAGGCCACACCCCTTGTCCTGGTGCCAAGCCAGGGGACCCAACGCTACACCCTCTGCCTGGCAGGGCTTGATAAGGGTAGGACTGGCCAGGTCTAGATCTAGCCCAATGTGGGGGAGGGGCTGCTGGGTCTGAGTCTCATGAGATTTTAAGGTGCATGTGTGTGGATGGGGACTTGACTCTGGGGCCCATGGTGAGCTCCAGGTCTACCAGCCCCTGAGACTCTTGCAGGATCTGTCACTCACACATTCACAAACATACACGTCCACACACTCCCCTTTCATTCTTTCACTCACTCAGACTCTTCCTCACTGCTGTCCTGCCAGCTGCTATCTTGACTCTCTCTTCACTGATCTTTATTTTATTTAACTTTAAAAAAAACAGCTCTTTGTTTCATTGATCTATTCTATGGTCTTTTAAACCTCTACTTTATTTCTGCTCTGATCTTTGTTATTTCCTTCTTTTAACTAACTTTGTCTTTATTTGTTCTTGTTCTAGTTCCTTGAGGTGTAAGTTTACGTTGGTTGAGATTTTCTTGTTTCTTGTTATAGTCATTAATCACTATGAATTTCCCTCTTAGAATTGCTTTTGCTGCTTCCAGAAAAGTTTTGGTGTGTTGTATTTCAATTTTCATTTGTCTCAAGGCATTTTTTGATTTCTTCTTTGACATATTGGTTGTTCAGAAGCATATTGTTTAATCTCTACATATTTGCTTTTTCCAATTTTCTTGTAATTGATTTCTAGTTTCATATTATGTAATTAAAAAAAGATGCTTGAGCTGATTTTACTCTTTTTGCAATTCTTATGACTCATTTAGTGACCCAATATATGAACCATCCAAGGGACTCTTTCATGTATGCTTAAAAATGTATATTCTGTTCCTTTTGGATAGAATATTCACTGAATGTCTGTTAAGTCCATCTAGTTTAAGGCCAATGTTTCCTTAATAATTTTTTACTTGGATAATCTATTTATTGTTGGAGATGCACAGTCAGCTTTTAGTATTTCATTAGATGCCTGCCTCTCGGAATGCACCTATAGCTAGGTCCCTACATGGGTTTAAATTAGATGCCCACCCTTTAGGCTGCCCCCTTAAGATAAGCAAATAGGCCTCTTTCCCAGAAAGGCTGGCCTCTTTCCAGTCAGCGGTCTTTGTGCTGGGCCCAAGGGTGGGTGAGTCTGTGTGAACCCTTTAAGAACAGTTTTTCTTACTGCTATAACCTCATGTGTCTTGTGCTCACAAGCCTCATTTGAGTTTGAAGGGAGATATTTCTTTCATTTGCAGGTCTTAGCAGTTGGGGTGCTCAATGTGGGGTTCAGATCTCTTCACTCTTCAAGGAGAAGCATGTTGTTTGTAGGTTGTACTGCTGAGGTGGAGTTTTTGGCAAGACTGTGTCTGAGCCTCTCCTGCCTGTTTCAGTGCATGTTTTAATGTATATGAATCACTCAGCTAGTGTTGGAGAGGAGATTATTATGTAGGTATGTTCAGGATCTTCCTGTGTTACATCTTGAGCCAGCATGCTGTATATTTAATTTCTACGGGAGGTGCTATGTGGTCACAAAATACTTCTACCCGGGCCATCACACAAACCAATGTTATCTGCATGCAAACATAAAATGAACTAATGTGGTTTTCAGAATTCTAAGAGGGCGCTCACTATCTCTCACTTGCTGGTGTACACTCCCCTTCTCTCATTTAATGCAATATAACACAAATTGCTTTGAAGTGATTTTGCAGACATAATTACGTCCCTAATCCAGTGGCTTTAGGAGGGATTATCTGAGTGGGCTTCACCTCATCAGGTCTTCTCTTGCAAGTGTTTGGGCCCCTTTTGCCAAAAGATTCAAAGAGTTGTCTCAAGGGACTTTCTCATTGCTGAGTTTGAAGGTGCAAGGAATGCGAGTAGTCGGAGTTGAGTGGCTCCTAGCCACAGACTCAGTGAGACTCATATCCTGCATCTGTGAGGAACTGGGTTCTGTCATAACAATTTAAGCTGCAAAGAGGATCTTGAGCTCCAGATATGAACCATTTAGTAGATACATTTATTTTAGCCCTGTAAGACCCTGAGCAGAGAATCTATTGTGCCTGAAATTCTAACCTAGAGACCCGTGAGCTAAGAAATGAGTATTGGTTTAAGCCTTGGTTTGCACTAATTTATTACAGCAGCAATAGAAAAGTAAAACAACTGAATATTTTGCTTCACAAAATTGCAACTATGATTTGTTAAATATTTATTGATGTTAAATCCATATTACACCAGCACAACAACCCAAAGTAATATGATAGTACTATTTTTTTTATAAATACAACATAAAAGATGGCAAAATAAAGCTACTTAATCCCAAACCCAGAAAATTAGCAAAAAGTCACATTCAGAAAAATTTGGCAAGTAAGGTATGACATAGGTCATAGTACTACAATATAGGTAGGTCCATGAGGGACTTTGTATAGTATCTTAAGTTCCATATTAGTAATGCATAGAAGTGTGGCCAAAGACGCTTGTACCACTGCATGGAACATCTGCCACCCGGTGCTCAAGCCTATTAATCATTTCAAACCTGGTTGGTTGCTATTCTTACAAAGAAGTAGAAAGCTGTACATGTGAAGCAGTAATATGAAATATATGGGGTGGTACACATAAAAAAATTACTGTAAAAAATACTATGTATTGAATTGAGTAACTGAGCTTAGAGAGTTCAATATTTTTATTATAAATAATGAAAGATATATGTGTTTTGCATAGGAATACAGTGTTTTCTTTTCATAGCAAAGTACCATTAAAACCTCATGTTTTATAAAATTAGGCCAAATTGTTTCTTCTTTTTAAAGTTTATTGGTTCCGACTTAAAACCATCAAGTCTGGTCAGAGTCATCTCAATCTAGCTGATGCAAAATCATATGCATTTAAAAATCAGTCTTTGCTGAGATGCCTTTACAAACTTCTCAACGGTGCGGCACGTTCTTAAAGCAAGGTTTCATGTGAGCAGGCATGTGAACTGGTATTTTCCATTCACCATGTCTTGGTGCAGTTGAAAAAAATATATTATGGCACAAACCTGTTTTTGTCTCTCCTAAGTCTCCATTTCCTTCAAGTAGACTAGATGCTACAGGCAATGTCTCTCTTACACCAATCTTGCAGTCTCAGTCCATTGTCAACTTGCTCTAAACATCTAAAATCATCAATTACTATACAAACTCAGACACACTACATTTCCATAGCACAGGTGCTCCAACTTCCAGTTGGCCCTAGATTCCCTGACTTGTGAATGGCTGATTTTTTTTTCCACCTACATGGGAGATTAATTTTCAAGAAAACCTGGCCTTTAACATGTCTCCTGCCCTTCTACTTTTATCTACATGGATACAGTGTAGTAAGTATGTTGGTAGCCTTTTCCTTCATTCTTCTCTCCTTCTTTCAAACTCCTGTTTCCTCCAAATGCTGTATGCCTTGGTTACTTAGGTGGTTTGGATGCCTTTCCTGGAATGGACTAATATATTTATGCTCTATTCAGAATACTTTATATTATTTGTATTTAAATTAGCCATTTAATATGGGTTGTAAAATAAGCTTTCTACCTAGGTAGCATGAAAGGAAATAAGACACATAAAAAAGGTCAAGAATTAAGGTGTTACCCTTATTAGAAAACACTTGACAGTATTATATTTAAGGCAAGTAATTCCCTCCTTATGATTTAATATAAAACAGTTTGCAAAGACAAAGCATTAACTTGGATTCTTTTCCTCTTCCTCTTCCATCCTTACATATTGCACTGGGTTCACTGTAGCTGTCTGGATACACTGCCGCTTTAGAATCATTTTAGTATTTTCGTGGTACAATTGCTTCATGTTATGCATTGCACACTATCATGTTGTGTAGCACCTAAAGCTAGTGTTCAAAGGCTCTTTGATAATACAAATTGTGGTTACCTTTAGCATTTCAGACCACTTTAATCACAGCAATTCAAAAGTTTTCCTGTGCAATGTGTACATTTCTATCAGCATCACCTACTTAAACTCTAAGTTTGGTATAGCAAGTAAAAAAAATATTTTGGTTTCTTTTCTTATAGTCAAAGGTATGGTTTTGCCTTTTACACAATGACAAAGGCATATGCTGGTCAAGGCAAGGGTGTTTCAGTGTTCAGCTTTAACAAGAATGTCGGATTACAGGTCCTCACTCTCCACCAGGCCGGCATTCAGTGTCAGAGGAGATGGGCTGGCTTCAGGCTGGAACGCTGCTCTGATGTCTAGTCCCTGGTCTGAAAGTGCTGCATAGCGACTGGCTGAAGGCCGTACTTTTTTTGGCTTGGTGCTCTGTGGCTGCTGGTGCCACTGGGCTACAAAAACAAAAACAGGCGTTTTTAACCATGATTACTGAAAGGCCTTAGATGGTTCAAATAAATACATGTCTTGGACATATTCCAGGCACATGTTCCTTATGAAGATTGGATACATTGATGGAAGAAATCCTAAAATTTAACAATAGTTTTGCATTTTATTCATAGGTTGCCGTGTTACTATCTGTACAGGGTATTGGGACTATAACAGCTGGATAATAAAGACCAAGTGTAGTTTATTTTTATTTGAAAATAAATATTTGCTATAGCACAGGGAATCCTTTGAGATAGTCTCTTAAGTTTTCTAATTTACCTGCCTTCCCTTTTTTAATTTTCAGAATTCTTAATGTATAAAATACCACAATAAATAGAGTAGTTTGGTCTTCTGGATGGATCTTTTAACAGTGATCTATAGAAAGGAATTAGGCAGTAGGGAAATATGGGTTACTCATTTTCTGAAAAACCTCACGCAGTTATTTCTCATTTAAGAAGAGATAAATTCTTAAATTTTTCTAGTGATTTTCTCTGTCAATAGATCACATAATGCTATTGTACTAGTTTGTAAATTCAGTAAAATGATTTTATTTAAATTTAGGATGCATAATCACAAATCTTGTTGTTCAGCTGCTTAAGCTATATTAATGAGAAAAGCACTAAGCCACAAAAATATGCATTCCACAATCAATGGTACACACACTCAGAGTGCAATAAGACATTGTGATAGGATTATAATATAAAGAAATGTTAAAAAAAAAAGGCAGTCATTTGCAAAACACAATAACAAGCGTCATGTGAAAAACATGTGGTTATGCCTTTGCCTACAGTTAACGCCTAAGGTACGCTTGGGTAAGGAAGCCACAACTTGACTAGCCAACATGCATAGTTTGCTAATAATGCAAAGTTTCTGCATGATACTTGGGTGTTTGTTCTCCTGGTGTAGTTCACTATTAATGTCGAGAAACTATAAATAGAAAGAGAAAGAACAATATGAAATTTTTGGCAGAAAAACACTAGTTTATAAGATTAAATAGCGGTAATGTGATTTGCTGTGCAGACACCTGGTTTTCCTAATTAATGGATAAATGCAATAAGATGGAGTGGCACTCACTGTAAACGTCCAGCCTGGCAGTACAGGATACAATCCCAGCTTCATTCTTGGCTGACACGGTGTACCACCCTGCATCTTCTTTTGTGGCTCCCTGAATGAGCAGGCAGATGTAGCCATGATTGTCCTGGTGCATGCTGGAGAAAAGGATAAGGCCATTAGGGTTCCAAATTTGTAAAAAGTAGCTTTGAACACGAAGCATCATTTTTAATTAGGTCATTAGAAACAGAATAGTGTGAGCAGGCGATAATAGGGTCATACTTATTCTGGAGAGGCTGCCAGCCCCATTAAAGTTAATGGGAGAGAAGAGCAGACGTCAAGAGGTTGAATAAATCTGCACACTTAATTTCTAGTTAAGGATCTGCCTTTACCAAACCACTGAATAGTTTCTATCACCATTGCAGCAAATGAATTCATCTTTTCTTTTAGGTATAAAGATAAACACAAAAAAAATCACCATGAGATTAAATTAGAATGTGCTTCATTGCATACCATTATAGCTTCTTTTTAAAGGCTTAATCACACATTAGAGAGTGATTTTTGTTTTGGATGTCATTAGTAACATGACTCCCACACAGATTTACGTGCTAGGTGAACCGTGTTTCTACGTATCATTAGGATTAGATTAATTTGTCCTATAGTCTCACCTCACTCGGTCAGTGCTGTGAGTGAGTGATTCATTTTCTTTCTTCCAAAATATCTGAGGTGGTGGCACTCCTGAAACACGGCATTCCAGCCTCACTGGGTACCCGTCAGCAACACCGGTGTTCTGCAGCTTCTCGATAAACACGGGGGGTTTGTGTGCCTCTTTGGCTAAGAAAATACGACATGAATGATTTATCAGTGATAGATGAAAGGAGCACTACGAAGAATTCAGAAGCTTTTTGAAATATTCCTTGAACGGATCTTTTATGACACTATTTGTCACTTCAGAGGTGGCACGATGCTAGTCCTCTATCCACATTATTCTTTCACCAAGGAAGGTTACTATGCTTCATCCCACTCATTTGTTTCCTCAATGAATTCAAGCTTGACAGGCCCACGCAGTCCACTGGCCATCTGCTCCACAGAATGCTTTTCTGACAGACTGTGTGAGACTCCTAAGTCATTGCCAGCAGCTGGGATGGCTTCACTGCTAATTGTAACCTCGCAGGCCAGCCTTTACCAACCACTGCCACCTAGTGGTGTTGAGGAGGACACATGTCTCTAGGATTTGGATCCACTTCAATTTCTCTCCCTGCTATCTGAAATGTTTGCTATGAAGATTCTGAAACTTTGTAAGTGATGGCTTCAGTGAGAAGTACTGTAGGAATTTAAAAGAGGAAACATAAAGGAAAGGCATTGTCATCTAACTTTAGCAGCTTTAACTAGTTACCTATAAATTACAGATTCCAATTTGTATTTGAAGGGCTATGAAAAGACCTTGAAGGAAGGATCACTTCATTAGTCTGAAAATTCAGAACTGTTCATAACACTCTAATTATCACCCTCCAATGGGAAATTGTTTTCTTGGATCTGAGGTAGAAACAATTTCAGAGAAAATAAGGTTCAGTTTTATTTTCTTGTGAGCTACCAATAATGAATTTGAGGATACATGTCTTTCTCCACCATTTTCTACCTTCTGGAGTGATAAATATATCGAAGCAAAGCTAAGGGAAAAACAGGTGAAGATCCTAAACATTGTATCTGACATTTTCAAATACCCAACCAAGACTATCTAAAAAATATATATTTTTTATTGATTTCAGAGAGGAGGGGAGAGAGAGAAACATCAGTGATGAAAACCATTGATTGGCTGTCTCCTGTATGCCACCTACTGGGGATCAAGTCTGCAACCTGGGCATGTGCCATGACAAGAGAATAGAGCCATGACCTCCTGGTTCATAGGTCAATGCTCAACCACTGAGCGACACCAGCTGGAGTAGAGGGTAGTATTTTTATTGAACTTTACATGGTTATTTGACCTAGGCTATTTTGGGGAAATAGGAACAGACCACTTTTAGTATTCTTTCTGGGCCTAGTTTTTAAAAGAGTATAAAATGTATAAAAAATGTCTTAATGGCATAGCTACTCACCATTAAGAGTAGCAGTTACCATTGCAGAGCATTGCTATGGAGCGTACTGGTGATGCAGAGCTTCATAGATTTAATCCTTATAAAACATACGAGGCATCATGTTCCTCATTTTTCATATGGAGAAGTGAAGCAGCAGAGTTATTTTATATATGCCTAAGGACACAGCTAGTAAGCGAGAGCTAGGATATGGTGTCAGAGACTTTGCTTCCAATTACTTTGTGTTGCCATGTTCTAACAGAGATGTTTCTTAGACCTCAAGAGTCAGTCTTGAGGACAGGCAGCACATTTGACAGGAGAAAACCAAAGGATTTAGTCTGATGAGGGAGAATTAGAGAAATGAGGGAAATCAATCCTAGTGCATAGTATACTGAATACTACACACAAAATTGTAAAGCATGGTCTACATATTGACTGCTACTATATTTCTTCAAAGAACGCAGTGGCTCTCGGTGTTTGGAAGAGCACTAGAGTCAGCAGACTCTTTGAGACTGGCCCTTAGCTGACTAATGGAACCCGGGCAAGTCACTTAATTTCTCTAATTCCCACATCCCTAAAAATAGGATGAACATTTGCTCTAATTATCTCATAGGGCTGTTGTAAGGACTAATTGAGATAATGTACATGAGGAATAAATATTGTTTCTTTTTTTACAAGAAGGATATCAGACTCTTATGTCCAACTCCTAAGGATGGTATAAACCTTTCCATAAAATTCACTGTCCTTATCTAAGGGAAAGACTTCATATAACAATACTTTTACAAAGTTGACCAAACAGTATAATCAAATCAAAAGGCAATTTGGAGTTTAATGTGACTATGATATTGGGGGTAATGAAATGTTTAAAATTTTGGATTTTGAAATTGGTATACAGTAGGTCCTTGGGTTACGTCGAAGATCCATTCCTATGGCGTGACATAATATGATTTTCGCTGTAAGTAGGAACCTGCCTACATAAGCACCTGAGTCACTCACATGGAGCCATATACACAGCAGTAATGAATTGAAACAGTAAAAAAAGTTTAAAAGATAACAATTCCTGACCTTTACTTGTGGTAAATAAATAATAAAAAATAAAGTATGTATGTACATATGTACATACATTGAAATGATGGAACTTTTTAAAAAGTAAATAAATGGGAGATAGTGATGTAACCACTACAAGATGTACGTCAGTCCGACATAACCCGAGGACTGCTTGGATGTTATTTTAAAAGCTGAGTCTAGCTTCAGAACTTCATGCATAAACAATTCTTATACAGCAAGTTTGGTTCTTGGAGCCCATGCTGCTGCTTACTGCCTTTTTCTTATGTAACACTGAGGTCAATACATACACACAAGTAGGATGACCCAGAAAAGCCCAAATCCCTTTCTCTCTTGGCCAGGCTAGAAGGGAAAAATAAATAAATAATGGCTACACTGAAGAAAAATTAGTTTCTGACTTGCTAAGCCTTACAACACCCCCTAATTAGCTATTTTGATGATACAATCTATTTTTCAGCAGTTTGAATTATTCTCCATATTGGTTACTGGTGTAGGATTGGTTCACATTTCTAAATCTGATGGTCATTCTTGGAGAGAGGAATGATTCGCAGCTGAGCCTACCTGCAACCACAAGCTCCAGGCTGAACGAGTTCTGTCCTGCTCTGTTAGTGGCTATACACGTGTAGATGCCGGCATCTCGCGATGTGACGGGCTCTATGATCAGAGAGTGCACCCCGTTCTCACGTACAAGCATCTTGTGAGCACTGTCGGGGCGGACTGGCTTTCCATCTAGTTGCCAGCTTAGATCTGGGGTTGGTAACCCACTGACCTAAACCAGGAAGAAAATGCATATAAATTTCTTTTAATATTAGAACAATGAAATCAAGAGCTAAGAAACCATCATAAATTCCTCCCTTGGTAGAACAAAAGATGACTTTTAGAATCAGCTCAGGTTCTTTTTTTTTTGCTTAAAACCTCTCAATGGCTTCCTAAGCACTTGTGAGTTCACTTTTAAACATTTCTTATTAGAGTAACCTAGAGAAATGGGGATTTTAAAAAAACTTCTGTCATCATCTTTACCTCACCAAGAGTTATAAAGATTACTGGGATGATGTCAGCAAAAAGATTTCTCACCAGAATAACTGAAACAAATACTCATCTGCCATTTATACACTATGAGCCTCTCGTCAAAGAGTTGCCATAGCTGTGGAGACGGTGGTGTATCTATCAGCAAATAGGGCTATTACTATTATTTGATAATCCTTGAAACTAACAAGAACAATACAAAGTCACCCAGAAAGCCATATCAACAAATTAGCATCACAATGGAAACATCATAAAATCTTGAGACCATGACAATTGTGTAGGCCAGAGATTAGACAAAAGCACATTGAATTGCTAATCACAAGTTGTGCTGTGAAAGGTAGGGATGGCTGCCATCTGTCAACTCTTCTAGCCTTGCCTATGAATGAGGAGAAAAACACTCCTAAGGAAGGCCTTTCTACCCAGTGCATAGTTACTAGTGGAGAATTACATACAGAAAGATGTTAGCTGGACTGCAAAACGATTTTTTTTGAAGGCCCAGCTCTGCCAAAATCAGCCAGAGAACTCATAAATTCTCTTCCCGCTTCGTGATACTCATTTCTACTTTCTAAAAGATGCCTCTTTCCACATGTCACAAAGGTCCAGAGAATTTAAAGGAGAAATGTTAAGTACGTTTAAATTACTGGTCCAAAGGATGCAGAGATTTGGAAGCAAACAGCAGTACAGTAGTTAGGCCACATGGCTTCTGAGAGGGTCATGCTCTATGTTCTCCCATCTATCCACTCCCTATCCCCAGCTCTCCACATACACTGTTGTTCCCTGTCCAAGGCCACTGGAAGTGGAATGTTTTAGAAAGAGGGAGTGGATACTTTTGGTCAGATTCCAAGTCTTTCCCAAGTGTGGAAACAGAGGGGCTCTGCTTGTTCCCACTGTACTAGGTCAGAACAAGATGAGCAGGACCCTGCACTGCTGAGGCCACAGTGTATTTAGGACAGAAGCCTGAAGCACTGTGTACTCTCAGCCCACCTCATTCACAGTGCACCTGTGCCAATGGACAGAGTTTAAGGCAAAGGGAAAATGCTGGATTCTACTATCCCTTTTCTAATCCCACCTTTCTTGTTTGCATAAGAAAGCCTGATCTCAGGAATTTAAGGTCATTATAATCAGGTCATAATTTAAATAGATCATTTTAATCTTTTTATATGTTTCTACAAGATATAATTTTTGTACAAAGTGCTTTTCTAGGAGATAGTGGCACATGGGAAAGCTTAAATATATTGATTTACTTTTTTGTAAAAACAAACTGCCCAAATCCTTTAAATCTACATTTGTGCTTTGCAATCCCAAAGAGAGCCAGCAGAGGGAGCCTAAATGTTTCAAAACCTTATCCATATTTAAGATCTAAATTTTAAATTTAAGATCAATAAGTAATGGGGAAAACAAAAAGTTTTCCAGAACAGTGGTTTTTAAACATTTTTTGCCTTAAGCTCTTTTGAGAAATGGATGAAAGCTTTATCACACACACTTGTGTGCAATGTCAGAGTTCACATATGTAGTCAAACCTGGCCTCCTGGAGTTCAGAAGCCCTGCTGTACAAAATGGGCGAAAGACAGCTGTCACTCTCATTTCTTTTAGAAATGCCATATGACTAATGAATACATTTGTTATTTCAACAAAATGAGAAAGGATAAAACCTCCCAGGGGCTTTCTAGAACATTG
This sequence comes from Lasiurus cinereus, assembly GCA_011751065.1. NCBI lineage: Eukaryota > Metazoa > Chordata > Mammalia > Chiroptera > Vespertilionidae > Lasiurus > Lasiurus cinereus. The sequence goes on along the minus strand of JAAGEH010000014.1, from coordinate 9,101,005 downwards.
TATATGGGGCCCTAAGAAACGAGCATATTTACTGAATGTTTAAAAGTGAAGGAAAAGAATGATTCAAAACAGTAGAATATACATATCCTGTATATTTCACTGCTTTTTCTTTCTCTTAAGCTGGAACACATATTAAAGATGTCTATTTTATATAACTTTCCCAAAAGAAACTAAAGAGAAATGGCAATGAGGGGAGAAGGGAGATGATTAATTTATAGACAATGGCAAACTCTTACTTTGCAGTCCATTCTGCAGAGTTTTCCTTCTTGCACAGTCAGGTTTCCAGGAGCCTGCAAGAAGTGAGGTCTGAAGAACCGCTCCTGGATGGGTTCATTTTCATCTCCACTGTCCCTGGATCTAGAACGAGGCCTTGGAACAGGATAAATGGTAGACAGTAGTTATTTCCAGGCTCTTAGTCATCTGTTGTTTGTTTTTCTTTAAAGTAATACATATATATATGGCATCACAGTTAATCAGCATATTTCTCTAATATATATAACAGAAAAATATGCTGATTAACTGTGATACCATAATGGGTCAACCGGACAGGAGAGGAGGAGGTTGTGCAAGCAGTGTCGGGGGTGTGGCGGCAGGGCCCTCTGCGTGCCTGCGCTGGGGGAAGAGCCTGGTCAGCAGCTGCCGAGACTGCTTCAAGGGCAGGAGAGGGAGGCAGGGCCGGACCTGCAGAGGCTACGGCTGCTGTGAGGCCCGGGGAGCCAGGCAGGGCTGGACTGGCAACTCCAGGGTGGGCAGTGCAGCCTTACAGCAGACAGCAGGGCCGGCTTGGCCATAGCTGCAGTGACCCGCGAGCAGGCAAGCTGCCCGAGGCAGCACCCAGCAGGGCCCACTTGGCCATCACCTTGGCAACCGGAAGCAGGCAAGCCGCCTGCAGGCAGCACCCAGCAGGGCCCGCTTGGCCATGACCCTGGAGCAGGCAAGCATGGCCGGCAAACAGCACCCAGCAGGGCCTGCTTGCCTATTGCCACCATGTGGAGCAGGCAGGCCCTGCAGAGAGAGAGAATGATGGGGAGTGGGCCTAAGCTATCAGGGGCTTCCAGATTGGAGAGGGAGTAAGGCCAAGCTGAGGGATCCCCCCACCTGCATGCATGAATTTCGTGCACCAGATTAACTGTGATGCCATAATGGGTCAACTGGACAGGAGGAGATTGTGCAAGCAATGTCGGGGGCGTGGCGGCAATAATATAATACCCTTGCCTGATTTCTACCTTCAAGATTTACATATAAAAATGTCAGCAAAGCAAAATCTTGTTTCGTTTAGAAATTTCTTATAAAAGTTTGCCAATTACACATTTTACACAATTCTGCTCTCTTAATCTTAAAGCTAGTATAAATCATAAAAGGGGAAATTGGAGAAAATGGTATATTTTATATTAATGCTTTTTACCTAAATAAATATTTTGAAAGCTGTATGAGAAATAGCAATAACTGTTGCTCATTTATCACCAATTCTTTTTCAACAGAAATTACTATAACTTTCCACTGTGATTTCAAATACTATATAGAAAATTAAGTTTATTATTTTATGAAAATTCAGTATCTTTAGAATCAAAATTCTTTCTCATATTAACCAGGAAAACAAATTGCATTTTAAGGCAGGTTTTTTTTTTATATCAGTTATCCATGTACTTAAGACACTTTTTTTTAGTTTCATATAATGTGCAAATCTCCCAGATCTTGTGCTTCTCTTGTTTTTAAGTTTCAGGTTGCTAGAGGCATCTTTAAGAGCAATACAATTTTCAAGGGCAGGGAAGACTTAAGAAAAGAGCAAGATGTTGAATGCACAACATCAAGATAATGCCTGTAATCATTAGAAACTAAGTTTAAAAACACTTCACTAGAAAAAGTAAGAGTGGAACAAATAAGACTGGTATGTAATACATTAATAATATCACTTTTTAATATAGTTTACTCTCTACAAATACAGATGTAATTTTTGAAAGAGTGCTTTTTCAGTGGCACATGGGAAATCTTAGATATATTAAAGACCATAAGAAAAGCAGAAGAAAATAATACAAGAGAATGGATATGCTACTAAATATGTGTGTGTGCAATCATAGATACAGGTCTAGGATCCTGTGAACAGATGTTGCCACAAAAAAGTTAGATTTGCACATGCTTAGGTGCCCGAGTTTTCAAATGTTGCACAAAGGGCTCTGTGGGTCCAATCACATGAGGCATCACAGATGCACCATTTGTTTGGTGCTTACTCAGTTCTTCCTGGTGCTTATTTGTTCTTTTCATCAAGGGTGTTTGCATCTGTGGCCCCTAGTTTATTGTCATGCTCTGTCTATAAAATATTTAAATAGGAACCAAGATGACAAACTGGTTGACTTATATTATTTTCTAAGTGCAGATGTGTTACTAAGAAGTAATATCCTTTCCTCAGCCCTGCTCATCAGGATCCTTACATAAACTCAGGGCAACTAGGAATGGAAAGCACACATTATTGTTAGCAGATATTTGTTGAGCATTTAAAATATGAAAAATATCACCTCTAAGGTTAGGTCTAAAAGAAACTGTTTTGAATGAAGTATCTGAAAAATGAATACTCACAAGTCAGCTGGTTTTAAGAAACCTTAGTGGCAATAATTCATAATGGTCAATCCATACAGCTCTTGGTTTTGAACATTTGTGTAGCATTTACTAGTATTTTCATGCCATGTAAAGATGCTGAGTTAGTGACGGTATATCGGAGCAGGCTTAGCACACTTTAGTAAATGTTTGCTCCCTTCCTCTTTCTCAATTGCAAAGTAGCGTAGTCAAGGAGCCGCAACTGTATACATTTTAAGGTTATATTCACATTCTGTCTTCAACTCTGTGACTTTTATGGACACCATAATTCTAAGAGTGTTGATCTTATAGCAATAAAATAATAGTGACACTTGTAGAAAGGAACATTTGAAATACCTTCTGACATGAGGAAGGCCCGAGGGAGAGCGGGGACTGCGACCTCTCTGGTTGACAGCCTGTACCATTAGCCGTCCAGTACAACTAATGCGGCCCTGTTGGAGACAGCGTGAGAAGAAGTTAGTTGGTATGCAAAATAACCGTCCATTCTCCTATTCTCCATAGCAAATCAATGTGCCATGTTAGCGATGATGCCACCCCTTCTCAGAAATGTGCTATCCCTGGGTTCAGTAAGCTTTGCTGTTTTATCTGGGATGATATTTAACTGTGATCTGCTAAGGTCTCCCTAACACAGGAAGCTGAGTTGTAAAATAACTACTGGTTGTAGCTAATTTTGAAATCAAACCACATGATTTTAGTTTTCTGTTAGATCTCCTCAGTAATATATTCAATAAGTATTAGTAGTATCCCTTCCAAAAGCCACATAGTAAAAGAGGTGGCAGCATGGTAACGTGAGCATTATGAAATAAGTATGCATAAGGATGACAAGGAGAGCATAATGAGTATGCGATGCCATGTTTGCATGAAATCAACGTGTTTGAGATTTGAAGACCGGAAGCAGTTAAGTGTGGGTCATATGATAAGGGCCTATCTAATAAAAAGCTATATTTTCTCTCTGAAATTTGGCAACTGAAAATTTGATAAATGCTGTCAGATGGATAGACAAAAGTAATATTTACAAGACCCACATGACATGAATAAATCACCCATTGTTACTCTGCTTTTTGTTTTAGCCCTTTCTCCTAAATTTCCCCTCACTATTACAAGCAGAATAGCAAACTAGATGATTTTTCTCCTCCACTCTCTCAGCTCCCAGGAGAATGAGCAGATGTACTTATAAATTCAGACAATGGCCAAAGGGGAACAGCAGGGAAGGAAAAATGAGAAGCTGATTTAACATGGATTAGACTAGGGCAGTGGTCAGCCTAACTCATTAGTCAACAGAGCGTCACACTGCAGCTCGCGAGCCTCAGTTTGCCGACCACTAGACTAAGGGATTCTCTCTTAAGGTTGAAGAGTAGCCCCATGTGCCTTTATAGTCAAAATTTACCACCAACTCCTATTTTCATTTCAAGTTGCCAATACAGACAGGTTGCAGAAGCATGAGGTGCTCTGTATGGTCTGAAGAACTGCTTTCTGGATGAGGGCGAGGACACTGGTAGAGGGGACACAGGAAAGAACCCATAGCAGGGTATAGGGTGAGGCAGGGACCCAGGTAGTGGGGTCTCTAGATCTTCCCAGAGCCGGGACTTCTTGAGGGCCATTACCACTCAGTAAAGGCAGAGAGGTTTAATGTGGACACAAGGAATGTAATACAGTCAGGAGAAGAATCAGGAATCACCCAATAGAATGAGGTGGTCATGTGAAGCACTCTCAAGTAGTCTTTATACCATTAGACATGTAAATTCCTCTAGCACTCACAATATTTGCTGTCAAGGTCACAGTTAAAAAAACATGACTTTTTCTAAAAATTTCCAGGGAGACGTGAAGTATAACATTATAGAGGAATTATTTCTAACTTAGATTAATTGTAGCTTAAGTTCAGACCGCATCATATAAATTCTCATGTGCTGAGTTCTTGGCAAGCACTTGATTCCCTAAGCTAGCTTAAAATCTGAAAATTAATTTCATCTAACCCTTCCAAATCTATACCTGCTGTAGAAATCTAAACGTGACTTGCTTAGAAGACACCCATTATAAATTACGTCTGACGCATCCTGCTAGGTACTTTAACAAATGAACATGTAAGAGCCATGATTCTTTTTGGAGTCTGAGGACAAGATAGTGTATGGTTTGTTCTACACAAATACCTTAAACTGTACTGACCTATGGGATTTGGCTTCCTTGTTTGCTTTGTTGCTTACAAATAATTTTAATTTGGATAGATTAAAATAAATTTGTATAATCTGGATAGATTTTCTCCCTTGTGTTCTAAAACCCAGAATATCCACAAGGGAAGTTAATATTAACGAATCATTTATGTAAGTTAGAAAAAAATATTCTAGCCTGTATTTGAGTCTTGGCTTTCTTAAAACTTGGAGCAAATCACTGATTTTATTTAAGCCTTTCTTCTTCTATAAAAACCGGGGTCTGGCTTATAAGGATCTTGTAAAGATTAATGATATAACCAAAGATGATACTGTAAATATCAAATGGAACAGTAATCCAGCCTTTTCCACCAGGCATACATAAAAAGACCCCCAATGGATAGTACCAAACTCTATATATACTGTGTTTTTTTTTCCCTATACATATACCTATGATAAAGTTTAATTTATAAATTAGGAATAGTAAGAGATTAACAATTATAACAATATACTACAATAAAAGTTATATGACTGTAGTCTCGTGGTCTCAGAATACCTTTTACTGTATATATAGTGTGAATATGATGATTCATGGTCTGGTGGGGCAGAGTGGGACATCACACTACTCAGCTTATGAATGATAACTTATTAATTGTTTATTTCTAGAATTTCTCATTTAATATTTTTGGACCACAGTAACTGAAATTGTGGATAAAGGGGACTACTGTACCTGATGTCATAAATTATCATTAAATTCACCATTACGGTATTGGGTCACTAAGCACCTGAGACTGTACATGGACAAGGTGATTTTTAGGGGTCCCAGCAACTTGGCTGACTCCAATCTAATTTTCCAAGTGGATACACTTTAAGGTATGCTCTTATCTCCTATTTTTGGATTCTCTCAAATACCTCTTTTAACCAGTGGCCCGCCCCCACCCTCCCTTGCCTCTCAGTGCTCTTAATGCTGGGATAAGCCCCAGGCATCTTCGTATGACACTCCCTAGGTCTAGAGTCAATGGGTTTGTAAACCAGTTTTATACTTTATTGTTGAGGAACTTTAGGAAGGTAAGTTAACTGGCTAAATTGCCTTATCTGTAAAATAGAACCATTTAGTTAATCCCTTATGGATTCTTATGAAAATTAAATGAGTTAATAGGTGTAAAATACTTGGTACTGTGTTTTACATGTACTCAATGCTCTAAATGTTGAATATAGATATAATAACAACAAGATGGATATGAAGCATTCCTTAGAATTGTTAAGTACAGTGTTTTCTCCATGTAATGGAGTTCTGTACCTCTCTCCTGTGTCTCCTGCCTTTCTTTCTCTCTCTCATTAGGATGTAATTTACTACAAAAAAAACAACACCAACAAAATATGTACTCTTAACACAGGGGACAGAATATGTGGAGATCAACCTTTTTAATTTTTGCTGGTGCTTGAAAGGGGCCACGCACACAGGAAGGTTCAGGTGTTGGTTTATGTGAGGGCAGCATTTGAGTTAGGAGATGAAAGAAATATATCTTCATTCTAACCATTTGATGATGCTTAGGGTAAGCTCTGCCTCCTGCCCTCTCAAAAAGAAAAAAAAAAAGGGTAAACAGGATGGCATCCTACTCTACACATTACACAGTTCTACAATGTTTTCACTGCTACCTCTTAGAACCATATACATAACTACTGCCACAGATATTTCCTTAATATCCCAAATTTAAGAGAAAGGATTGTCACCTTTTTACTCGAACATCTTTCTTCACTTCTGAACATAAAGGGGGGCAGACTTATTAGTTTGATAATACAATATTGGGCCTAGGTTTACAGTCATTAGCACATAAAACAGAGTTTATTGTATTATTATTTATTAATCATTATGTTATTTTCCATATGAACAATTGTAAACCTTTCCTTGCCACCACCCTGTATATTATTAAATCAATAAATGACCAGGAACGTTTAACGAACATGCAAACTAACAAGATGTATAATTTTGACATTTGAAAGAAAAAAAAAAATCCAGAATTCAGTGAAGCACTTTTGAAAAGATGCCTCTAGTGTGTACAATTAAAAGTGCAGGTTTTTAATTCTGAATGTTTTACTTATGAAGAAGATCATACAACATTAGCATTAGGTAATGTTAATCATACCAATGTGCCAATTAACCCTAATAATCATCACAATTAGAAGGCTCTACTGCACATTAATGCTACTACATTTACTGTTAACCTTCTCATTTCTTTCTGCTTTATTAACACATGAAGTAATAATGGAAGTGAATATTTAAAGTGAAGATTGAAATGAGTCAAGCAACCTTTTAATGCTAAAACAAAACACAATCAACAAACTATTAAACTTTTAAATTTAACTAAGCTGTGTGTTCCTTTTCTATTCCAAACAAATCCATAGTTTAAAGCCACAGTACAAGTAATAAGTTTGAATTCTTAAAGGGATTCTGTATTCAACATCTAGCTTGTAAAAAATTGTTTGATGCCTCATGCATGCAAGGCCAATTATTTATATAATATGCACATAACATTTATATTTCCTTGTTTGTGAAATGTAACTTGTGGCACACATATCTTCATAAAAGTTTGCCACTTGTATACATAATGCAATTTGAGGAAACATCAAACTGCAAAACAGCCATTACAATCCAAGTGCAATACAGAGTAACCTAGCAACACAACAAAGCAAAGTAAAACATTCGTGTTTAGATTTAGTTGTGTCTTAAATGCAGGATTACTGTCTAAAGTAAATTGTATTTGTGATCCTCATTTTGGCGTTATGCTTGGTGCAACACTGCACACTCGTTCATCATTTCACTGAACTATGGGATTGTTTTGGCCTCTTAGGAATTGCCTGAGCGGCACACATCGCGCATGATACACAATCTAATGTATGGTGAGGGCTGCAGAATTTGGATGTAGTCAGCAATACCTAACGTATTTCTTATTCCCTAAAGATTAACCCAGGAGGAAAAATATTCTATAAAATATTCTGCTGTATTTTAGTGTTTTCCTCTTTTTTTGGTTCTCACCCTTTCTCTCTTGGCTACTTTCTGTAATTATTTCCCACTGCTCAGGAAAGCTGTGCCGTCTGTGTTCCATTATGAACCAGTTTTTCCACTCCATCCTTTTCCTCTCTCCCTTGGTCATTTCACATCATGTAGGCTATAGTATACCAGGAAAAATAGGTATAGTTGTCTCCCTTTGAAACCTAAATACTTTTAAAATGTTAAATAATTTCAGATAACCACAGGGCATCAAGAAAACAGGGAGTCAACCTCAGTTTTCTATTGACTACATGTTATGCTTTTGGGATTAATATGCACCTCGAAAAATTTTAATTTTTTCTTTTGAATTTTTTTTTATTCCTACTGTGTCATGCTTCTTTTAAATCATGGTTTAATTCACAAATTATAATAATGGCAAAATACTTTATAACATCTGTTATTGTATATTAAAGTTGAGATTATGACACTGTTAAACATTTCTTTACAATATTCCTAAAGCAACAAATAACTATGCCAAGGGCTAGGTATAAAAATGGTCTGCCACTTGTGATGGTGTAAATACACTTTGGCCCTACCCAATTTGGCTCAGTGGATAGAGCGCCAGCATGCAGACCAAAGGGTTCCAGGTTTGATTCCGGTCAAGTGCACACCTTGGTTGCAGGTTCCTCCCTGGCCTGGGCCCTGGTCAGGGTTTGTGCAGGAGGCAACCAATGATTGTGTTTCTCTCTTTCTTCCACTCTCCCTAAAAATCAATGGAGAAATATCCTCAGTGAGGATTAAGAAAAAACAACTTATGCTTTGTTTTTTTCTAATGGGTAGTGAAGTTAATTTCAGGGGACAACTCACAAACCTTACATCTGTCATATTTGGACATACCTGTTACTGAAGTCCCCAAGATAGAGGAATTGGCAACATATTCAAAAACTTGGAACAGCGACTGACTACTACCAAATGCTATAAATATTCTCACAATGATTTCAACTTTAAGCATTAATGCCCATTTTTAGGATTTCCTTAGATTCTCTTCCTGAGTTTCCCCTGCTATGCCTGCCTTTGGTCATTTAGATAGAAAAAGAGATTTTTAGCCTCACCCTTTTAATTAGAATAAAGGTCCAATCCACTAACTGTGGGAATTCTAGATATTAGGAACTGCTCTGGTGGCTGGCCACTGGGTTTTTGACTCTTGCTCCCTGAGAGCAGGCATATTATTTGCTTAATCACAGGAGTCCTGTGGTTACCCTCTTCTTGCTTTGTCGTCAAGTCAAAGCACCAGTGAGGGTTAGATGGGGCTCCTCTCTGCAGCCAGAATGAGAGTAGCAAGGCTCTCTTTGGGGCCTTCTCTTGGCCCTGAGTGTGCTGGGAGCAGAGAACAGCTGTTGCCTTCATGTGTGGCCCCTGTCAGCTGTGCTGTGGGCGTGCTGTGCGCTAGCTCAGGGCTCCCTCCTCCTCCCCCAAAGCCCATAGCTGTGGCAGAACCATGTCTGCTGCCTCACTCCTTTCCCATGGGAGTGGTAAAAAGGAAAAGCCAGGAGGTCAGAAGACCACACATCAGCAACATTTTGGGTAGAAATTCTATCCCAAACCGACTTGTTTACTCTCTAATGGCACTGTGGGAGCAGGGCACTTACAGACTGACCCTTTATGTCCTGGTTCCTCAGGCTTCTGCCACCTCTTTGGGCTTCTTCTCTAAGACAGGATTATTGGTGTCTTTGAATTAAAATGACAATAACTAGCATTTTTTGAAAGTAAACCGAGTGCTTTACATGTATTATTGAAAACTATATATAAAAACCTAAATGACCGAACAACCGGTCGCTATAATGAGCACTGACCACCAGGGGGCAGAAGCTCAATGCAGGAGCTGCCCCCTGGTGGTCAGTGTGCTCCCACAGCGGGATCACCGCTCAGCTGACTGATGGGCACCAGAGGCCGGGCTGGCCAGCACAGCTGCAGTGGCGTGAGCCTCTCCCCGGACACCAGCCACTTCACGCACTACTACATCCCTCGGGGGGGATATTAGACTGAAGGTTTTAGCTCAAAATGATCCCTGCAGGGATCAGGCCAAAACCGGCAGCCCAACATCCCCCAAGGGGTCTGGCAAGAGGATGCAGGCTAGGCTGAGGAACCTGACCAGAACACGAATCTGTACACTGGGCCTCTGGCATTATTATAATTTCATAGAAGAGGAACAGAGAGGTTAAGTGACTTGCTGAAGGTCACACAGGTTAGGAGTGGCAGAGCTAGAAATCCACCTCAGGTCTGATTGCTGCTAAAGTTTGTGCTTTTAATCTTTGAACTATATAGCCTCTAGGCTTTTCAGTAGCTTCTTTTGGTTTCTCTCCATTTCTCCTTTTCTTTGTTTCCAAGGGGAATTAATCTTTAGCAGCCTTCTTTTATCTAGTGACCCATCATAGTTTAAATGCTCAGAGACCCTTGAGGCAGGGCTGCTGTCTTCAACTCTGCACACTTTCAGGGGCCCTGCACAGGGGAGACCTTCCCATTTACAACTTTTTTACATATGAAAATTCCTTAGTATAATTTGAAGAAGATGAGAAGTAGACTCATAAAGTTTTAAACTGCTTACTCCAGTAACAATTGAACACATTTGCCAGGGAAATATACCTGGAAATCCTTAGCAGGATCCCAGTACTGATATGTTTAAGGGACAGACATGGTTAATTCTACCTCCATAATATATTCCAGCCTTCCTAGGGGAAAGAGAAATAAAGAACCCAACAGAAAGAAATATTTTAGATTTTTTTTTGTTGAGTTCTCCACTTTTAAGTAGGCAGAGAACTAAAAATTGAAATTTGTTAATAGTCAAGAAAACATACTGAAAATACAGTAAGAGAAAAATGTAGGTTTCACTTTTGTTCCCACAAATAAACATTTACATGTAACTTTTTAGTAAAGGTCATGATTTTGACTAGTTTTCAAGGTGATGGCCATGTATTCATTGATTGAAACATTAGAACCTGGAGAAAGTGCACTAATGTGGAAACCACTCACTGACGAAGAGATGGCTGTGCTCTGTCACACCCTAATTGGTAGATGATTTGAGGTTCATTCTAATTTTAGTATTAGTCTAGAAATATATCTTTATACAACAATGTGATATTAGAATAGGAGGACATTGAATAAACTTAAACATTTGTAAAATTTGCTAAAATTATCTATCATTTTCTGACACTTAATATTTCCTTAAAAAGAAATATGGTATGATAGGAATGTTAAAAAATTATTTCAGAACAACCTCCTGAAAACGTAATTTTAGCTTTTTTTTTTTTTAAGGCATATTATTTACATCACTTCTGCCAACTTTGTAAAAATATCCTGTCACTCAGTGAGTTTTTAATGTACACAGTAACTTCTTAATCATTTTTGTGTCCCCCGCATAGTGCCTAAAATATATAAGATATTCAATAAAAAAGAATTTACAGTTTTGGAATGATAACATGATACCCAGGTAGCTGCCTATTACATTCTAAGTAGTCGATTTTTTTAATCCTAAATCAAAGGGCAAAAACAAGAGAAAACAGTTGGATGGAAACAAACAAAAAAATCCTAAATGCTATAGTAGTCCCCGCTTACCTGCAGGGGAGCCCTTCCAAGACCCCCAGTGGATACCAGAAACCATGGCTAATACCAATGCTTTGTATACTCTGCTTTTCCTCTACATACACACCTATGATTACATTTAATTTATAAATTAGGCACAGTAAGCAATTAGTGACAATAACAGAATAATTTTATAATAATACAATAAAAGTTACGTAAATATGATTTCTTTCTCAAAAAATCTCATTGTGCTGGACAAAGGGGTGATTCATGTCCCAAGCGAGACAGCATAAGATTTCACCATACTGTTTAGAAGGTTGTGAAGTTTAAAGCTTATGAATTATTTCTGGAATTTTCCATTTGATATTTTTGGGCCACATTGACCACTAATAACCGAACCTGCAGATTAGAGGGGACTCCTGTATATGGGCACTATTAGAATTATGATTTACACTTATACATTATTTAAATTCTATTAGATTAAATGTGGGTATATCTTTTTTAAATATTGTACTTTTTTGTTTTTTACTATAGCATAATACAACTCATCCTTTTCCAACTGCATAGACTAAATCCTATCTGAATTGATATATGATTTGTATTTGTTTACTTATTTTGTTTATTGGCTTATTTTCTGTCTTAGGACATTGTCTTGCCCATCACCTACATCATAGGTGTACATATTAGGCCCTTGGTAGTATTTGTGGAAAGAAGCACATCTGCACTAGAATTACTCATTCATAAAAACCCCTGGTGGAATAAATAAATACTCATGAAAAAAAAATAGAATTTTTCTACCCCTCCAAACGGAGATGGTGTAGAAACTGGGAAAATAGTTTCAAATCAAAGAGGTAATATTCCATCTTTTAATCTTACAGTTCCTCTGTTCAAATAAATGTCTGTAAGCATTAGCTGACCCTTGAACACATGGTGGTTAGGGATGCTGACCCCCTCCCGCATTTGAAAATCTTCGTATAACTTTTAACTCTCCCAAACTAAGTCTCCTGTTGACTAGAAGCCTTACTGATAACATAAACAGTCAATTAACACATATTTTGTGTGTTATCTGTATTATATATTGTATTCTTAAATATAGTAAGCCAGAGAAAAGAACATGTGATCAAGAAATCATAAGAAAGAGAAAATACATTTACTGCAATTACTGAAAACAAACAAAAAACCAACACCACCACCAAACACACATATAAGTGGACCCGTGCAGTTCAAACCTGTTATTCAAAGGTCAGTTGCACACAGAACTGAAGCAAGACCTATATATACCCTTCCTTACCTGAGGATTTGCAGCCATAATGGTGTAGTTTCCATCATCATCTAGGGTGGAGGCTGTAGTGTGGAGAGAGCACGTCCCATCAAGATCTCTTTGAATGATGTAGTGATCATTCTTGGGAGAGATCTGCTTTCCATCTTTAAACCAGTAGATCTGTGAAAAGAAACAAGATTAAAAATTAATGGTTTGTTTGGGGGACTGATAAATAGTAACTGTGTAGTCTGCAGAGTTGATCTGAGTTTTCACTTTCAAATGCTAATTGAACAGGCTAATCTGAATAGGCAAATGAATTTTAAATGAAAAGAGTAGATAACAAGCAAATCTAATTATTTTAGTTTTAAAAAATCATATATTCTCCTTTTAAAAATACGTATGTAAGTAGGTATTTACAGCCATGTATTTTTCTTTTTGCTTCATTCTAATTGCAAATATATTCAATTAGAAGGTAGTACTTGTACAGTGAGGGTAAAAAGGTTACTTTAGAGAACAGAAACCGACCCAAAACTCTAATCATTCCACTGAACCATGTTAGACACTAAAATTGTGGTGAGGAGGGAGGCAACAGTTCAGGGCTGTTGGCAGGTAGAACTCGAATGCTTTAATTCCAGGTCAGGAGCATATGACCAAAGGTTCAAAGTTTGACAGCTCTTCCCACTACATTAAAAGAAAACACAATAGTATTTAAATGTAATAATTTTCAAATAATATTTTAACGGGTTGGTAGAAAACTAAATGTAAAAAATAAAGTAAAAATGAATCTTGGTGAAATAAAAAACATATAATGGTCATGATATCTTCTGTAGATCCTCCTTCCTTCCTTCACTGGTCAATGGATCGCTCATGATTTTTGATTATTCCTGAACCACACAGTTGAAAGATAGCCCTAAGATGATTGAAATGCTGCACTAATGCCTACCCACCTCCAGACTAACTGGTAGGGAAGGAAATAAATCACTCCGATTTTAAGCTACAATAAGTTCTTCGTTGCCAGTTTTGTTCCTTGCAACCAAAAGCATTCCTAACAGATGAAAACTCCTTTAGAGCCTTCGGTTTTTAATGCCAGATTGGCATTCAAATTCAGTTCCATGTCAGAGCCTTTGAAAAATCTTTTTGAAATGTCTATTTCAAAACATAGGAAAAGGCCTGAAACATATAGCCCTAAATAAGTGCATGAATAATCAGGGTCTGATTGCTATAACTTTTCCAACCTTTGTTTTTCAATAACTCCAAATTTACAGAAACTATATTTTTAGTCTCCAGAACCTAAAAATTAATCAACTAGACTAATAACTTTTAGTTCTAAAAAATTAAACCATATAAAGCATTATACTTCCATGATGGCTGATGGAACAGAGAAGCTGTAATTAGTATCCAGTTCTTCTGAGTCATTTCCTTAATCGTATTTTTTACCTCCATTATACTTAGATTACAACTTTCAAATTAAATTTAAGAAACAGTTCTAAAATTTTACCAAGACTGCTGTTTAGTTTTCTCATGTCTCAGAACAAGCATGTCAAGGTCATAATACATTTTTAAAACATAATGAATGTTCCATACTTTAATAATCTTAATATAACGTATGTATATATCATGCAGAAAAAAAAGAAATTCTTCAATAAACCAGGAAGGGAAGAAAAAGAATGTCAATGAGTAAAGGAGGGAGAAAAACGATGCAAGGCTGAAGAAGAAAATCTAATTGAAAGTTCTAAAAATAAAAAATAAAAAAATTTAAGCCTCTTAAAGCTGAGAAATATTTATACTAGAAAAAACATAGTTCTGTTACTTATAATAGCCCATCTTCAAGTTGAACATAATATCCTTTAAGAATAGGAATCAGGCTGAAACCGGTTTGGCTCAGTGGATAGAGCATCGGTCTGCGGACTGAAAGGTCCCAGGTTCCATTCCAGTCAAGGGCGTGTACCTTGGTTGCGGGCACATCCCCAGTAGGGGGCGTGCAAGAGGCAGCTGATCGATATCTCTCTCATCGTTGTTTCTAACTCTATCCCTCTCCCTCTCTGTAAAAAATCAATAATTAATATATATATATATATATATATATATATATATATATATATGAATAGGAATCAGTAACCTTAGAACTACATCCATGATCTTAAGCATTGAATAACGTTTAACAGGATCTTTTATGAATATTATTGAATTTCAAGATATAATTTCTTAATTCAATTTGATTCATAACCTGCCAGTTTATTTTTAATGCATGCATTTGGCATCATGTTTGTGAATACCAAGTTATACCAAGAATATAATAAAGAAGTTTTCTCTAGTAACAGTTTATTCTCTAATAACAGTTTATTTAGAAGTCTCCTTTTATTAGGGATAGATATGGGTTTGAAAATTTAAGGCTCTCC
>JAAGEH010000014.1:8984902-9085938 GCA_011751065.1 Lasiurus cinereus | reverse complement strand
GTTTCTCTGACTGTGGGCTTGGAATTTGGTTTTAGGCAAAGTATATAATGGTAAAACCTTATTGAGAAAATAAAACAACAGTATGGAGCATTAACACACCGAAGTTTCAGGTATTTTCATATCACTTTCCCCTCATCCATTCAACTGATTCTCATTTCAGTTCTTTTACACCCCTGGTAAGCTTTTAATTTCATTGAGTGTATTTTTCATTTCTGTGTACTTACTTTAGTATTGTCCTGTTCTCTCTTAAACTTTCTATTCCTTTAAAAATTGCTTCAATCATTTTGAACAGTTATTTTATAGTCTCAAGATTATTTCATATAATGTGATTGACTGACTTCTGTTTTCATGTTTATTTCCTCATCTGGGTTTGTAAGTTTTTACTAGGAACTCATTTTTTCTCCCTCCCTCCCTGTAAAAGTGTGTTATGCCCCAAACTGTCCTATGCAACAAGATAACTTTTGCTTGCTTTACTAGAAACCTCAAGATTTTAATTATCCTGGACTCAGTTTCTTATTAATTTCTCAGCTTTTGGCTCCATATCATTGTAATAGGGTAAATTTGAAGTTTCAGGTTTTCATGGATATGTGTGTGTGTGTATGTGTGTTTAATTCTCTCAAGTTCTAGGGAAAAGTGTTACTCTGTTACTGCTTTGCTGGGCTACTAAGTAGTTAATCTCATCTCCCTTTTAAAGGCAGTGCAATTCTCTGTCTGCATTTCTGTATGGAGTGGTCAGCCCAGGGTTCCTGAGTACCAGATGTTCCTCTGATTATCCTTTCTTAACAGTATTCCCTTCCCCTTTGTAAATATAGGAAGTTTTGGTTTTATAATTAGCGGTATGGTATGCTGTATGGTACTGTGCATGGGGCTCATGTTCAAGCCTGGCCACTCACCAGCTCTCTGCCTTGGGGAAGTTAACAAGCCTCACAGAACTCAGTTTAGTCTTTTGCAGTTCGGGAGTAGCGATGATGACATCACATGAGTAAATGATGTAGGTGTATGAAAAGCTCTCTGTCAGTTACTCAATTCTATTTTTCAAACCCAAACTGTACCCCTGTTCCACCTTTACTGATTGCCAATGCTTCCTGAGGTTGGCTCTCAACTTACAGTACTTCAAGCATTTTACATCATGGGTATTGAGAAAGGTGGTCTGGATTTCTCTCTCCTACCATACAAGCTGTAATGTGGAAACCATACTTTACCTCAGACTATTTGACTCTTAAAAGCCATGTTTTCAGCTCACCTTTGGCTTTGGATTCCCAGTCACTCTGCATGTGAAAGTTACAGGCATTCCCTCGTAGATCTTGTAATGTTTCAGCTTCATCTCGAAGACTGGTGCCACTCCATTTTCCACAGGCACATCTGCACAGTGGATTTCATCGCCTGATTCATCCACAGGAGACCTTTCCAGCCTGTACTCGATTTCACTGATGAGTCTCTGTTCACAGCTGGAGACTTTGTATTCCTGGATCAAACAGAGCAAGACCTTGTTAACAACCTCAGTCCCTCGTGGTACAGTGTGTCCTGAACCTCATCCCCTCTCCAATGAAGGCACTTAGAAGACAGTGATATTTTTACCATAGAGCCTACAAGCGGGTCTGAGCCCACTCCAGTTGCATATGAAACAGAAAACAACTGGAAATAAGTGTTTATGATATTTCAAATTATCTTCATCCAAAAAAACAAAGTATAAAACTATGAAGATGAATTTTATCTTTTTTGGGGGGGGCAGGGAGAAAGGCAGTGGCTATATTTTCCTAAACTGTTCATAGAAATAAAGCATGCTGGAGCACCGATTTCTCTCTATGGGGAACACATTTCTCCAGAAGGGCAATACCAGTACATGTGGCCAGCAGCTGCAGTGCTGCACAGCACTGTGTCAAACCATAGAAAAGTGGCACCATGGTTTTCTTTTGTCACTCAAAACAATCTGCAGCCATATAGCCTCTGAACTCCCTCAGCTCTGCAGCTATTAGGAACTATTTTCCACTCTCTTTAAAAGAAACATAGGATTGACAGTCTAATTAGTGTTGTTTGCAAAATCAAAGGCCCCACCATCATCCTGTGGTGATTAACGTAGAGGCTGAAGTTGCTGGCTACAAAGTACAAAGACGACAAGGCAGCCTAATTCTAAAGATTGTTTTAACTAGGTTTTCTCTGAAAAAAGTTATTCGACCTTTAAAAAAACAGTTCATTGGCCTGAGAGAAGAAATACAACACTGTGAATAAAATTGCAAGAAATACACAAATTGCCCAGCCGGCTTGGCTCAGTGGTTGAACATCGATCTGTAAACAAGTAAGTCTTGATTGGATTCCCGGTCAGGGCCCATGCCTGGGTTGCAGGCTTAAACCCCAGTAGGGAGCATACAGGAGGTAGCTGATGAATGATTTTGTCTCATTTCTGATGTTTTTTCCTCTTTCTCCCTTTCCTTTCCTCTCTGAAATCAATAAAAATTATTTTAAAAAATACTCAAGTTATTTTGTCTAATTACTATCAAATTAATCCATTTAAGAATTAGCACATTTTCCTAGAAAGGTATAACAATGAGAAACTTTTCACAATTTAAAGTTGTTCAGAGTATCCACTAATGACAAATTCAAGTTTGTAATAAATGACAAGAAAAACACATTGCACTAATTTTGTTCATCTGGCATTAAATGAAAATAGACCCTGTCATAGTATTTATGATTCATACATGGCAGCAAACAAGGAAGCACACAAGAAACTAGAAAGAGTGAAAGACAGGAAGAGAAGAAAGGTGAAAAGCTTAACCTTTTGACCATCCAGAGGACTCCCTACAGAAGCATGAGGAGACCCAATTTCCTGTAATGGCAGAAAAAAAGAAGTGAAGACTAATAATAGAAATAATAACTTAAAAAGAGTTTTAGGTTGTTTTTTTTTAAGGGAGATTTTATTTAACATAGGAAAACCTTTCTGTTTCTCTACAGACATAAGAGTTTACTTGATTTTTAAAATTTTAATATGGAGACAACATTTGGAAACAGAAGCAGTGGAGATTAAATACAATGGCTTATATCAAATGACTTTTTTTGTAGTAACAGGAGAACATTTTAGGTTTTTTATTGATTAGTGATTTATAATTATATAAGTGAATAGACAGTTATTCTGTATGTAGATATTTTACTTTGACTAGATATTAAAAATGTAATTGGAAATAGTCACTAGATATTTCAAACAATTTCAAGGAAATTAAGTTATTCTCCACACAAAATTATTTTGCATGAAAGCACAGGCAGGAAAAACAGAAAGATACTTGAAAGGAGAAGAAACTGATCAATAAGAAGGTAAAAAGAACAGATTTCACTGACTGAAATAATTCTATGCATCATTTAAACACAATGTCTGCCATATAGTATGTGCTCAATAATACAAATAAAGTAATGCTTTTCTTTGACTTGCCCTATGCTTTCCACAGAGTAAATCCCAAGAATAGTGTCCATAAAGACTAGGGGGAGAGGAGACACAGTAATTGTCAGTTTTCTAAGAAGTCCAGAGGAACACAGTACCTGATTAGCCGTTTCCTCTTC
Source organism: Lasiurus cinereus (assembly GCA_011751065.1). Classification (NCBI taxonomy): domain Eukaryota; kingdom Metazoa; phylum Chordata; class Mammalia; order Chiroptera; family Vespertilionidae; genus Lasiurus; species Lasiurus cinereus. The sequence continues at coordinate 9,082,389 of JAAGEH010000014.1, read as the reverse complement.
TGGCTCCTGAATGTGAAAGACAGTTGCACTGTCAGCACCTAGTAATCGACGGGCCATTCTTTCCTCATACGTTAACCTCTAAACAGAGTAAATAAAAAAAATCCAACATTAGAAAAATCACAGTTGTATACCACCTCATGAAAAAGAATGAAAACCTCCAAACAAACGAGTTTTGCTGTTTTCTGTAACTGTATCTCCACCTGCAGATACCTGTGTGTAAAAGGGATCTATTTCCTCTTCTGGCTTTAGTTGTCCTGACTTCACAGTCCACCCTTTCTTCTGGTCCTAATGGCCTAATCCAGTGTTGGGACATGGGCTAACTAATCTTTCAGACCACCAAATGATTGAACATACATTTAAGGCGAGTAAAATAAGCAACAAGGCAGAAACCACACATAAAATGTGTATACTAAACTTAATCTTAATGATGAACATTGTTCTCACTCTAAGCATTTTTCTAGGTTGCTGGGTAACATAGGGGAATGGAGGCAAATAGAATAATCCACAAAGAGTGACTGCACATGGCTGAGTTAGCAAACAGACTACGAAAGATACCTTCTCATTCTAATACCCACAATTCATGATTCTACTCAGAGGAAAACTGCTTGCCTATCAAGAAATGAGAGTAGTCATCATGTTTTTGCACCTCACGACCAGCACTTTTGGATTTGGCCAAAACCATTTTGCTAGGACAAAAGAAATGCTAACATTTTTATTCTGTCTTTTGGGCTGATTCTTGTTCTTGAGTGGTGATTTGAAAATGCCTTAGAATTACAAGTCTGGGATTAAATTTAAGAGACCAATTCCTCATCAGGGGCATTTTACAAACAACTATTTGACTGAAAATAAAGAATAACGAGTAAGGCAGGATCTAAAATACAGTACAGAAAGTATCTTAGATAAACTTCTAAACTTCTGAATATGGATACAAATTCTATTGGAAACTCTCTCTAAATCAGAAAAATATGTGGGGTAAATTTATAATTTCCAGTAATCACTGGTTCCAGACCCAACTGAAGTAGGGAATTGAAATAAGTCAAGTGCCAAATGACAAGCAGCCCTGAAGTTCAAGTTATTTCATTTCACATGAAGGGCAGAGGACAAAAAGAGGTGGAGATAGGTATTTGGTGCATGGAGTGTCTCGGTCCAGTGTTATTATATAAATTAATTTTCTCATGTTTCTTTTAAAAAATATTTTTATTGATTTTAGAGAGAAAGGGAAAGGGAGAAAGAGATAGAAACATCAATGATGAGAATCATTGATTGGCTGCCTCTTGCATGCCCCCTACTGGGGATTGAGCCCATAACCCAGGCATGTGCCCTAGACTGGAATTGATCCCAGGACCCGTCAGTCCCCAGGCTGACCCTCTATCCACTGAACCAACCGACTAGGGCTATATTCTCATGTTTCTAAAAAAATACATAAATAAAAATAAGTGAATTCTGCTCCCTTAAAAGTCTTCCTGAAGCTCATGGAAAACTGCATCAGCAGAGAGAGGACTGAAATAATTGCCACTCTGTTCCTCATAAGCAGAGATAACAATTTGACACATAGTCCTTCACCTGAATGCACCTGCATCATTAGAAGCCCACTTTGCTCCACAGTTTTGTTTCTAAGCACTGTGCCATGTAGGTACACAAGACCTGTCTTTGGAAGCCAAAAAGAAGTAACAATAATATGTAGCATTAGGGAAAAGTTGCTTGAGAGTCTTATTTTCTAAAAGGGGAAGCCTTACTTTCCTTGTCCTTTTAAACTCTCCAGTATGGAAATCTGTGGCCCTTATTGTGATATCATTCACTGGGAAATATATATATATATATATATATATATATATATATATATATATATATATGAATGATATGTAACATAAATAAAAATACTATATACATATAACATACAAAGTATGCTATAATATCTTATAGAAGTCTTACTTTAACCAAGAGACTTTTAGTCCATAAAGAACATTTAAACAGCCAAAGAGGAAAAAAGGAACTGGAAAGGTGCCATTCCTCACCTGGCCTGAAAAAGTTCCCATAAGCACTTGTTTTAATCTTTCAAAGGCTTCCATTGGCAGAATCAGAGAAAATGTCCCGAGCATGTGCATGGACACATGCAACCATTCCAGGGAGAAGCATTTCCCTTTGTAAAAGTCTGTTTACAAACTAGATGAGTAACTAACACAAGATCTCATGAGAATTTTAGTCTTCCTGAACTCAGATCAGGATGCCCTAATAATTAAAATCAGCATTCAAAACCTCTCCTATGTTCCCCACCTTCCTAATCAAACAGGGTCTGTTCTCACATTTTCAGTTCTCAGTGCTTGATAATTAAAATTCCTAGAAAACATAATGACCACCGTGAGATTTCTATTCTGAAAAAGCTGTCTGAGAAGGAGACTTTATACAGAGGCCCTTTTCCTCTTGTACTTAAGAGCCAAGCACCTTTTCTGGTGCTAATTCCATAATAAAGCCACACAAAGGCTCCTTTCCTTTATTGGGGAAATCTTGCTAGACTTGCGTTTCCTGTTCCCTTAAAATATTCTGATGTGATAAGAAAAGGGTCAGTAAAAAACATAAAAAAACCAACAACTGATGAAACATTTAAGTCCAAGGGAGAAATCTTTATCTACTCTACAATTGTGCAGCCTTCAAATATAATTATTTTTTTCTTGAGTCTGTCTTGCTCTGACAAAACAGGACAAGACTGAAACAGCCTTACTCTTTCGGATTACCAAGTCAATAGTGATCGTCTAGCCCAGTGGTCGGCAAACTCAGTAGTTGGCAGAGCCAAACATCAACAGTACAACGATTGAAATTTCTTTTGAGAGCCAAATTTTTTAAACTTCTAATGCCACTTCTTCAAAATAGACTCACCCAGGCTGTGGTATTTTGTGGAAGAGCTACACTCAAGGGGCCAAAGAGCTGCATGTGGTTCGCGAGCCACGGTTTGCCGACCATTGGTCTAGGCGAATAGAACTGGAAGCCAGCAGTGATTTTCTTAGTGAAGGTATTTTTTTGTGTGTAGCATCAGTACATGCCATAGAACCCCAATTCTCCTTTTGGTACTTGAATTCCAATGTGCTGCTTTGGGGTGGATACAGATTGCTCCAAAGCACACCTCCTTCCCTCCCCACCTCTTCCCTTCCTAAGGGTTTGTTACTTTTTCTTTTAACATCACAGTTCTGCATGTATTCTACCCCAGACCTTAAAATCAGCCCTTCTTCCTTTATCTCAATTTGTGATTCTGACTCCAATAATAGTTTATGGAATAACAGAAGGAAGCCATTTCACTGTCTCCTTTTCCCCGGATTTAAGTTATTATAATAAGAGGAATGTAGAGATCCCAAGGCAATAAAGTCAAGTTTGTGGACAAATCTTAAGGACCTAAGTCTTAGTGAAGCCAGGGAAGAGCTCTCTGATGTGGGGAGCACGTGTTCCAAGCCCAGGCCTCGGTCTCTCCCTACCGGCTGGCCGTTGTTCAGGAGGTCCTCCTTGAAGCGCAGTTTTCGTTCCAGGTCTTGAATGACAGCGTCCTTGGTGCCCTGGATCTCCTCATCAGAGGCTATCCGCGCAGTTCTGCTGGCCTTCTTCGGAAATCCCCTGCAGGACAGAAGCACAAGGCGGTGTAGTCCTTTGTCAGGCATATCAATCCAACTTGAACATTCAAGTCCAGCAAAGAAAGGGTTACAGGTGTCAGCATGTTTCTCCCCACTATTTTCTTTTTAATACTACATCTATTCCAACTAATTTTGGAAAGAACCATGAAAGCCGGATTCGGTGTCCAGGTAACACTAATTGGAACCCATTTTTTAAAGGAAGTTCAGACATCTTAGGGTAGTGTGCCTTGGGGTTAGATAAATGCCCAGGACAGTGAAGGCCTGTGTTCTAGCTCTAAGGAGGTAGCCATGTAAAGGGAAAATAGGATGTGATTTGTAAGCAGACCTAGGCTTAAAATCTGGCTTTGTCTTGTATTAAGTTTGTGACGTTGAGCCAGTTTCTTCACGTTTCTTATAAGCAGGAATAAAAATATATACCACATCTGACTGTTGAGATGATTTGAAAGAGAACATATTTTTCTTTCATACTTTAGTTCAGTGCTTCCAGTTCTCTGAAATGAATGTATTCAACAACAGTACTTAGCCCACTATAACAGATACTAAGTCTGTTACCTTTCTGTCTCTCCTACCTTGATTAGGGAAGATGGTCTATACTCCAGGACCTGGAAGGCCTGCAGGTCCTGCCGTGCTAGGTGCATCCCAAGCCTCCTAAACCTCTCAGGAGAGGTGGCATGCCAGAGCCTTGCTCTCCAAGGACCCTGAGCCATGGGAGCAGGGGCCTTGGTGCTGGGTGCTTATGCGTGTGGAATCCACCTTTGTTGGTGCCTTAAGCAATTTCGTTCCTATTTCTCCTACTTCCCCTCACAACAAAAAGTACCATTGCCTCCTGAGGTCCTGCACCTGGTCTTCCCAACAGCCATTCTCTCCTGTCCACTCTCCCTTGTTTTCTTGCTGTGCTCCCTGATTTTGTTGGGTGTTTATCCTTCAGTGTGCTTGGGAAAGGTGATCCCCACCCCTCTCCAAACCCAGGGTTGGTCAATCTAAGTCAGTTTAAGTGGTCTTAATCCTCTGGATAGTAATGAGCCAGAGGTCTGTGGTAGAGCCCTAGCCAATGACATAGGGGAATAGAAGTGGGAGTGAGAGGGTGCGTTAAAAACTCCCCATCTCTACAAAGAAACACATAGGAGGAAACGTTCCCCTTTATCACTATGTCCAAAGTGTAATGCTCCAAACTACTGCATCTACTTTGTGAGCATGAGCGGAGAGCCCACAACATGCCAATGATGACAGCTTCGAAAGAAGAGCACGTGTCCCTGATTGTTTGGGGGACACTGTGTGAACCTTCCATGGAACTGCCTGACTCCACTTGTAATGCTAAACAATAAACCTCATGCATTTAATCTGGTAGCTGAGTCTTCTGTTACCTATAATGGAAAAATTCTCATAGCTTTTCCAGGTCCTTCCTTTCTAGTCATTTGCCCCTGAAGTTCAATTCAAATAGGATGATGTTAGACATTGGTTAAAAAAAACAACAACAAAACCAAATTAAATAAAATACTGTGATATCCTGTGTTAGTAATATCAAAGTGGTTAGTCAAACTTCAATTTGCTCCCTGGAATAGGTCTTGATTTTTAAGGAACTGGGCAATGAATTTGGGGCATATTAATAGCAAAGGCCTTAGGAATTACAATTTGCAACCCTTTAACAAAAATGTATATAGTTTGCCAACTTTCCTAAGCCGGAGCCTCACCCTAACCCTTTTTCTTGGGGCAATGTCACCAGCCTAACATCTCCTCGGAAAGGAGGGCCCTAAGTCGACCCCATTAACATGGCACCATGTTTGTTTCCTTCATAACCCATACCACACGTGAGCATTACATGTCCCGTTGGCTGCTCTCCCATCATGCCTCCTTTGTTAATCACAGTGCCTGTCAAATAGCAGGCCTCCAAAGCACATGGGTGGAGTGAGTGCATGGATGCACTGTCTCCATCTCCAATTCAGTCCTCTCTCTCTGCAAGAACATTTGTGCCAGAGCCGTGGGACATTGAACCACACGTAACAAGTCAGGTTCAGAACGAGTAAAACATCACACAGTTTTGGAAATAAAGTTGTTCGTTGCTTTTGACTATAACCTTGCATCTGAGAACTAGAAGAGCTAGGTTGTGAAGGAACCTGAAAGCTGGTCCTAAAGACAGGGAGCTCACTGTACACCAGCTTTATTAGGAACACACATGTTCCCATTATTCATTTGCACCTGACACCATAAACCAGTTGCACAACTGTGTGACAATGAGCAGCCTAGAGGACAGGAGGCTTGCCCGTGTGTCTGCAGGCAGACATGCCGAGAGCTGTGTTCTCTGCACAGAAGGGCATGAAAAGGCAAAAGGATGGCTATCAAGGGCAGGACGGAGCCCTGAACTAGAGAGGCAGGGGACTGTGTTTTTAAAAAGATAGCTGCAGTTCTTTTGGACAAGCAAATACTTGTCTATTTACTACGGAATAAGTCCTATCACTTCAAAGGCGTCTCTCAGTACACTTGCCTCTCAAGGGACTAAGGACCACTGCTATAGGACGTTACATGCAGGGGACATTCACTTTGGCACGGGTTCCTGCCATTCGGTATTTTATAACTTCAGATACAATTAAAGCTACTCTTTGATCCAAATACAAACCCCGATTGTTCTGTATTTCTTTTTTAACAAGCCAATTCCCTAAGCATAGGAAGATCACCAGCATTCAAAGGGCATTTACTTCATCCCTGTTCCTCCTATTTTTAAAGATACTATTTTCCTTTACAGAAATTTAAGGTACACATACTTTCTTGATTCTGAGTAATTAACATTAAAATGAATGAAGCAATTGGAAGATTTTTAAGTGCTTGAATCTCATAGCATTATTGGGAAAATTACATGAGATGATGGATAGCTTACAGAAACTAGCTAGCGTGGAAGTGAACCCCAGAGACAAGATTGGCGAGGGAAAGGGAATGAAAGAGGGAAAGGAGGTTAAAAAAAAAAAAAAAGATGCCAAGAACCCTGGGCTAGAGTTTTCAAAAATGTGGAATTAACCTTTACTGATAGCCTTTTCAGTGCTCAACTCTGCTCTGGAAATACAATGCTGAACAAAACTTAGGTGACTATACTCAAAACTTACATTCTACAGGGGAAGGAGGGAAGAAGGGAGGAAAGGAGGAAGGGAGTGAGGGAAGGAAGGAGAGAGAGAAGGAAGTAGAGGAAGGGTGGGAGGGAAGGGAAGGAAGGGAGGATGGAAGGAAGGACATATTAGGAAGAGGTCAGCGCTGTGAAGGGACAGGAATGTGAGGAGATGACTAGAGAGTGTGGTTAACCCCAGTTCTGAGCAGCTGACACTACAGCTGAGGCCCAGGTGATGGGAAGGTGCCACCTGTGTGAGGACCTATGGGAGAGCTGGGCAGCACCAAGGTCCTTGGCCAGAATGAGCCTGGCAGGGTTGACAGGGTGTTGTGAGCCTTGGGGCAAGGTACAGGCACAGCTTACAGTATTTTTTCTCACACTTGTTTTAATATGGACCCCCCCCCCCCTGAGAGTATCTCATTTGGACTAATGTAATTCAGGAAATATTTAAAAATTGTGTTAGAAACTGAGTACATAGTTACAGAGTTAAGGGGTTAGTGTATAAAGTTTGGGTTAAGAACCAAAATGGAGTATTTGGAAGGGGGAAGCACCAGGAAAGAAAAGTAGCTACACGTTTTTGAGGCAAAGTTTTGGTAAATGGGTTGTTTTCCTATAAAGCTAACTCTGTATTGGAGTTCAAGGTAAAATGACTGTGGTTTGTTCCCCAGATGGCCCCTACTTTTAATAAGTGGAGAGCAATAACTCATCAGGAAATAGTGATGACAAGGAGATGATTTGTACAATTAAAAAGTAAAATGCTTATTCCAAGAAAACCATTATCCAAAGCAGCACGCTTCACAAAACCCTTACCCAGAAGCAAACCTCAACTACTAAACAGTCCATCCAAGCCTCCCACACACAGCCTTCAGTCGTTCACACACTCAGCCCCACTGTGCAGAAAGCAGCAATATTTACTCTGGCTTCAACAGTAAGTCACTTACCGTTTAAAAATAATAGCCATGTGGCAGGGGCTGGGACAGAACCCTCTCAAGCATGTATGCAAGCATCTGGGAGGTCAAATCTTTCAGATTCAACCACCACCAAATCCCAGAAGATTCTCTGCCCCCTTGCACCTTGGCTACTGAATAATCTTAAGCGCATCCTCCCCTTGATATACTAGTCTAGGTCGACTTGGTCAGTGTATTTCAGGAACTCAAATCTCCAGAGTGCAACACTGATTTAAGAGGTCGTGAATCTGTCTAGCAGCTGGAGAAAATTTTTAACTACGTAAGAGTCCTCTCATAGTCAGTGATTTATCTAATGGTAATGAAATTCCACAACAGTCCAGAGTGAGCAAAATCATTAACGTGTTGGCATTTCATTGTCTCTCATGTTTAAGGAAGTAATATATTAATATGCAAAAGAGCCCAAAACATATACTAAAATTGGAATGATATGGGGATTTGCATGGCCACTGCACAAGGATGACATGCAAATTTGTGAAGTGTTCCATATTAAAAAAAAGAAAAAAAAGTCCAAAATACACAAACTGAGTTTTTGTATATCTAAAGCCAAAGTGATCAGAGTAGAGAGAGCACCTGAAGCTCATGCTTAAGGAAAATAGATCAATTTATACTAATATTAGCTTCTCTTCACATCCTCTTTTGGGTTCTCTAAAGAATAGACACATACCTGTGTGATACACCTATTTGTTAACCCCATATAACTCCATATAGAGCCATCCAGGATGGAGCAGGACTCATTCTGAGCAGACATTTTAACAGAATTGTCACTAATCATAGCAGACCCCAAGACCTCTTCTGCTAATTTTCTGGACATACTTGCTCAACGTTAGTTGCAACTTTGTGTAGATTCCTCTATAGCATAGGGCCCTAATGAGCCCAATGACAAGGCCCTGGGGCAGTCCCCAACCCTCAGCCTCCACCTCTAATGGAAATTGACAAGGCCCCGCCCACCATTCTCCTGCAGGACAGGAACCCTGGGTTCCTGTGCAGATTTTGTCTTTTCTAATAGTTACTATCTAACCACTGTCTTGACTGGAAAACCGAAGGGCATCTGCATCTGTTTATGAACTTTCGCTTAAGGCTCAGGTGATTTCGCTTTGTTGGTCTGCAGCTGTTTTCTTTCATCCTATCTAATAAAAGAATAATATGCAAATTAACCACCACTCTGCTACACCCACATGCCACACCCACCAGCCAATCAGGAGCAAGTATGCAAATCAACCCAACCAAGATGGCTACAGCCACAGAGAGAGCAGGAGGCATGGGTTTCCCCGGCAATGGAGGAAGCCAAGCTTTCTGCATACTTTGGCTGGCCCATGCCTCCACTCAAGGCTACAGAGTTTCAATTATAGAAGATAAATAAATCCCAGATACCAGGGCCTCCACTTGGGTTGGCCTGCAAACCACCACAGGCCCATCTCCCAGGCCACCCCACGCCCCAAGGGAACCCCCACCCTGATTCAGGACACCCTCAGGGCAAACCAGCTGACCCCCTTCCATGCACAGGCATCTATTCTATCTAATAAAAAAGTAATATGCAAATTGACCATCACTCCAACACACAAGATGGCCGCCCCCATGTGAACACAAGATGGCCGCCATTAGATGGCCAACAGGGGAAGGCAGTGGGAGGGACCAGGTCTGCAAGGGGGGGCAGTTGTGGGCCATCAGGCCAGCAGGGGAGGATAGTTGGGAGGGGCCAGGCCTGCAAGGGAGAGCAGTTGGGGGAACCAGGCCTGCAGGGGAGGGCAATGAGGGGTGACCAGGCCAGCAGAGGAGGGAAGTTGGGGGCAACTGGGCCTGCAGGGAAGGGCAGTTGGGGGGGACCCAGGCCTGCAGGGGAGAGCAGTTGGAGGGGGCCAGGCTTGCAGGGGAGGCAGTTAGGGCAAACAGGCTGGCAGGGGAGCAGGTAGGCATCAATCAGGCTGGCAGGGGAGTGGTTAGGGGGTGATCAGGCTGGCAGGCAGAAATGGTTAGGGGCAATCAGGAAGGCAGGCAGGTGAGCAGTTGGGAGTCAGCAGTCCTGGATTGTGAGAGGGATGTCTGATTGCCCGTTTAGGCCTGATCCAGACTGGAGAGGTTGCAGGCTAGGCTGAGGGTTACCCCTTCCCACTCCACCCCCCATGCACTAATTTCATGCACTGGGCCTCTAGTTAAGAAATGACACATCAGATGTTTTAGAGATAAACCAGGCAAGTCATTACATCTAATGACTATCCTCCTTGCTTAAGCTTATTCTAGCACCCTGGGAAATCCCTGCACCTCTAGGTACCTGTCACCTTGAATAAGGACAGTGTTCTCACCTACCTGTTTCTTATAAATGGGGAGGTGGGGATGATTGGGGGGATGGGAGGAGGCGGAGACAATGAGATCATGTCTATAAAGGGCCAAGTGCCTGCAGAATAAAAGCTCTCAGTATATCTGTATAAAGGCTCTTACTGAGACTTGCTTTTATTCTTGACAAACATGGGGTAATGTTTCCAACCAAGCCCTACTTCTAGAAGCGAGGCAATGAAGAAAATGCAATAGTGCAGCACTTTGTCTATGGGGCACCCTTATGAGAACAGATGCCAAGAATGTCAAGATGGGCAAAAAACACTGCCAATCAGTTCTCAGGCTAGATCTGGTGTGGTTCCCCCTAGGTGGCCCAGCCGCTCAGAAACCAGGGCTGCAGCACTGCCTCTGGGTGCCATTCCCAAGTTCTCAGAATTCCACCAGCTCTCAGGGCTGATGGACTGGGTTGCATGGTTTACAGCAATGGAAGCTGTAAACCTGCAAGCAATTGTGAGGGGAATGGAAGACATTCCTTCTATAAAAGTGCACACATTTCTTTCTAAGGCATGTTCTCCTCGCTGCCTCATCTTAACATCGCGTGTGTCCGCAGCTTTGAGGAGGGTGATATTTCCTCTGCTGGTGACCCTGGAAACCTTTGGGAAGAATGTGGCAGCCTGAAGAAAGGCACCAGGGCTCCCCAAACTGCAACAAGGCAGGCCAAAAACAAACAAACAAACAAAAAAAAAACCTAATGTTTTTCTACTTCAATGAGATGTGTCATCCATCTATTTATTACAACTTGACACATATGTCAGAATCATCCAATTAGATGCAGGGGTGGGCAATGTCTGGCCCGAGGACCACATAAGGGCTGAGAAATTATTTGGTCTGGCCCTGTCAAGGCATTAGGGGTGAATTAATTAAATGTTTGACCAAATATAGCAGGTTAATTTTTAAGTTGATAAGTTTTTATGGCCCATGCATGATGTTATATATATATCCTATTGGTCCTTGACAGGAAAAGGGTTCCCCACCCCTGAATTAGAGAAATAACACACACAAATGACACTGAATTTGCTATCCCAAAGACCACAAGTAACCAATGACATATGAATGAAAGTAACTGAAAAGCTTTATCTCACAAGAGTTTGGCAGTTCCTCCAAGTTCAAGGATGCTAGTTAGTTGCAGCCCTAAAAGTCTGTTGCAAGTTATGTGGCTTATTATCCTATCTAATAAAAGAGTAATATGCAAATTGACCTTACTTCTGCTATACTCACCAGCCACGCCCATCGGCCAATCAGAGCAAGTATTCAAATTAACCCAACCAAGATGGCCACAGAGAGAACAGGAGTGAGGCTTGGGTTGCCCCTGGTGATGGAGGAAGCCTAGCTTTCTGCACACCCTGGCCAGCAGGCATCTGCTTAAGGCAAAAAAGTTTTAATGGCTGTGCAAGCAGAAGGCTTGGCTCTGCTCCAGGCTACAAAGTTTCAATTATAGGAGATAAATAAATCCCAGATACCAGGGCCTCCACTTGGATAGTTGGGGGGTGTGGCTGGCCTGAAACCACCACAGGCCCCTCGCAGGCCACTCCATGCCCCAGGGGCACACCCACCCTGATCCAGGACACCCTTCAGGGCAAACTAGCTGGCCCCCACCCATGCACCAGGCCTCTATTCTATCTAATAAGAGTAATATGCAGATTGACCATCACTCTAACATACAAGATAACTGCCTCTATGTGGTCAAAAGACCCTGCCCCCATGTGGACACAAGATGGCTACCACAAGATGGCCAGCAGGAGAGGGCAGTTGGCAGGGACCTGGTCTGCAAGGGAAGGCAGTTGGAGGCGATCAAGCCTGCAGGGGAGGGCAGTTAGGGGTGATCATTCCCACAGGGGAGGGTGGTTAGGGGCAAACAGGTTGGCAGGGGAGTGGCTAGGGAGTGATCAGGCTGGCAGGCAGAAGCAGTTAGGGGCAATCAGGAAGGCAGGCAGGTGAGCAGTTGGGAGCTAGCAGTCCTGGATCATGAGAGGGATGTCCGACTGCCTGTTTAGGCCCCATCCAGGTAGGACCGGGTCTAAATGGGCAGTCGGACATCCCTCAAGGGATCCCAGATTGGAGAGGGAGCAGGCTGGTCTGAAGCACTGACCTCCAGGGGGCAGATGCTCAATGTAGGCCCCGAATGGTGGTGGTGCGGGGCTGGTAAGTGGGCCGTACCAGGCAAGCCAAGGAGGGTGCTGGTGGCCACCCCCCACCCATCGCCCTGCCGGTTGCCCCACAGATTGGCCCTCATCACTGGCCAGGCCTAGGAATTTCCTGCATTGGGCCTCTAGTAATGAATAAAGAGCTACCTTATTGTTTTTCACTCAGAATGCAAGTGAGGAAAAAATGTTCCTTACTTTATGCCAGAGCTAAGTATCTGCTGCCTGGCATTGCCACTTATCTTCAGTGTCCCAGCACCTAACTATCTCTGGGGACAGTTTTGTGCAGCCACAAAACCAACACGATTTCTCCATTAACTTAAAAGAAAAGGCAGGACTCTTGTGGAGGCAAGTATAAAATATTTTTACTCTAAAATGAGTCACTGCAGTACATGCTAATAAGAAGCAAGTGCTTCTATTACTTGAGGTAAGAGCTTAAAACCTCTTAAGGTTTTTATCTTCTTTAGATAATTTTAAAATCCAAGATCAGAATAAAACCACTGTTCCTACTTGGGAAGATAAAAGGCATGACCACCCACTGCCTTTGATAGACTACTCTTTGATCAAAGTCCTACATGAGGAGTAGTAAATCCTTTATATAGTACTTATCTTCTTAGGAAGCAAATTTGGTACCATTTCGTCTTACAAGAGAGGATAAAGTGTGATGCAACAAACACCCACTTTTTGAAGCTAGCAGTTAGTGTCTTTGTATCAAGATAATACTTCATTTCCTAGCTCAGAGAAGCAGGGGAGAAAGAGAGGTTTTCTCAGGCAATCCGACTGACTCAACTTTCAACAGAAGCCCATTATCACATCATTACTACACAGACCTCTCCTTTATTTCACTTATTTATATATTCATTTGACTGAACTTTTTCCAATAAAGATTTGAGAAGAAGCCAGACTTTGAATTCAGGGAATCAACATTTAGAAGGTGACTGACAAAACAAGACACTGCTAAGCAAAGCACCTTGACACGCCACGATAAAGTCAAACACAGCAATGCTCTTTCTATGACAGCGTTAGTACAGCCCAGAAAGGAAAACGCCAAACAGGTGAAAATAGCCTGCATCCTAAGGTCTTTTCATTTATATTCTCTAGGAGTTTCCTTTTTTCTGAACAATATGAGGATTCTGGCAGACTCGAATAGGGATTCAGCAGGAGGAGTTGAGGTATGGGAACTCTGCTAGCACGTACTTATTTCTGAACTCTTCAGTAAAATGAGCGGGTGCTGGCTTTTACACCACTTATTCTTCAACAAGACATGCCCAACACCCATACGATGTTCCTTTGAAGGCTTTATTCTACCTTCATTTATTGTAGATGTCATCGTGTTTATCTGCATAGATTTTCTATTTAATAATTTCGGAGGGCTGCATGTCCTCATTGTGACATAAGGAAAGACAGATATGAGATAATATGCAAGTGGAGAAACAGAGGATCCCTGTCACTCCCCTGAGGTCACTGCTGGCTGGGGTCAGAATAGGCACCATCATTTCTTCACTAGATTGCACATGGCCTCACTCCTTTGCCTCACCAACATAAAGACATTTACAGGCACCCGGTTCCAATCACTCACTACCTAAATGTAAACTAATTCTGTTAGTTCAAAAACATTGTATATACTTAATAACCAAGCTCCTCCACCTCTATTGTAATACTGATCTGAAATATTAAGACACAGAGGAACCTCATTTCTCAAACTCAGTTCACTCTGGAAGGCTGTTTGAGAAGCGACTGTTCAAAAACCAAATCCTTTTTCCCCATTAGGAATAATGTAAACGGAATTAATCTGTTCCAGACTCCCAAATGATTCCCTGTTTTAACCTTTCTTATATCCAGTACATGTCTCATGTACGGTTTAATCATTAAATAAACACTTCTTAAATTTATGAATTTATGGAACCACTTCCTACTAGCATTAAAGGGATTTTTCATATATCACTGCCTTCGAAATACTGTCACTGCCTAACTGCTTTCTTTTCTCCAATCAACAACAGTTTTTCTACCCAAACAACTGTCTGGCATTATTGTTTTGTGAGCACTTTCACATCCTTAGCAACATTAGCATTCTTGATGGCCTCTTTCTGTTTTAAAATGATGCTAATTGTGGATTTTGCCAGCAACAAAAGTATTCTCTCCTTTATTTGTTGCCTGAGAGATGCTTTTTGTCACGTTGAGGTATCAACATGAAAGGGTTGTCAGGTCGAAAACTGAGGTTTTAGTCAATAACCGAGGCAGTTTTTCTTTGACAACATGGTCAAGAACCAAATTGTTGGCGATAGAAGACATTTGAGAACGATTTTGACTGTACATGGTTTGGTGGTATGAGCACGGATTTGGAGTCAGACAGGCACTACGAATCTCCATGTGCTGGCACATGTTTAACTGCTTAACTGTTTAACTACTTGGAATCTTCATATATTTTGGAAGTGTATCAAATGAGGGAACATAAGCGAACTGCACTATGCTCCGGAGATGGTAGCTGAGGCCACTGTCATCAAATGTAAAAGCACTGCTGGGATTTGGGGAGCTCCTGGGATTTAATGCAGAAGAAAGTGTTGCTCTTAGTGACGGCAAGAACAGCTTGGTAAAGTTGCGATGAGAACTTAAAAACTGGAAGAAGATAGGTTTGTAAAAAGGTTACAGTGGGTACCCCTTGGGCTGCAGGTCAATGGGTGCATGGCGCAGGGGTCAGGCCACCTCAGGGGGGAGGGGAGGGGGTGCGGCTGTCACTCACACGGGGGTGACGCCCTTGGGCAGGCCCAGGGCGTTGACAGCGACAGGCGGCGGCTGCGAGGGCAGCATGGAGCTGAGGAAGGCCGCGGGCGAATGGCTGTAGCCAAAGCGGGCAGCGGGGGAGGCGCAGTGGGAGGCCGGGGCCGAGCTTGGGAGCGGCGGTGGCGGTGGCGGCAGCGGGAACACATCAGGCACCGGGAAGGCCGTGCTGGGGCTGAAGACCGGGGGCGGCGGCGGCGGGGGCGACGGCGAGGAGGGGCTCCACGGGGCCTCGGCCTCGGCGGCGCCGAAGGGCTGCGCGAAGGGTGGCGCGGGCGCGCGGCCAAAATGCTTCGGTGTCGGGGACATGGGCGACGGGAGGCTGGAGGAGCTGGGGCTGGAGGCCGGGGTGCCTTGGCTGGACGCGGGGCCGAGGTTCTGAGCCGCGATGAACTGCTTGGGGCGCGCGTAGTTGAAGGAGCCGGAGGACTGCATGGCGGGGGCGGCGCGCGAGGCCAGCGCGCTCATGGGCTCCGGGGCCAAGGGCGACGCGCAGGCCGCGAGCTCGGGGAAGGCGGGCGGCGGCGGGAAGGGCGGCGACGGGGGCGCGCTGCCCGGGGTGCTGGTCGCCGGGTGCCGCACACTGGCCTCCTGCTCCAGGCGGATCTGGTTCTGCAGCTGCTGGATTCTCAGAGGGTCCCTGGGAAGAGAGACAGAAGCGACACCTTCAGAGAGGGAACCAGCAGGGACGTCCCTGTGGCGGCGCAGCCGGGTTAGGCCGTGGGCAGGGAGCCCCCCGCGCGGCTCCCGGCGGGGAGCGAGGCGCGGGTTGTCATCAGCCCGGGGTCAGCGCCGCCGGGATCCGCGAGCTCACTGTCTGATCTAAGTTTTACCCAATGACTCAGGTCACTTTACACAAATCAGGACGGAAGTTCGGTCCGACTCCCAAGAGCCGTATTTCATGTTCATGGAACCCAAGTATTTAAAGAAAAACGTTTGACAGGAGGCTCAGTCCTCTCATTTGTAGCCAATTTTTAGAATAAGAATTTTTATCAGAATGAGAAAGTTAAAAGGAAAAAAAAACCCACTCGATACGAGTTATTTTTGGCAGACTTAGGTTAGTCCTTTTTTTGCCTACTTCACATGCTGTCAACTCTGCCTTTGATAAATACCACAGGCTGATATTGGAGGTTAGATCCACTGTAATTTCTGCATTTGTTCCCTAAAAAACGGGCAAAATTTACCATGCCTGAAATATTAGTAATCTGAAATGCAAATTTTATACAAACCTTAATAAATATTGATGAAAATATTAGCTATTTTGTGCCATACCTAAAACATATGCAAAAAAAATATATATATATTTTAAATGTAGGTGTTTAATAAGGAATAACAAATTATTGATTTTATAATAATGCAGTTTCAATTCCCCAAGTAATTTTCCATCACCAAGAGATTGAATTTTTATTTTTGAATTAAAATTTTAAATTAATTTTTGAATTTTTAAGGTTATCAATTAGCTATATTTTACTCAGAAGCTTTCCTTTTATATATAGTTTTCCCTTATTCACTGCATAGTGATCAATGGCTGTCAAAACGAACTTCAACAGAAGGTGGCACTCTAACAAGCAGATAAAACAGGCCACATATTCACTCCACCAATAGGGGAAAAGGTATGTTTCCAACTTTAAACCTTTTCTTTAGAGAAAGGAAGGGAGAGGGAGAAGGAGAGAGAAACATCGATGTGAGAGTGAAACATATATCAGTTGCCTCCTGTATGCCCCCTACAGGAGACTGAATCTTCAACTCAGGAATGTGTCCTGTCTAGGAATTGAATCCGAAACCTTTTGGTACACTGGACCAATTGAGCCACACTGGCCAGGGCCCAACTTTATACCTTTTAAAACTAAATAAAACCCCAAAACTTCCTTATCCATAGGTATTTCATCTTCAAAAATCAAGCTTTTATACATCCAAAGCAATATCAGGAATGGAAACTGCTAGTAAAGGTATAAGATTTAGATCTGTTACTAAGCATTATTAGCTGTGGGAACATCAGCGTTCCTGTGTTTGCTCTTCACTTCTGTAATCACCAAGTAAAGTGATTACTGGGTGATTACACATTTTGGGGAACTAAAAATTATAAAGAGAAGATGATTCCACATTCTTAATAATGTGCAGAGCTTCCAAGGTTCCAACACCAAAGAACTCTGCGAATCCCATAGAACGTACTCTCCGCATTTTACAAGCATCCCTGCCACTGCTGGAATTCACCAGGACACAGAAGTCCGATGTCTGTGCGGTTGGGGTAGGCTGTCTAGCACATGTGCTCCTTGCTCATGTGTTTAGAACTGGCCCAGGAATAGAACTCATAAAAACCACCCACCAGCTCTAAAACCTATCATGCGGTGCTCTCATTCTGAATCCCCAAACACTCCTTTCTGACCGCCCTACATTTAGCATCTCATTTCCTAACTGTGGCAAAATGCATCCCATTCCTGGAATGTTCTTCATCAGCAATTACCTGCCAGTGTGCACCTGGGTGGGGAGAGGTCTGTGGGGTCTTCCTCAAAGCCACAGCGCCCCTACCCTGGGCCAGCCTGCATTTTAAGGGACTTTAAGCTTGGCCTGACATCAGCAAATCTCTGTGTAGCGGTTCTGGCATGGCTGCTGCAAACATCATGTCATACCTTGTGTGTGGTGTGATGAGTCCTCTACCCACGGTTAGGGAGTGGCTCGGAGAAGCCAGTCTTCAAAGAAGCCAGACAGCAAAGCCCAGACCACCACCGTACCGGTTCTAACTTTCTGTACGGGCTCCAGCCTACTCATTCGGGCATTAAAAAGAACCACCCAGTTTGTGAAGCCAAGTGGGCTCAAAGCTGCTGAGATGCTGCTTTTAGTCATAAGTGACAGTTCCAGAAAGTATTAATGTAGCATTTCACAAGAAACGAGTAGGCATTCTAGTGTTTTGGCTACTAGTGTACACTGCAATGAGGAACTCTGCTAGGGTTCCTCCACTCTCCCCCATTTTGCACTGGGTGAGGAAGACAATATTCAGGGAATTTAAGGGGGTCGGGAAAGGGAGAGCAAAACAGTTATTTTGAATCTTCAAGGGTCTGACTTGATTTCTGTGCAAATCATCATTTAAAAAAACACTTGAATTAAATGGATCTGACACCTGGATTCTGAAGTGATGAAATGCCCAATTCTATATATATATATGTGTGTGTGTGTGTGTGTGTGTGTGTGTGTGTGTGTATCCCCTAACCGGTTTGGCTCAGTGGATGGAGGGTTGGCCTGCGGATTCAAGGGTCCCAGGTTCGATTCCGGTCAAGGGCATGTACCTTGGTTGTGGGCACATACCCAGTAGGGAATGTGCAGGAGGCAGATGATCAATGTTCCTCTCTCATCGATGTTTCTAACTCTCTATTCCTCTCTCTTCCTCTCTGTAAAAAAATCAATAAAATATTAAAAAGGTATTTATTTATTGATACAAGAGAGGAAGAGAGAGAGAGAGATAGAAACATCAATGCTGAGAGAATCATTGATCAGCTACCTCCTGCATGTGCCCTGACTGGGAATCAAACTATGAACTCCTGGTTCAACCATTGAGCCACACCAGGCAGGCAAGTTTTTGTTTTGTGTTTCTTTTAAAATAAAAATTGATTTTACCAAGATAAAAAAGGCAAAAGAAATTAAAAGTACCCGAAAAGGAAGATTACCTATGGCCTTTGGAAATTACTTAAAATTTATTTATTATAAAAATTCATCACTTTTCTGATTTTCCCATTTTTTTCAGCAGCCTTTTTATCTGAAAATGAAATAAAATGATACTGAATTGAACTTCTTGGAAAAACTGGGTAAAGGTTGAACATTTAGATTAAAAGTTCTAGTGTCAAAGTTCAAGTCTTCGGTTTTGCATACCTACTCACTTCATCAAACCCCACCCAGCTTTTTTCCCCCTCTTCCCTCCACACCCTCAATTCAAAAGGACTAAGAAAGGCCCTCTTCCAACCCCTCCTTCAATTGTAAATTTTTAAATACTTAAGGAAATGAGATGTCTGGATTTTTTTTTGTCATGTACCTGTCACATCCCTTTACAAATGGGAAAGGAATTTTACTAGCAACTTGCTTAAAGTCATGGAGCATTACCTGCCTAAGCCAGGTTAGACCAGTCTGTCCCTGGCCCCTTTCCCTACATCAGACATGTCCACATAACAGAACCCTGACCTAGTACTAGACTTTTAGCGGGGATCACCTCGTAAATTATATAAATGTCTGACCACTATGCTGTGTACCCGAAATCATATCCTATTGAATGCCAGCTGTAATTGGAAAACATTTTTTTTTAAAGAAAGTAAAAAAGAACCCTGACCTTCAACATGATTTTTTAGAAGTCTGTGGTCATCTTTGCCTCCTAAGGATTTAACTCTTATGCAGCTACAGGGCCTTTAGTGTCTGGATCATCAGTCAAGATTTATAATATTTACATATTTAAGAATATATTCAAGAATACCTGACTTCAAATTTGATTTTTTTTTTTTTAGGGTGAAATGGGACCACCATGAGAGAGGATCTTGGCAGTTCAGGAAGGAAATATGTACATACTAGCTCAGTAGATTCTCCTGCATTACAGACAATCAAGGCTCCTGCTCCCCCAGAGGGGAATTGGGCTCGCCGCACCCCGGAAGGGGGTGGGCACAGCTGGGGACGAGGGGGGGTGGGGGGGGCGAGTGAGGGGAGGGTGGAGGTTTGACAGCAGATGTAGAATGCAAGTTTACTTTCCAATTCAGTCATCTCTGCCACCCCGTGAAAGCCGCCTGGAGACAGTGCCAGCCAGAGGCATGGGGCAACAGGAGAAAAAGGCGCCTGGCCTTTGGGTGGTACTGGCCTGGAACAGGGCTCCACCAGCTCCTCACTGCAGGGTGACTGAGATTCAGTGAGCACAGTGCCTGGGGCATCGTAGGAGCTCAATAAATGCCCCCAGCCCCCGCCCCCGCAGCAGAAGACAACTCACCCATCCTGATTACTTTACAAAATGGCAGAGTGGAACTGACATGTCTGCTCCAACCATGAAGACAAGAGGAGAAACAGTCCATAGATGGAATTCGCTGACAATGCTAGCAGTCAGCAGCTGTGTGTCGCTACAGGATGCCTAGGACCAAACCAGACCATCCAGATACCATTGCTGACGTGTATACATAAGGAACTGTCTGACAATAAAACCGAGACTCAGAACTATTGGACATTGAAATTGGAATGCAAACATTTTTTGTTCTTATATGTTTATTTCTAGTCTGCAGAGGCAAGATTTTTAAAGAAAAGAATGGGGGTGTGGTAAAAATAGATACAGAGGCAAAGGAGCATTGAACAGACTGTCAGGCTATAGCGGGAAGGCAGTGGGGGGCTGTAAGAGATCAACCAAAGGACTTGTATGCATGTATATAAGCATAACCAATGGATACAAGACACTTGGGGTGGGGGCAGATGAGGGCATGTACTGGGGGATAGGAGGGGCCTTGGGGGAGGTCAATGGGGAGAAAAAAAAGGAGACATATGTACTACTATTTGTAATACTTTAAACAATAAAAAAAAAATGGAGATAATATTCTCCTTACTGCAGGGAATTCTCCTCCTCTGTGCCCCCTGCAAGGAGCTGGCAAGGGCAATGGCAATGGGGCAGTGGAACGTGGGGATGCAGGGAACTAGGGGACGGAGGCGAGATGGCTGGCCTCTCACCTGCTCCTCACCTTCCACTCATATGGCCACATGTGGGGGTGGGAGATGAGGGACAGCACTTATGCTCCTGGCACTGGGCTGACTCATTTACAGCCCTGGGAGGGCTGCAGTGATTATCCCCGTGTTTTAAATTCCCCATAGATTACTGAGGTCAAGTCACCTGTCTAAGGGCAGAACCTGGTTGTTTCTTTAGTGTGCGCTACCTCATTCTCTCCAGAGCGCTCAGTAAAGAAGAAATGACGGAATACAAGTAAGTCTTTGTTACTGCATATCACTTTCTCCGGGGTAGGGGGTGGGGGGGGGCTGCCTCCGAAGTTCAAAATAAAGGATGTGAAAGTGAACTTCTGGGAAACAACTTCTATGTAAATTGGAAATTCCCAGTCTGCCTCTGGAGCAGTGTCTGGCCCGTGAACAGCAGTTTATCCCCTGCTCACACCAATAATGACGAAGCATTTATCCCTGTCTGGGGAAGTTCCTGGGATCGTGACACTGGAAGACATCAGTGCTTTCAGAATATATATGTTCCTGGTTTATATATTCCCTTTCATGTTTACTGTGTGATACAGAGGCCACTGCAGGATGCAGAGCTGCAACACTGCACCCTCTGAACAGTGAGCCACTCTGGTCCTGCTCTTCGTAAGCACAAGGGCTGTGAACACTTCAGCATCCTCATATGCTAAGCCAGCTCCCTCACAGCACCCCACCCAACACGCAGCATGGCGGATGCATCTCTGACAACCCCGATGCTCGTTCCTGGCTGCAGGTTCTATACCTGACTGTGGCCAGGCACAGCCCAAAGGGCAATCCGTAACAGAGTGCCCTGTATGGGCTGGGGCATTTTAAAAGTTTTCAAATGAAGATAATTAGGGGATAAACTGCTGTGTGTTCCCACAACACTTTCCTCTCTGACTGGGATTAGCTCAGGATCTTATGTATGAGGCAGTTTAATATATTAATTCTGAGAACTGAAAAAATAGATTATGCAACTCCCACAAAGGCTGCAGTTCAGGGTGTACTCATTAAAGTTCCATCTACAACTTGATTAGATTTGTACTTCAATGGTCTTGTTCTAGTTCTGTTACTCATGCTTCCATTTAGGCGTTCCCATCAGAGAAGCTAGGTTCACTTGATGAGGCTCCATATCTAGCAACTTAACTTGGTTTAGCACTAAGTTCTTGTTGCCCCTGTTATGGAAATCACAGTCTTGAGAACAGTCATTTACACAATACAAATAGGTTAATATGAACCAAATGCACTACATTGGGTTTAGGGGAGGATGTAAGTAGAAAAATAACTATGAATTTAAATACATTCCCCATAAAGTTGGGGGAGAGGACAGTGGTAGACTTGGGTTTTCTGCAAAATACCACAAATACAAGAATGCTACCATCAACATTGACCACTTTGGGAATGTGTGTTTAACAGATATTGCAAAATGACATAGGTTTCTTTTTAAAAGACCATTTCTTTGATCTTGAATTCATTCTGAGCCTTTTGTAAATCATGCTGACTCTAGGCAGAGCCAGTACTGAGTGCAGTGAACTCCCTGGGAGGGTTCAAGGAAGAAGTGAAGAGCACAGGACTCAAGTCTCTTTTAGAGAGGGTCGTCTCTCCCACCTAGAATGAGGCCTGCATTTGGCCGTGCTACAGAAGAACAGTAGCTCTTTATGTCTTCATACACAACACTGATCTCTATTGGAAGTCATTCCAAGTACCATGAGAAAGAGAGGGAGCAACTGCTGACCAAGTCCTTGTCCTCCTGGGAAAGTCTCCAGAGTACCACAGGCTGGCTGTGTCTCTCCGGGGGCAGAAGGAATAAGGACGGAGAGGCTGGGAGATGGTGTTCTGCTGAAGCCTACAGCCCACTAGCCGTTGTGGAGAATTCTCCTTTCGGAGATGTGGGGAGATCTGGTGCTCCATGGGGTAGGCGGTCACCTGGCTCTGTGAAGGCTGCAGGGCCCGAGGCAGGACGCGGCCCAAGCCCCACCGAGAGGAGAGGATGTGTATCCCAATATAAATCACAAGTGATAAGGGACAGGCTCCGGTGGTATTTACGGTCTTGATAAGCCTGGTGAAGCCGAGTGACATGGAGCTCAGGCATATCAGCCTTAGCCTTTTCTGGGGGAGGAATGTGAGGTCAGGTTCTAAAAGCATCAACTCCACATCACAGTGAAATGCCTCAAATAATTTTCATTTCTGTTGCCACAGAGGCCAGTGAAAACAGCAGGAAGGTATTAGCTGCTGATTCTTAGAAAAACTATGCTAATTTAGTGGGCATGAAAGGAACTAATATGGACTATTTCCAACTGAAAATGTTTGATATTAATTCTTAATGTAGATGAAGTCCATTCTTAAAGAAAAAATCTGTTTTCTGATCTTTTCTGTTAATGCTTGAAGCAAAATCAGTGATCTCATTTCTAACTGGAACAACCAAAGAAAAGCCAGCTGAGCGATAGATGTTGAAGAACTTAAGTATAAAATTTCTCTGAGATTTTAAAGAACTGGGGCAGGGGGAAGGGTGGAGGAGGAAGATAGACAAATACTCAACTTTCAGTCTTACAATGAAGTAAATAATTTGTATATTTTAGGGTTTTATTTGATTAATGTTTACGCACATTTCCATTTTTATCATTGGTAGACTTGCCCCATCCTGTGTCATTTCCATATTAGTTCATGTTTGCTGAGTTGAATATCTCTAAAACAGTGGTGTGTAGTTTGTATTTATAAGAATGAATTATTACTAAGGGCAAAAGAGTCATATATTTCAAAAGTAACAACCATGACCTACTCACCTGATGGGTTTATTCTATACTTTTTCACCAAATGGCTTTATTCTACTGAAAGACAAATAACAGTATTTTCACTTCTCTACCCCTTTCAAACATTTCATCTTCAATAACTCCCTCTCTGTTCACCTGTTAGATGCTCAATAAATACAGTTAAATCTTATTAAAATCCCCAGATTTCTGTTAAAGTACAATGCTAGCTATGCCATCAAGTTACACAACACTCAGGGTCACACAGCTGTGTTTTTCTAAGGTAGTTCTTAGAAAAACGGTGTTTCTCTAAGCCATGTTTTCCTAAGTAAGATATCTTGCACAGATAAAGCCATGATCACACAGGTTATTTGCAAGTATGAACACAGACTCAACCAAACTAGAGAAATGTGCAAATAGTTCAACTATGCTTGGCCATGAGGTATTTATGACTTTGGATAATTCCCTTATTCTCTCTGGAGCCCAGTTTCTCCACTTTAAAGTGAAAATTTATAATGCAATACCTGTAAGGCCCTAATAAATTTTCAGATTTTATGATCCTTACTCTTTAGCCCAGTAACACTTAAACATTATGAAGGAACTAATGTTAAAGGAACTGTAAACAACTCACCAAGTTCAAGTATATTGCCCTATATCCGCATACATATATCAGTTTTATACGTATGCTGTTTTCACATGTTTCAACTGTTTTGAGAGATGAATGTCTTTTATTGTTTTGGTTAACAATAATAGATTTTGAAGGCATTCAAGGCAAACTAAAATAATTCCATAGTAAATCTTATAAAAAGAATACCTTTGGGGTGGTACTTTTATACTATGAATAATCATCATCGAATTGGTTAATATTAGTTGCATGTTTTTTCTTAAGACATATGTACTTGTAGATAAATTCTGTCCAAAAATTAGGAAAAACAAACAAACAGCTTTTAGGTTTTGTGTGTCTGAACAGTTCCCATGGGATTTGGGTTGGATGTGGTTCTGCTGTAATGTTCTCCCTTAAAGAAATGGGAACCATTTCAGTGGCTCAGTTGCTACTGCTCTGTTAATAAGCCTTTCCCCTCTTTCGGCCACAAAACTTCTTTGGTCCTTTGACTTGATTTTATAAACCTTCTAAAAATTATTTTTGTTAGTGTTAATCCTGCCCTGAGAATATTTTTTCCACTGATTTTTAGAAAGAGTGGGAGGGAGGGAGAAGGCAGAGGAAGAGGAGGAGAATGCGGGGGGAGGGAGACATTGACATCGACATCTATGTGAGAAAGACACATTGATTGTTAGACTCCATAAGTGCCTGGACCAGGGCCCGGGATCGAAGCTGAGTCGCAGGTACGTTCCCTTGATCTGCATTGAGCCCGAGATCCTGCCATGTGTGCACTGACACTAACCACTGAACAATACCAGCCAGGGCCTAACCATTATTTGAAGGTATTCTGTTCAACATGAAGATAGGGTTATGGTGTGCTTGGACCCGCATTCAGCAGTCTCAGTCCTTCCTCTGTCATTCCTACCTTTGTACTTCCTAACAGTGTGAGCTCCCACCCTTCCCTTCCCTGCCACCACTGACACCACCAACCATTCTTGTCCTTCTACCTTGAACATGGCACCCCATTTCCCTCACTGGTCCTTTGCCAGCTCTCTATAGATATCCCATTAAGATGTAAATGTCCTTTACACCTTCTCTTGGTACAAGGGGTCAACAGCATTACCAGCATTACTCTCTGTCTCTAACCCAGACCTCAGCCTTGAATTCCAATTCTTTTTTTTTTTGTTTGTTAGTTTCAGCAACATTTGCTTTACTTCTAAATGGTTTTTCAATTACACTTATTTATTGGACCAATAACAACCATAACCTACAAACCACAATCTGTGCCACAAAGTCCAATCTCAGCTGAGATCTATTTTTGGTTTCACAATAGCTTGAGCTAAAGGAGAATTTCATTGCATTGTTCAAGTTGGGTCATAAACAGTCTCCAAAAAATAAATAAGGCAGAACAACATAAAATGCTGTATAAACCAAAAAATGATACAAAATACGAAGAGATTCGGGTTCTAACAGCTGTTGCATAAATGAAAACATAACTGTGCTCATCTTCAATATCAACTCCCCCTTGTATATGCCCCCAAAACTCCATTCTTACATCAATTATATATATATATTTTCTACCTATTCCCATTAGCCCAAACATGCCACTCCACCTCAAAACTTAGCATGCCTAACATAGAGTCCCTCTCACCCCAATCTGGTTTCTCCCCCTAAAAATGTCTGATATTTGAAGATTCTCAATATTTGGCTCAAGGCAGCCCTAACATTCTTATCTCCAACTACTACTCTATCTCTACTTTTCCATTCTCCCAAATTAGTCTCACTGTCTCCTGAACTCACCTTGGGGTTTCCTTCTTCCTGGCCTTTTTTCACGTACTGTTCTTTGTTCCCAACCATCTCTCTCCATCCACTGAGGTTATCTTGATCCTTCTGTGCCCCTTTCAACGTCTATCTCTTCTCAAAGCCCCTCCTAATAACATCTAGCAACTCCTTCTCCCTCCACAGGGCCCAATCCACAAGGCCGGTCTGGCCCTGTCAGGGCGCGGCAGTGACATCATCACGCCCACAGCCACGTCTCTCAGAGCCAGGCTTGTGTTCTGATCGATTCCCACAGTGCTTTGCACACGGATGTCACTACACACCGGCAAAGAGATTGTCAGGTCATCCTTTCATGGGGAACGTGGGAGGGGAAACAACCAGAGCAGTACTGATACATCTGGCTTTTTAGTATCCAAAATATGAAACTCCCATCCTCCATATGAGAGTTTGTGAACCTGGTAGCACAATTCCTAATTTGGCATCCGGGAGGCACTCCCTCGTGTCACAGGCAGCTCACCCTGTACCAGCGCCCATTTTCCATTTTATTTGGTTATCAGTCAAAAATGCCCCAAGTTGGTGTTTACCTTGAGGAAAAGTGCCTTGGGATATTTTCAGTACTTGCTGAGAACTTGAGTCATCTCCAGGCAATTCTCTGCCTTAGTGGGGCCCATTTCCCCCATCACTGCAAATGTTCTGCACTGTAGAGTCCACAGCCACTCTTTCAAAGCATAGATTGTATCCTGAGATAACAAGGAGGGTCCCTGGACAGAAAGGGGAAGTGGTTTCCTGGTGTGTCCATTGTGTAGTGGGTCATAAAGATCCAACAGAGTGCTACTACCAAGGCAGCAGTGAACTCCCCGCGCTGGGGCTGGAATCTGAAGCACCGATGTCTGGACTTGTTCAAATGGTTGCGAAAATACTGCTAGGAGTTCGTAACTGCTGCTAGGAAGTTAAAGAATATGTAAGGGAAGGTCGCCCTTCATTGTTGGAAGGACAATATGAAAGGGCATTGGTTGGTGACATGGCAGTGAGCATTCATAAAAGCAAGCGATGACTCAGGACTCAGAGGAGAACTGAAGGAGTTCCTTCTGAAAATCAGTTGCCTGAAACTCCAAGAGGAGGAGACATCTGCTTTTATTATCTACCATTGTTCCCTTCAGCTGGGATAAACATTCCCCCCTTTCTATAAGATCAACTTCTTCCCTATTCCTTGTGGGTCTGCCAATCACAAATCCCCAACCCTTGGTCCCAGTATGGTGAGACCTGGGGCTAGCTCCTCATTGTATGGCTTTAGCAAATCCTGCAAGGATACATACAGGGCGGGGCAGAGGAAGGTTTTCAGGTGTTTGTGTGAAAAAGACAACAGCTCTATTACTCTGTGTTTGGGCACTCACAACTTAATCCTACCATTGCCCCGCCCTGTACAGAGTCCAGGTCAGGCCAGGGCAATCAGATTTTTCACACGGACCGACGACAACAGGGGAATGTGTCCTCTGTCCTTTGACAGCTAACTACTAGGGCAAATCCCCCAGAGTTGCTACAAAGACCCTACAAAAAAGAAACCAATACATACAAACCAAAGTCATGTGGGGAGGTAATAGACAAGAAGGAGACTTTTAAAACAGGTGCTTTCTCGGCATCTGATCCAGGTCTAACCCTCACACCAGGTTTATCTCTAAGTTCCAGGCACAAAATAGTTGTTTCCTCCTGTCCCCCCAGGTTTTCTTTTTCTTTCCTAAGTTAGTTTAAATCTCTCTAATACTTCTAAGAAAGTGGCCTTGGAAACCAACTCTTTCAATTTCCTTATTTTATAGACACAGGAAAAGAAAGAGAGTGATTAAATAACATTACAAAACTATCAGCGTGTTAGTATCAAAGGCTGACAAGAACATCTTGCTGGTAAGAATGATATTACAAATTAATCTAACAGCACTATCTGAAGTGGATCAATCACTGAATGGATGAATACAGAGACTGTTCATAAAGTTGTAAAAGAAACCACCAGAAAGACTAAAAATAGTTAAGTGTGTTTATCTCTGGAGAGTGAGACTAGAATGAGGTGGAGGAAGTAATTTTTTTAAATTAAGTTCAGAGTGGAAAGGAGAGGGAGAGAGAGAAACATCTATGATGAGAGAGAATCACCGATTGGTTGTCTCCTGCCTGTCCCCAACCCGGGATCCAGCCCAAAACCTGGGCATGCTGACCGGGAATCAAACTGTGACCTCCCAGCTCAACCACTGAGCCATACCAGCTGGGCTGAAGTCTTATTTTTGTATTTTATAGTCATTTATACTTGTAGTTTGAAAAATATTTTAACCTTGTGCATATAAAAATTAATGTATGGTTAAAATATATAGAAAAGCTTACGTGATCAAATGACCAGTCACTATGATGAGCACTGACCACCAGGGGACAGACACTCAATGCATAGGATTGGGCTTCTTCTTGTCTGGTTCAGGCCTGTGGGGATCGGGCCACAACTGGCTCTCTGACATCCCCTCTGGGGTCCTGGATTGTGAGAGGGTGCAGGACAGGCCAGGGGCCCCAATCGGTGCATGAATCTGTGCACCAAGTCTCTAGTGTAAATTATAAATAGATAATTCTTAAAATAAATGCAATTCCAGAAGCTTATATATTAAACAAAGTCACATTGTAAAGAAAGACATAGTGCTACTAACTTAAGACAGCACCTAGTACTATGGAAGCCTGAGCACAACCACTCTCCCTGTGTCTGAAGTCACCAGGGAGGCTCTCCTCCAAAAAATGTAATACATCATGACTCTTACTACTACTACTTGCACCACCAACATCACTACTACCACTACTGATGATAGTAGCTGATTGTTACTGAGCACTTGCCATGGACCAGATGCCCTGATATGTGCTTTGTCTACATTGACTCATTTGATCTTCATAAAAACCCCAGGAGATAGGCCACTTTTATTATCTTCATTTTACAGATGAGGAAAGTGAGGCACAAAGTTATACTACGTTTCTGAAGGTTACCCAGCTGGAAGCAGTGCAGATGACTATTATGTTATGGCACCTCTGCTTGAGGTGCAGACCTATCTAGTACGTCCATGGGCATTCCGATTTCTTCAGCCACAGAGGGCCTTCCTAATGCAGGTCCTACCTAAGAGAACCTGTAACTCTGTCACTTCTATCCCCTCTGTTTCTTTGCTCCTGGGATATTGTCATTGTGGTGGAGCTCAATACAGCTACATATAGAAACAATCTGGCCATGTCCTGAAGATATTTCACTGGTATAATTTTAGGAAGGTGATGTTTATGATCTATATACTAAGTTTTACGAATTTATATTTACTGGAGAAACTATAAGAATACACAAAGCAACTTGGAGGAGTTGGTTTTGAAACTAAGAAATTAGTTGCTGCCCTAGCTGGTTTGGCTAAATGGATAGATCGTCAGTCAGTCTGTGGACTGAAGGGTCCTTGGTTCAATTCTGGTCAAGCGCATATGCCTAGGTTGTGGGCTTGATCCCCAGTGGGGACTTGCAGGAGGCAGCTGATCAATGATTCTCTCTCATCATTGATGTTTCTATCTCTCCCTCTCCCTGCCTCTCTGAAATCAATAAAAATATATTTTTTTAAAAAAAAGAAATTAAATATGTCCCCAGAATTTCTTATTTCTGTATTTGCACTATCCACCAGCATGCAGGACATTGAGAGACTGTTAAATGCTTGGTCTCTACTAACTAAACACCATCTAGTTACAGCCATACACCAAAGGTTGAAAATGTAGAGTAGGGACAGGAAGGTGAGACTAATTGGGAGAGATTCTCCATGCACATTTTTCAAGTTAAAAATGAATCCAAATTTCTGAGGAGACTTAATAGGCATGTCACATAACAGTAATAAATACCATAATGGAGTTCCTTGGCATGAAATACCCACATACTTATTGTTCGGTCCCACATTCTCCTTTTTGAAAAAGATGCTCACTGTAGAAAAAATCCATACTAATAAAAGTATAATACGCTAATTAGACTGGACGTCCTTTTGGGAGGAAGCTGGGGCTACAGCCGCCACAACTGCGAGGGAGGGATCCAGGCAGCCAATGCGGCTGTGAAGGAGGATCGAGGCAGTGCCTCGGCTGCAGGGAAGGATTGAGGCCACACTGCAAAGGCCTACTCTTGCATGAATTCTGTGCATCAGGCCTCTAGTAAAGAAATAGGAGAAGAACTGGTTCTCAGCAATTGGAACTCAACTCTTAAAGAATAGTTTTGTTTCTGAAATTGCACACAGCCCTTTTCTGCATCTCCTGCCAATGGCTACTTAGCGCTGTCCCAGGCATTAGTGATTATATTACTAATTATTTGTGTGGCCTGGACTAAGAGAGGCCCACATTTCTTCATATCTGTGAAATAGAAAGTTAGACTATTTTTAAATGGTCCCTTCAAATAGGTTTTAAAATTCTATCAAGCTGTAAAATCCACTGTGAAGTCTTTCAGTATTGGACATCTGAACATTATTAAGTTATGTTACTCTATCTCCTGAGAGACTTCATCACTTAAATGTACTGGAATTAAAAAAAAAAGTATCTTCCACATGATGAACACTGACTTATAAAGATGACTTTTTAGACTTCTATTAATATTGACGTATCACTGAACAACTAAACAAACTAAACATGTCTGCCTACACAAAAAACTGCCAATGACCTTTTCTACATATTTCAATCTCATGAGAGTAAATGATGACAGGAATGCACATTTGGACTTGGGTACTCAGAGGAGTAATTTATTTTTTCTTAAAGGCCAACCATTGCTAGTTTAATGTCAATGACCAAGATACGCAGCCAAGGGTCCCAGAGTGTGAATGCAGGCCCCCACCTTGCCAGATCACAAGGCTCCAATTTTAACCTCCCATCCAAAGAGAGGAAAAAGTTCTTAAAAAAACACACCCAAAAATGCATTTTGGCAAGCTCAAGAGATGTCACTTAGCAGCATGAATTAAGAGACTTGTGACTATGAAGAAGAACTGTATGTTTTAAATGGCTTTGACCCTTCTTAGCTTTTGACCAACTGATTTTTGACATTCCTTAGAGCAGTGGTTCTCAGCCTTTCTAATGCCGCCAACCTTTAATAAAGTTCCTCATGTTGTGGTGACTCCCAACCATAAAATTATTTTTGTTGCTACTTCATAACTGTAATTTTGCTACTGTTATGAGTCATAATGTAAATATCTGTGTTTTCCGATGGTCTTAGGTGACCCAGCTAGCGGTTCTCAACCTGTGGGTCTTGACCCGCAGGTTGAGAACCGCTGCTGTAGAGTCTAAGACCATCAGGAAACACAGATATTTACATTAGGATTCATAACAGTAGCAAAATTACAGTTATGAAGTAGCAACAAAAATAATTTTATGGTTGGGAGTCACCACAACATGAGGAACTTTATTAAAGGGTGGCGGCATTAGAAAAGTTGAGAACCACTGCCTTAGAGGCCAGAAGATGAGACAGATGCCGCATGACAGTGCTGCCTTCTCCCCTCATGAGGCAGAGCGCACCTTCCCAACAGAAAACAAAGTCCGTCCAACTGTGTCGTGGGAAGAATGGTTAATAAATGAGGTTCCCTCCCTGAGAAATGATGAAAATAATTCTTAGATAAAGCAATCCAATTATTTAAATGTAATTACTCTTAAGGAAGAAATGGAGAGAAATGTATCAGAGCTACATGACATTTCCAATGTGGTTATATATGACTGTGTACTGTGGACTCTGGCACCGAAGCAAGTGGAGCTTTCTACAATATGGTATTTATGACCATCTCAATAAGATAAAAACTGTAACATCTTAAAATGCCTTTTAGTAGAATGTACGGATGTAATAGGGCTTATTTAACTGTATTTTATTCATCTTTTCCAAATGATGTCACTAATGAAGTTTGTTGTACACCACATTTGGTTTTTATGATGATACTGTCAGATATTTTATACATGAGGTGGTCTTTCATTTAGGGAGGAAGTAGAGACACCCAGCTCTGGTTGTTCTTTTTACAATATAAAACAAGTAAGAAAAAGCCACGTGAGAGGGGACAGTATGTCTGGATGATGTGCACAGGAGGTTCGTGAGAGCTGCACATGGAAGCCCCTGGATCACGCTGTCCAGCAATGTAATAAGAAAGTCTGTCCACGTGTCACACATGAGGCCAGTGACTGAGCTTAAGTGAATCACGTGGTTTTTCTGCTCTTAGTCTCTCCGAGGAAGACATCAAGGTACGGACTTCTGGCTTTCACTAACAGCTAACCCCAAAAGCCACTTCTAACAATAGTACAGGTGAACAGTTCAAAGAGTAAAGGAAAGCCATGTTCAGAGCGGTCAGGTTCCCACAGGGCTGCTTCCTCCCGCGGCTGAGGACGAGCCTCGCCTGAGGAATGATAATGCAGCACCGACAGCTCACCAGCTACAGCCCGGAACACAGCACATCATTCTTGTGTGCGGAGGTGTGCACCTATCCATATAAGCGACTCAGCATAATGCATATTTTCCAAGTTTACATGTGATGATATTATTGTCTGAGGGATTAGTACTGAGCAGAAATAATACAAAGTATATTTAGCTACACTTGAATTCCTAATTTAATTTCTAAACATGCTCCATCTTGACTATGTCCACTGGTAAAGCAAAGCACACCTGTAATCTCAGAAGCACAGCAGTTCCTACCAGGGTACCAATGTTAATAAAGTATTTTTGTTGTTGATGGCTTCTGAATAAAACAGGATTAATGTAATAGTTATAAATACAGAGATGTCAACGTTATGAATTTACTAGTGATTTTTTTCTTGCCATGGACATTTGTTGATATCTCAAATATATCATAAGGGTAAATTAAAGATTCACAGAATCTTTTAAAAATGTCAGAAGACATTAAAATCATTGATAGTATATGTTAACAAATGAATAAACTTCTGTCTTTTTGCCTTTCAAGAGCATCATGCTATTAGCTTTAAAAATGATTACTGCGTAGTACATATGAGCAGGAGATTAGGGCACTGAGGGAGCGGGCACTCTACCCTTCCCTGTGTTTCCAAGTGGAGGGACTTTCAGGAGAGGAGCATTCCTGGCCTGTAGCCTCTCTCCCCTCTTGGTCAAGATGGACTCAGACCAGCCCTCTTTCCTCTGTCTGCTCTGGATCTGCTGCTCACAGGGACAGGAGTTTCTTCTCCCCATCTTTGGAAGTGGGGGTCTGCCCAGTGGAGCTGTACAGTGTTGCCTTCGGATGGGTGGTCAGCCACGGAACTCAAGGGTGAAGTATTAGCAAGTTTATTGGCTCAGCAACACCTTTTTTCTCCTCAAGTTTCCTCAGTGCAGATCTAAACCTTGGGTCTCTCTCTCTCTCTCTCTCTCTCTCTCTCTCTCTTCTTAGTTTATTACTCAAATGGTCCTAAATTTAAGAATGGTAAAAAATTGCCTTCCTCAAATATACATTATTCATGCATTTTGATGGTCTGAAAGAACCTTAGATATTAATGCATCTTTAAGTGAACAGTCATTTGTTCAGCATGTATCTGGAGAGGCTAGCCTCAACTCCCAAAAAGGGCAAAGAAGGTGTGAGTGGCCTCGGGTTAACTCAATGCAACAAAATAAAAGCATTAAATAGACTTACTTCCTCTTGGAAGGCAATCTGTGGACCATCTATCAATAATTCAGCTTCTGTCTTTGGTGGCAGGGCTTCATTCCTTACCTAGGCATATGAAAGAGTTCCTTTCCATCATCTCCTCCTAAGAACTTCCAGTACAGGTAACTTAATTTATATCCTTTCATTTCCAGTATCCCTACCCTCTGTTGGAGATAGAACATTTACCTTTATACCTCTTTTCCTTCAGCTGATCTAAATGTCTGTTTCAGATTTACCCTGACAAATGGCATGTTTTTTAGTTTCTTACCCCTTAATACTACCACATTTTGATTATGAAATGGGTTGAAGAAACAAGACATCAACACAGTCTTTTGACCAACAGAATTTAACTTTTTTTGGCTTAGGGAATTAAAGCCCAGTGATAGTTCTTAAAAATCAATATAGTAGTTATAACTAACCATTTCCTTTTTAAAACTGAAATCATAATTATAACCAATAAGTGCAGACTGTATTTCTATATAGTATTTCTCTTTTGAAATTAAATCCTATTTCTAAAAGTACATGTGATAAACAATGCAAAACTAAAATCCTATTGGATTTTCATTGCCAAAAAGTGAACCTCAACCCACAACTCACATCTTATACAGAAATTCATACTTATGAACCTTTGACTTAAATATGAACCTAAAACTATAAAAGTTCAAGAAGAAAACAAAGGAAAATCTCTATGATTACAAGTTAGGCAAAGATTTCTTAGATGAGACACCAAAAGTGTGATCCATGAAAGAAAAACCATTGATCAACTGAACCTCATTAAACTTAAAAAATGTCTGCCCTTTAAAAGGCAAAAGACACATAAAGGATGCCTTGAAAAGTAGGTTTTCCTCTCATATTCCCTTCATCCCAATCCAATTTCCCTTCCCCATATCAAATGACTGCAATGACCATTTCCTACCAAGCTAGCCCACACACAATACGCACAGATATACCACAGAGGGTGGCAAACGTAGGCCGACAGCTGTGAGTACATGAAACGGAGTTTATTCTTGTATTATTTTCCAGATGAACAACTGTAAATCTACTTTTTCCCATACCATAGATGATAGTTCAATTGCTCTTTATACCAAGATTTAAAAAACAACAACACAAAACTGTCGTATTCGATTATTAGATTATTCAGTGTCGTCCTACACTTTGAACAGCATTCACTGGTCATGCACGTAGTTGAGACCAAATTCCGTGGAAGCAATTAGCTTTGAAATTTAAGCAAATATGAAACAAAAGATAAGGATTTTTTAAATTTGTTTGCCTCAGTTAAAACAACAACAACAATAAAATCTTTCCTAAGTTGGGTCTCACTGTATATTGTTTAGGCCACACTTCACATTTCAGTGATGTCAGCTACTCCTGAGGGACAAATGTCATTGGGCTTTCCAGTGCACAGAACCCAGGCTCTCCAGTTGCTGTATTTCTTTGGATATTGGTATTTTTAAACAATGCGATTATCTTTTAAGAAATAGTTGTTTTGATAATTAGAGGAAGTATTTTCCTAAGGCTGAACTGAAACAGTTCCCATCCCACAGCCCCCTTCGCTTCCTACATGACTCATTTAATACGTAAGTGAGCAAGAAGAATATTCCAGTCTCACTCTGCCTCATTATCCTGTTTATTTCTTCACAGCAATTATCATTGAAATTATTGCCTTTATGTATCTGTTTTTATACTTTCTGCCTGAATGCCCAGCCCTCTGTACCACCCCACCCCACCCCACTCCACTCCAGCTCTGGGAGGTGAGCGCCTTAAGGGAGGGAACTTTTCCTCTCCAGTTGTATATGGCCGTGTTTTAGGACCTAGACGGGCCCCAGCGCACAACAAGTACTCAGCGGACTCCACTGAAAGAACTATGTATCTACTGCTGGGATTGGCTCCTATTCCTGCCATATAGTTTGTAAATGAAAAGATGGAGTTGATCATTTAGAATATTTTACACTGTTGCTGCTATACTGGTTTGGAGCATAAAGGTTGATACAGACCTAATTTTATGTCCCCTAGAACTGTGCTGACCAATTAGGACAGCCATCAGCCACCTCTGGCTGCTGAGTACTCGAAACATGGCCAGTCCAAATTCCCGGTGCTCGGAGTATACAACACTCGCCAGATGTTGAAGACTTAGTTCAAAAAGAGAGTATAAAATGATGTCATTAATGTTTACATGTACTTAATGTTGAAACTATTTACACATAGGGTTAAATAAAACGTATTTTTAAAATACATTTCCCCTTTTTCTTTTTCCTTTTGAATGTGACTACTAGTCAATTAAAACTGCATGTTGTGGCCGGTATTTTTTATTCACATTATATTTCTACTAGACAAAGCCCCTAGAAGCCTTACTGGTTCTAAAAGTTCCCTCACTTCTCACAAGGCTTTCATCCTGTTAGCCATTCCCCGGGGGGCCCTGCTGAACTAGAAACAGATAATGCAGAGTCTTAGGATCTGAGGACTCGGTCTCTGGGGTGTGGTAATGGATTTGTCCATGACAGTGGCAAAAAGTTACCCTCTGTTTTCTTCCGTATTTGTTGACTTCCCAGCAAGTAATATCAGAAATTACTCTCTGATTGTGTTTCTCGAACTGTTCCACTCTCCTAGACATTCACACACGGTGGGCTTGTTAGGGACACCCTCACACTACTCCATTGCCTCCCGCAGAGCATTCTTCTTGAGGCTACACACAGACTCTATTTCCTAAGCAAGCCTCACGGTTCATATGGCCCTGCAAGGCCAAGGTTATATGGGAAAGCTGGCCCTGCCAGCGGCAGTGAGCATGGATGTCAACCAGCCATGGGGAGGAAACCGTGGGGGTAAAGGTAAAAGATAGCAGGCTCCAGGGTGGGTCAGTTTGAATTTTCTCTCACATGAAATACAGGATAAGCTTTGGATCATGTACTAGAGCAAAATAAAAATGATGTAACATGTCAGAAAAAGTTACAAAGCCAAGGTTTTACAATTAAATAAGGATACAAATTTGATTTTTTTCCCCTCCAGTTTATAGAAGTGTTTGAATGAAAGAGTACAAAAACAATAGCCTACTTACCTTAAGATACACAGGCTATTATTATATTTAGAGTAAGTTTAAGGGGTGGGAGAAGAACCGAGAATGAACAGTGCCAGAGAGTGGGTACTGTTCAACGTGTATATCTTATTTACAAAAGACTACTCTCTCTCACTATTGCCTCCTTGGTCATTCCACCCTGTAAAGTAAATATAATTTTCTGAATCATGGTATTATCATTGAGTATCTATCTTTTGGCCCAAAAATCATTACCTTGGAGAAAACCTGACAAGTTAAAGAGGGATGGCGACAGACACTTGCTTCATCCTCAAAGTTAAAGGTGAAATGTTAATGAAAGTATTATTTATGCTTGCTCAAGCCTTATAAAAACAAGATGCCTGGAAAAACATCTTATGGTACAATGATGAGTGTATAACTTTAAAAAAAAATGCCTCCTGGTCTGATTGCCTTAGTTTGGCTAAATATAGTTGGCAGTCCTCATGCTTAGTGAATTTCCCCCTGAAATTCAGCTAATATAAACAAAACAAACCAAGGAAACCTGGCCCCCTCCATGGACATGACATCATTCTTCCTTATTAGGAAAACTACTTCAAATATGACATTTTGCTCTAAATAATCAGAGTTTAATTCTTAATGAGCTACTCTAGACAGAAAGCTGTTCTAACCAGGAGGGTTGCAGTACATTGGGTGAAATGGGGGGGACATATAGGCTTATTTTAACAATAGTATATTAATTCCCTACACAGTAGCACCATTATGGAAAGCAGTAAGAAGATACATTCAGTGTTTCCTGCTGAAGGTATATTTAAGAAAGCACATTTAATGTTTGTTCTCTATATATGTTTTGATTGATCTTAAGATGATGTAGAAATTAATAAGAAAGTCTCTCCCTTCTTGCCCCTGAAACATTCCTCAATGTGATGTTTAATTTGTTAGACATCATTGGGATATCGATTTTGCTCAGATATTACCATAGTAACAGGCTAATCTGGCAGCAAAAGCAAACAAACAAACAAAAAAAACAACTGAAACTACCTAACTAAAAGCTTCTGCACAGCAAAGGAAAACATCAACAAAACGAGAAGGCAATCTACCAATGGGAAAAAATATTTTCAAATCATTTATATGATAAGGGGTTACTATCCAAATTTATTAACTCACACAACTCAATTACATAAGAAACAACAATCTGATTTAGAAAATGGGCCGAGGAGGTGAATAGACATTTTCCAAAGAAGACATACAGAGGGCCAACAGGAACATGAAAATGTGCTCAATGTCACTAACCAGGGAAATGCAAATCAAAACCACAAGGAGCTATCCCCCTCATGCCTGCTAGAATGGCTACCATCAATAAGACAAGGAATGACAAGTATAATCAAGGAAGGGAAGAAAAGGGAACCCCTTACGCATTGCTATTGGTAATGTAAATTGGTACAGCCAGTATGGAAAAAGTATGGAGGTTCCTAAAAAAATTAAAAACAGAACTACCATAGGATTTAGCAGTTCTACCTCTGAGTATTTATCTGAAGAAAATGAAAGGCACTAGCTGGCAAAGCTATATGTACCCCCATGCATTATTTACAGTAACCGAGACATGGAAACCTATGGATGAATGAATAGAGAAAATGTGATGTGTGTGTGTGTACACACACACACACACACACACACACACACAGAGCAATATTATTTGGCAACAAAAATGAAGGAAATTTTGCCATTTGTACAACATGGATGACCTATGATGCCATTATGCTATATAGTGAAATAAGTAAGACATACATATGATTTCACTTATGTATGGAATCTAAAAAATATGCAAACTCATAAAAAACAAAGAACTGACTGGTAGTTGCCAGACATGAAAGAGGGAGGGGAAATGAGTGAAGTGGGTCAAAAAGGTACATACTTCAGTTATAGGATACTAGAAGCCCAGTACATGAATTCATGTTTGGGTGGAGTCTGGCTGGCCAGGGGAAGGGGAGAGTGGGAGGTAGGCCACCCAGCCCCACCCCGATTGGGAATGGGGAGGCCAACTGGGGCTGGGGCTGGCCTGGGGTAAAGGGAGAGGCCATGGGAGATTGCCCACCAGCCTACTCTGATCAGGGGTGGGACTGATCTGGAGGAGGAGCATGGAAGGTTGGCCGGCCTGCCCCGCCCCCTGCAGTGCATGTCATAGTGATCGGTCATTCTGTTTATTCTGGTTGCTTAGGGTTTTATATCCAGTGGTACCTCGAGATATGAGTGCCCTAACATACGAGATTTTTGAGATACGAGCTGTCGAGCGAGAGATTTTTGCTTTGAAATACGAGCAACATTTGAGATAGGAGTAATCTCGCAGATTGGCTGGCTGCACACGACCCACCAGTTTACCGGGACTCGAGCGTCTCATAGTTTCCCACGCCTCAAGGTTACGGAACGAATTAAACTCGTATCTCGAGGTACCACCTTATATAGATAAGTCCGGGGATATAATATACAGTATGACTATAGTTAACCATACTGTACTGTATATTTGAAAGTTGCTAAGAGAGTAAATCCTAAAAGTTGTCATCACAATAAAAAGTTTTTAACTATTAGATGCTAATAAACTTACTCTGATAATCATTTATATATATATTATTTATACATACGCACAATTGTTACACAGTTCACTTTACACTCATCCAATATTATGTCAAGTATATAGCAATAAAATTGGAAAAAAAATGAAGTCATACTTTAAAGTGTTGCATAATAAACTTGTTTGCAAACAAAACAAAATAGCCCCCACACAAACATCAATTAATCCAGACTTCTTGGTGTGAAAGGTAAGATTTATGAAGTTAAAATGTATGTGTAAAATAAAAGTCAATCAAAACAAACCTCTCCTTTAAACAATTACTTTCCCATGAATACAAGTAGTGTTATTCATCAGTTTGCTGATTCTACCTAGTACTTTACCCTTCTTTCATCTTGACATAAGGGCTCTTTTCATGGGAAATAAAAGAGTTGAAAAACATATTCTAAATTCCACAATGGTGTTGGGGGAGCTAATACTGCACGCTGAAATGACTCATTTATAAATAAACAGCCCTCAGATGCAACGAGTTGAGTGGGTAAAGTGCTAATGCAAAGATAGAGCCTTCTTACACAGCGGGCTACGCAGGGCAGGCACTAAGTAAGAAACGGCTTGCTTAGTCTTCAGCTTCTGCTTTGGTTCACTGACAAAACCAAAATGAGCACATGCTCATGGGAATGTGGAGGCTGAGGAACGGCTAAGAGAGAAGGTTGTGGAAGAGGGAAGACTGGCCTGGATAAAATGGGAGGATGGCTCTAACAGTTCCAAGTGTATCCTTCTAAGTCTAGCCTATTACTGAACTTTTTTCTTCCCAAGTTTTTTTTTTTTTCTTTTCCCCCCATAGGAAAACACACACACCTGAATCTCTTGCCCTCAGTAAACATAAACTGGGTGGTGGATGGTCCTAGGACATCGGCCTGCCACTCGCACAGTGGGATACACCGTTGAAGACCTCAGATTGCTTCCCAGTCTAACCCGGCCCTTCTGTCTCCTGGGAATGTTACCCCCATCACCTCTCCCTGTATTTGGATGAGAGGGCTTGCTGTACTGCACAGGAGTGTGGACTCTAGAGGTCAACTGCCTGTGTTTGAATGACTGGGTGAGCGTTCTTGATCACTCAGCTATCTGAGCCTGTTTTCTCATCCATAAATGGGGGTTTTAACAGCACTTGCCAAGGTGGCTTTGAAGATGACATGAGTTAATTATCATATATGCAGTGTGAAGTAAGCAAAGCTTGAGCAAACCTCCAATGAGAGTTAGCAACTAATATTCAGGATGCCTGAAATGTCTGAATGTGGGCTCTTTTGTCTGGAACATGTGTCGAACTTGGCTAGAACTCTCGGACCACAGGCAAATGGATGGCCCTGGGAAAGATGGCATCGTGGTGTTCCCATTCACATTCTATAATGTTGAGGTCACATAGAGATAAACCAACTTAACAGAATGAACAAGGTTTGCACCTCAGTGGGTACTAGAGAGCATAAGATTCTATGAAAAAAGGTCTTAATTAAAAAAAAAATCCCTACATGTAATTTGAAGTGTTCATCTTAAAATAGACCTAACAGTTACGTTAATCACCCATGTGTTGAACTTGGAACATCCCTTTTCAACATTATCCCAAATATATGGTAAAGTTTAATTTAAATCATTTAAGCAATGTTTTCATTCTTCCTTGTCGCCCCCTTCCCACAGACATCAGGGACTCTGGAGGCCACAGAGGAGAGAGGAAGGTAAATGAAAAGGTGAACAACAGGACGGCGTGTTCACCAGACACCCTGTGGTGCTCAGCCCAGACGGACACAACTGCATCTCCCCAAGGAACCCTCGGGGCTGCCTCCCGGACCTGGGGAGCTGTCCCTCGGTCCACCGTCATTATAGAAACAGAGAAAACATCTGTGAAAAATGAGCTTCAGTGGAAAAAATTCAGCTGGCATTCTCTTTTCCTCCCCGTCGTCTTTTTTTAAACAGCATCTTATGTAAGTTCTTTACTATATATAGTAGAGGACAGGGAGCGCGGTCGACCTGGGAAGCGGCTGTCAGACTTGGCCGTTTCCGACCGCCTCGAGCCCACAGGCAGCTGTACCTGAGGGACAGCGGAGCAGCCAGGCCCCGGAACCCCGGCTCCTTCAGACCTAGACACTGCGGGGCTGCTGTCTCCTCTTTTTGGATCGTCAGCCTCCCCACCTATACAATTGGCGCAGCGCCTATTTCTGACCTAACTCATTGGGGGTGCCTGCGGAACCTCAGAGAACATCTGGGAAACATTGTTTGGGCTTAGCCTATACTGTGTACCCGCCCCCCTATGTCCACCCAAGATTTATGCAAGAGCTAGAATATTAATATTTCCTAGGCCATCCTCCCACCCCTGACCAGCAAGATAACTGCCCATTATCTGTCCGTTTCCTCCACAGGCTGCAAACAGGGTCCACATGTGTTTTCTTCCCCAGTATATTATCTAAAGTTGAGCACAGAGCCCATGAATGAATGGTTGAATCAACGAAGCGGAAGAGGCAGGAGTAGCTAACATTTACTGAATACTTAATAGTTGCCAGATACTGTCCTGCTATCTATCTATTTATCTATCTATCTATCTATCTATCTATCTATCTATCTATCATCTTCTCCCCTCTCTCATGCATACAAGTTCTCTTCAGTATCTACTAGCTGTGTGTTCTCTGATAATGTCTCAGTTTTGTCACCTGTATAATGGAGCAATAACAGAACCTATGTAATAGGGCTGCTATAAAGTTTACATGAGAACAGTGCTTGGCACAGAGGTGCGCTGCTATCTGCTGTTTCAATCCTCCCTTCCTCCTTAGCAAATGGTACCTTCACTGGCCCACTTTCCCAAGTCAGAGCCCCAGGTGTCATCCCTGCCTGTCTTGCACCTGCCTCTCTCTCCTAGACATCTCTTCCACCTCCCCCACACCTGTGTTCTATTCATGCAGCCTACAGATTTATTTTCAAATTGCACATTTAATCTGGTGACTCTCACTCACTGACCCCTAATAGTTCCGGTTTGCTCTTGGGATAAATTCTAAATTCCTTACACCACCCCACCACCCCCCGCCCACAAGGCCGAGTTGACTGGCCCGAGCCTCCTCTCACTGCCTCACCACACACCACACCTGCATTCTCTAGGTGCCAGCCCTCCTCTTTCCTGTGTGACTAAGGCCTCCTGACTTACACCTGTCCCCACTCCCCATTCATCCTTCAGACGTCAGTTCAAGCATCACTTCCTGGGGAAAGGCCCCCTCCTTCATGCCTCTGAACTGGATGAGGCCCTTCCGTTTCCTGTCCTCAGAGGCCTGGGCACATTTTGCTCACACATCTGCCCTAAGACACACTCTACAAGTCTCTGTCCAGCCTCCGAGGCTTCACCAAGCCTCACTTCTTGTTTTCCTGCCACTGGCCGGTGATTCCTCTCCCTTCACATAGCAGCGTGGTCTATTCTGTTTCTCCCTGAAGATTAGATTTATGAAAATCGGTTTTAAAGTAAACAACATCCTTTGCAAAGTTTAACACTGAACGAACAATTAATATTACCGACAATAATTAAGGGAGCAAAAGGGCTATTCCCGCTCCAAGGCTTACTATCCACTTACTATCTACTCATGAGACAGACATAAATATTACAAGTACAGTGTGTAGATTTCTTGATCACCTACAGCCAGAAAACATTACAGGGTATTAGGAGAAATAGTGGCCAGTTAACTCATCTAACAGTCCACAAAACAATCCATCTACTTATCATGGATATAAGGAAAAATTTAATGCCCTTGCAAAATAACAAGATTCAAGCTTACATTTTTTGTTAATCCTCACTCAATGGTATTTTTCCCTCTAACTTTCAGAGAAAGGGGAAGGGAGGGGGAGAGATAGAGAAACATCAATGTAAGAGAGACACATCAATTGGTGGTTACCCACACTCACTGACCGGGGCCAGGGATTGAGCCTGCAACCAAGGTACATGGCCTTGAACTGGAATCGAACCCAAGACCCTTCAATCCAGGGGTCGATATTCTATCCACTGAGCCAAACCAGCTGGGGCCAAAATTCAAGCGAAAAGAGCAAATATAAACTCTTGTACCTGCTACTGACTTTGGGAGATGGTCTTTTTTATTATTTATTTATTTTATTCTGCCTTCTGCCCACTAAACCTGGCACTAGAAATCTAGTACTGAACAGAACAGACGTGGCACTCAACTTCACGAAGTTCCAGAAAGCCAGCAAGGGGCATGTGGCCTAAAACAGGAGGAAGAGTGTTTAATTGCATTAAAGCGATGGGATTCATGTGATTGGTACCGGCCACATTTCTTTACTACGCAATGTAAAGTGTTTAGCTTTACACTGTGCAGCACTGTATTCTGATGCAATGAGCATTGGCATTCCTAGTCAGATGGTATGGGGAGGGGGGTGCGGGAGGGGCCTGTCTTTGGTCCCTCATTTCTCCAGCCTTACCGGGTAGCATCTCTATGTCAGACTCTCTTAGGAGGGCAATTGGTTTCCAAATCAACTCCATGGTCAGCAAGAGCTCAGCTCTGGTGACCAAGCTGGCATACATGTCACCAGAATTTCCTGGCCTCCCCCTTCAACAGACCTAACACATTTTCAGGAGGCAGGAGTGTGTGTGTGTGTGTGTGTGTGTGTGTGTGTGTGTGTGTGTGTGTGTGATGGGGGGAGGGTCCTAACTTGAGCATGTTGCCAGAATCGCCTGTTTAGTTTCCATGAATGCCACCCATGTGCTCACCCAATGCCGGTAAAAGAGTCATAGCTAGCTAGGGTTGTGTTTTGTTTTGTTTTTAACTTCTATCATTAATGGTTTTTTATTAATTATTCATTAGAGTGTTAGCATGTATGTCTTTCAATACAAAACGGTTTGAAATGAACTCAAAAATTTCATAAGAGATTGGCTGACTGTACTGTTAACTTGCCAAATAAAGTTTTCTCCTGCCTCTTTCTTTTGTCTTATGTATGTAGGTCACTTCTAGTGTGTGGGAGGTATGAGGGAAAGACTCATTCTGGAGGTGCAGAGCGATCT
This sequence comes from Lasiurus cinereus, assembly GCA_011751065.1. Lineage (NCBI taxonomy): Eukaryota > Metazoa > Chordata > Mammalia > Chiroptera > Vespertilionidae > Lasiurus > Lasiurus cinereus. The sequence continues at coordinate 9,038,376 of JAAGEH010000014.1, read as the reverse complement.
GCAGTCTCCAAAGTAGAGCATGAATTGGGGGTGGCTTAGAACCCCAGGAGGAAGGGGAGAGAGGAAGGGGTTAATACTGAGACAAAGACAAGAGACTGTAGGAAATAGTGCTTATGCTGCCTGGCAGACGTGGCCCCATTGGCCTTGTCCCTAGTGACGCTCTCGCCAGATTCATTCATTCGAAAGAAATGCTTCTTTCTTTCTTTCTTTTTTAAAAGAATATATTTTTATTGATTTCATCAGAGAGGAAGGGAGAAGGAGCGGGGAGGGAAGGAGAGAGGGAGAGAGGTAGGGAAGGAGGGAGAGAGGGAGGAAGGGAGAGGGGGAGAGAGAGAGAGAGAGAAACATCAATGATGAAAGAGGATCATTGATCAGGTGCCTCCTGTACACCTCCTACTGGGGATGGAGCCCACAACCTGGGCATGTGCTCTGACAGGGAATCAAACTCTGACTTCCAGGTTCATAGGTTGACGCTCAACCACTGAGCCACACCAGTTGGGCTCAGCAAAGTTTTCTTGCCTTCCCACAATACATACCAGGTACTATGATAGGATCTGGGGACATTCATGCTAAGTTGGAGTTAGAAGTGCTTTTTTTTGTCCCATACTTGGCTACCTCTGTTCTCGTTCCAGGAGAACACGTTACCAATGACAGAATTAGAAATTGTATCATTAGAAATTACATAAGTGGCAAAGGACATCGACTCTCCCAACAGTGGACTGGATTTTCCAGGCCTGACAAGCAGATTTGGAATGTGAAGAATTGTCATCTCTTAGAGGACTTTTATGGGGGAGTTTAATAGTGTACGCCTACACACACCATTGAAAAACAAACCACTCTGCAGACAGGGACATGTTTTCCTCTTATATTTTGAATTCTCGGTGGAAGGGGGGCTGGTGGAAGAGAATACATTCCCTCCGGGAGGCGGGCTTCAGACAGAGGCCAGAGAGATACAGATTGTGGGTCTCATAATTGGCCTCCCCACCCTCAGGTTCTGACAGATCACTTACATTTCAGGAACGAGGCAAATTAAGTTTCCCGGCTCTACACTCAGACAAAATGTTTTCTTTCTAGTCAGATCCTTCATGTCTTCGTATTTTTCAAGTATGAGGGAGGATGAAGGGAGCTGATTGCATTTTATAATTAAACAAATACATTGAACAAATGGTTAGGAGTTTGTTCGTTATATTTTATGACACTGAAATTTAGCAAATTCATTCATATGTATACATTATAAAAGAGAATAAATATACTGGTGGGGGTGGGGTGAGGAGAGGGAGTGGAGGTAGGGCTGGATGACATTCTTATCTTACTATGTACAGTGTGATAAGTCAGCCACATGTGGTCTGAATCTCAGCACCAACAGTTACTGAATCTCTCCAAACATCAGTATTTTCTTCTTTAAAAACGGGCAAATAATGCCTACGAAATGAGGTCACGAATGTAAAAGGATAATGTCAAACCTGTTTTTTGAGAGATGACAGTCCCTTTTCACTTTCCCTTCAATATTGATAAACTATGAACATGCAAGGTGGTTTGTGCTGAAATCCTTTCTGAGGTTTCAGAATCTAGTAGAGAATTCAGTTCAGACTTTTAAAAGCAGCCATCCAGTTCTCTACAGGTTTGTCAATGAACTCACTGTTACTACAAAAATCGCCAGGTGCCAAAATATACAGTCTCCTCCCTCTCTCCTTTCCCTCCACAAGGAAAGGCTGCCAGAGCATTCGAGAGATCACCTTAAAAATGTACACCGCCTCCCCCTCTGGAGTTTATACAGTGAGGAAAACCTGATCTGGCTTTTCGAAAAGTAAACAACGGCAAAACATCCCAAGCACTTCACATGACCCCGGAGCCTTCAAAAGCAGGGCTTGCACAATGGGCATGTGGATGTCTGGGACCCATTACAGCTCAGTTCTCCAGGGGCAGCTTATCTCCGCCTCAGATGCTATCAGTTTCCAAGGAGAGATAAAGACAAAAGTCAACTGCTGTACCCAGTTGGAATGCAAATGAGTTCAAGAATGTTGCAATACACGAGGACGAGGACTCCTTTATGTCTGGATGTGAGTGGCTCTCATGCCGAGGACTGAATCAGTATATTCTGTACACCCTGCAGGAAGGTGTAAAAGAACCCCCCACCCTCCTTTCTCCTGAGGGTGATTAGTCCTCTTTATTCAATTACATTTTAGGGGAGAGTTCACTTGTGTCTGCAATGAATTCAGAAGTAATCATACTATGAAACTAGAGAGTGACTGTCTTGAAATTATTTCTTTCTTCCCTCCTATCATAACCCCATGTAGCTTCTGGCATTGATAAAGTCCAGAAATGACATACACATATTCATATACTTGAATTTTCCCATCATTTGGCAAAAGGCTATGATTCAGAATACTTATTCAGTGTCAGTGACTCTAAACCTTTCCTTTCAACTATCTGTGGTGCAAAATGGCTTGCATTCTACCAGTTTTTAGATCTCGTTTGACAACTATCCTTTTTGCTTTTAGTATTATCTTCTATCATATACTAAGTGTATTTACATTTACTTCAAATTACTTTATGGTCAGTGAGTAATAGTGTGAGAAGCCTTCTTTTAAGGAAAAGAAAAAAAAAAGAGCAAGAGAAAATACTTCCAAGTAGAACTGTGCCCAGATCGTATGGCCTACTTGTGGGGGGTGAGAGGTGGTGGGGAGTAGATCTTGTACAATAGCTTTGGTTCCCAGTCCCAGACCAAGATTAGTACATTCAACCTCTAATTTACACTTTAATTATTAGTCTTAGAACCCATCACGGATAAGCACTAAGACAAAACAAATGACAGGCTCATATGTGCATGAGTGACCCTGGATGGAAAGCATGACCTCCCTTTCAGCTTTACCCACGTTTACCTTGCCAGGGGAGGGGGCACAACATAATAAAGAGTACTAATCTCCTTCGTTTTCTCTGTCATAATCTGAGGGGGCCGCTCTCTAGTCAATTAGCCCCTCTGGGCTCGGTTTCCTCACAGGTAAAACGAGTAGATCAGGTTAAATTCTAGCTCTATAAAATTCTGAGTAAGGGTGACGGGAAACAAAAATGATACCGATAACGCTGATTGGGAAATAGCAGATCAGAGCATCACGATTAGCTCCACTGCTCTTAGCTGTATTGTAATATTCCCAGGACTGTTTCTTCCTAATCTTTTTTCAAAAGGAGTAAGTATCCATTGGGAAATTGAAGTATAAGCAGACTGATGAATCTCAGAAGGAAGACAGGGGTTGAGAGGAAGGTGGGAATTTATACGCATATATGCATAACTCCCAGACAGAGACAATAGTGTGGTGAAGGCCTGGGAGGGGAGGGTGTGAGGTGAAGAGGGTCAATGGGGAGAAAACAAAAAACAATAAAGGAGACATCTGTAATACTTTCAACAACAAAGATAAATTAAAAAAAGAAAGTTAAAGTTCTATCATAATAAAGTAAAAGTGAAAATTCTTCCCCATAACCACCCATCCTTATATAATCCACACTTGAGAGCTATCTTTCTAGAACCTTTGCTGTGTAAATATAAACACATGTAACCCACATATGTTTATAATATAGGTTCTGATTCACAAAAATTCAGTCAAACATATGCATTTCCTCTCTGTGATTTTTAAAAATCTTCCAACATTCATCATGGATATCCTTCTATGTCAATATACCTCTACTCCGTGCTTTTTGATGGCCTTGTAGTATTCCATAGCACAGATGTACCATTCTTTATTAATGACAGACATGATCTCTTTAAGTCCTCATTAGTACAATTGGTGTAGTGATGAAGATCCTTTGTACAACTTGCATACTTGTTTTGAGTTTTCTAGAAATTGTTCAGTCAAACGGTATGTGAGCCAAACTTTCCTAAAAAAGATATTATGACTATCTGAAAAAGGAGGAAAGAACAGGCAATTCATTTCCAATGTTTTTCCAACTGAACTTTCAGTTCAATTCAATTAAGAAGTATTTAAAACCAGAATGGAGGAGGGGGGCGCCTCTTACAGCCGGTTCCTTTTTGGCTAGTCCAGTAATATCAAGGTTTTCTTCATTAACAAGTGTTAAAACTATGTTTTGTTTTGGCCTCAGTTGTCAAATAAACACTTTTTCTTGGTAATATTGCCAGCCATAAATGACACTATGGTTGGCCCTTGAACAATATGGGTTTGATGTGTGCGGGTTCACTTATATGCAGATTTTAATAAACACAATAAATATATTTCCCTTACTATTTTCTTAATATTTCTCTAGCTTACTTTTATTGTAAGAATACAGTACATTATATATATATAACATGCAAAATATGTGTTAATCAGCTGTTTATGTTATTGGTTTCTGACGCTGGCAAGGCTTCCAGTCAACAGTAGGGTACTAGTAATTTAATTTGGGGGGAATAAAAAGTTATATATGGATTTTTGACTGTGCAGGGGGTCAGCACCCCTAACTCCCACATTGTTCAAGGGTCAACTGTACTGCTTATTTCTAGAAGTGGGTAAGAAATGAATGTCCTGGAATTGGTATATCATTACTTTTTTTTTAAAAAAAAATTGATTGATTTGAGAGAAAGAGAGAAAATTAATTCAGTGATTCTCACATGTGCCCTGATTGGGAAACAAACCCACAACCTTGGTAAATCGGGAGGATGCTCCAACCAAATGAGCTACCTGGCCAGAGCACTGTATCAATATTTTCCAATCTCACTTATGTAAAAGACAACAAATTCCTTGACAGCAATGGTTCTCAACCTTTATTGAACCTCAGAATTATCTGGAGAGTTTGAAAGAGCACAGACTGCTGAGTCCCCCCCTCAGAGTTTCTGATTCAGTAGGTCTGGGATAGGGCCCAAGGATTTTAATTTCTAACACTATCCCAAGTGATGTGAATACCACTGGTGTGAGGACATGTTTTTTTAGAACCACTGCTTTCCAGAATGCTCTATAATTATTGGGCATAAAGTTGCAATTATCTTACTCTGGTTAAACTTTCATTTACTTGAGTTTGAATGATAATCAGTCACCTTAGTGACTGTAATAAATCTTCCTTTTGTTAACTTCAATACCATAGCATATAGGTTCTTAAACCTGTAGGCAGCAAGCTGCAAAATTCCACATAGAGGGTTCCCTGGGGACCTTTTATGCTCCATACTTACTCTCCCTCACATAATTGGGGTTTAAAATTCATATAAGACAAAAGCAAAATAATCCCATCTCTTGATCATCTTGCAAAGGAAACTCTTTTTGATCAGATGTTATTGTATTGACACTGATGTCTTAGTTCTCTAAAGCCTTAAGTGTATGATAATCACCAGGTATCCAGAGCTGCTTAAATTACACATAACAGACAAATTTAGCTCTCAGTTACCAAGTTATAAAAGCAAACGTGAAAATGAATGACACACAAACTTGATCCTTCACTCTAAGTATGTGGGGTGGACTTACAGAGCACTTCCAATATATTTCCCAGGAAAGTGTAAAGTGGATGTAAAGTGAACAAATGTACAAGTTACTATTACACATACATGATAGGATAGTCCATTTTGTTGAGAAGGAGGAAGAAAGTAGAACTTGTGATTCAAGATTGCCAGATCTGTCAGGATGCATTATCTAACTAGAAACTTTTTCACCAATCTTTTGTGATATACCTGGTTCATGGTGTGTTTTAAGAGCTGAAGTTACAGCAATAGTAGTTGAATTCATGTTAGAGAAGATAAATTAGTATCTTCTCTTAGGCGATCACTAAGATAAACAAGAAAGAGAAGCAAAAACAATGATTCTGGAACAACTATTTGCTCTTAAGAGTATTGGAAGTGAAAGCCTCAGTCATTCAGACCACATTAATTTGAAATTTGTGATGCCTCAGAGTGTTTTTTACTAACAATTAAAGAAGGGGGCTTGTTAAGCAAATCAATGACATAAAGATCAGCAGGACTGTTTAATACAGGCTACTACTCTCAAGTCCTTTGGGAGCACACATTGCATTAATATTTAAAACTGGCTCTCCTTCCCACCAACACTTTCTCAGTCTTTGACTATTTGAGTTCTTCGTATGAATAAGTCTTTCTTTTTAAAGAAATTTTATGAGTTTGGAGTCTTTTAAACTCACAGCAACTGTCTAGTGGGTAATCAAAATCAGATGATGTTATGAAAAAGAGCAAAGATGTTAATAAGAAGTGATAAACAGGCCCTAAGATGTCTTTTCAAAGCATCTAGGAAGATTTTTTACAACCGAGATTGAACCTATGGATAAGGCACAGGCATATCAATCACACAGAGATTGATGTTAAAATAGAGAAGTCAAAAGATTTCTTATATGGGCAGGTACGGAATATTCTGATCAATTTATGAATGTATCCCTTCATAGAAAAAGCCATTTGCATGTTTTCCATGACTCTTAGGGTATGACAAGCAAGGCCTTTCACAGTCTGGTAACGCCCTCCTCACCTCTCTCCATGCAGTCCCCGCCAGTCACGTAAGCTGCCCACCATCCGCTAGAAACACAAGCTCTGGGCCTTTGGACATGTACCTGAACTGCCCTCCCTAACCCAGCTTCAACCTTTATCACACTTATCCACTACCAGGTCTTTGCTGTCTCCTGAAGCTACCCTTCCTCCCCATCTTCTGAGGACTTTGTGTCTACTTCAACTTCAGGCCCAATCAATCCATCCTGCTGTGGGCCTCCCTCCCACACTCACCTCCAGGCCATATGAGGGCCTTGCCAACCTCTTATTCACTCCGGGAAACCCTAAGCATAGAATACATTGCAAAGGCATTTGTGGAGTAAATGTATAATACTGGATTTGTTTGCTAGCTATTTAAAGCATATGGAAAGATTTTCAAGTATGTCATATTCCGACAGTAACTTTTTAATATTTGGAATTCATCCTCTATTTATGAGGAAGTTGGCAGGGAAGATGTGCTGTGGGATATTCTAGTTCAATTTCCTGTTGCACAACTTTTTTTCACCTCATATATTCTAATAAATCTTAGATAAAATTAGATTTCCATGACTTACAAAATACCACAGAAATCACAAAGCCTTATACACTGAGGGCATATGGCGTTGAGGGGTGACTGGAACTCTGAAAAGCTCGGCTTGAGCTCCATGCTGCCTGACCTCTCTCAGAAATGCTTGAACTTCTCAAGGTTCATTTTTTCCTTCTGGAACACAGATCTGCCTATAATTTTTTTAAAGGATAAAAAATGATCTCATGGGATTGTTGGAAGAATTAACATAGACTGCATATAAAAACACTGAAAATTAACGACAAACGAATAATGCAATTCATTTGGACTTGGAGATAAAGGTCAATCAAGAGCCACCTTTATTTCCAGACACAGTCAACCATGGTTAATTTTTAGAGGTGATCTAGTCATTGTTTGCTGGAGGGGTTGTGGCCTAAAACAAAATGAAACAAAAACAGAGCTCTTTGTTGATTTGCACAATCAGGTACAATCCTTTCCTCATGGATAATAATTCACAGCAAATGCACACATATAAACCCCATTCTGATGGGCAGGGGCAGCACATCTACATTGCCCCTCTCGTGTCTGCTAAAAGCCAAGCATTCCTGATTCCTTCTCCACTTTCGCATAAGTTGTAAAAAAAAAAAAAAAAAAAAAGAAGTAAAGCTGTAATTATTCTTGAGGCAATATGAGAGGCAGCCATATTTTGGCAAGGTGTGGTCCATTTGGCAGGTAAGTTCAATTTCTGTAACATTGCTTCCAGCCCAGGAAATGTCCCAGGTGGCCCGGAAAGGGTAAGCTGCTGCCAGTTTTTCGGGTACGGGCTTGCCACCCTGGGATGACATCATTTGACTACATTCTTTCCTCCGGTTGCCCCACAGAAGCCTCTGCATTCAATTAGTCTCCATTTTTCTGAAATACCTCTTGTGAGTCCAAAAGCCTAATATGGAAAGCCTCGGATGCATGTGATGAACCTCCTTGGCAATTAACATAGCAAAAGCACTTACGAATGTACACTTCAGAACCTGCACAAGGGGAGACGTTACCTGGGATAATGGGCTATAACTATGACCATCATATTTTGTCAACAGAACTCTTAAAAAAACATTTAAAAAAAAACTGATTTCAGAGAGGGAGGAAGAGGTAGAGAAAAATAGAAACATCAATGATGAGAGAGAATCATTGATTGACTGCCTCCTGCACACCCTCTACTGGGGATTGAGCCCACAACCCAGGCATGTGCCCTGACCAGAATCGAACTGTGACCTCCTGGTTCATAGGTTAAAGCTCAACCACTGAGCCAAGCAGGCTGGGCATGGCAACAGAACTCTTACAGTACATAAATACTATATTACATGTGTTTATCCCGAGGCCTAAGAACTAAGATCACTGAAAATCAAATGTAAACGGAAAGTGTTCTTTTCAAACTATGTAAACTTTTCTCTAACTTGAGCTACACAGAGAAGATACACTCTTAGCCAGGTGGAACCTGTGAATTTTTTGCAAGTTGAGCTTTTTCCTGTTACACCAAATTCATGAATTTGTCCATGTTTCCCAAATTAGAGTATGTCCAAACAGTATTGTCTTCTGAAACATAAATTAGCATAAAGAATTCTAAAAGGTTTGCAGGGAAGTCTTTTATGGATGTGGCATCCCCTCTATTGGTAAACCTTACTGCATTTGGAAGTTCTGTCTGGCAAAGCCATGGGACATGCTCAGAAGCTAGAGCCAGATTACCTGAGCCAGGCTACTGTATATTTCCCTGGCCTATGCATACTCTGATGCAAACACAAGCACACATTTGTGTAACCACCCCATGCTCATTTTGAGGGGTAACAAGAATTTGGGACTTTTGTGAAGCTTTCTTTCTCATACAGTTTTACTGATTATGCACAGACTTATAATTTGAACTAAATGCGGCACTTACTCAGATTAAACATCTGAGATACATCTTTCTACTTCTCCATGACTAGGGAATCATATCCCATAAGATCTTCAACTTCTTAAGACTTTGGACCAAACATTCCACAAAAGCATGGAAAGAAGTAGATGGAATTTGATGTGGATGCCTTTTATTTCCCTTCCGACATGGCTGTGGGATAGTAAAGCTGAGGAGCTTAAAGCGCATGTCATCTAGCCTCTTTACTTTCTGAGAAGCCATCAGAGACCCAGGGGCAATTCGGGTTATTTGGGGAGGGATAACTGTCTGTGGAGAGCCTACCAAGAAGACAGACAGTGAGGGGAGAGCCATTTCTTCAGCTAGTTCAGAAAATGAAAGGCAGCGAAAGCATGCCTGAACATCACTGATGCATCTGTAAACTCAAGCTAACAACACCATTAACTCAAGATAGCTACACCAACCTGCAGGTTTCTGGGTTGCCAAGAAAAACACCAGGTGTACATTCACCTTACCAGAAGATGACCCATAGATTCAGTCAGATCCTGTGGTTTCAAAATACTTTAACCTTTCATCTGACTGCTCGAAGAGCTAGGATGCCGTCAGTGTTTTCCGGATTCATACTTTTAGTTGAATGTCTCTTGCCAATAAAATATAATTTTTAAAAAATGGAAGCTGCACAATGGATAATATATTTGAAACCAGACCTAAGGCACAGTAATGAAGGATGGACTGAACGATGATCTCAAAGTCAGAAGAAAATCCCAAAGCCTTATATATAAGAGCCATGCCCATGATTCAGTTTGTTTTAAGATATTCAGTCTTCATCATATTCTTTGCTAATTATTCACACGGCTGAATATTAATAATGTGGCTGGATTACACTGTGAGTGCTACATAATTATTTTGTTTATTTAAACCAATAATTGTTTTACTACATAGGCTATGAGAACATGCACTATCAATGCAATTTTGAAATATACCCTAATTATAGATGTCAGAACACTACAGTAAAGTGAAACAACTATAAAAGCCACAAGAACATTGAGCAAGCATTTAAGAGTTCAATTTGATTATTCTTCTCTTTCATTTTCTGATTTGTATTTGGCATAATAAGCAGACAATCAAAATGACAGCATTAGAAAGAAAATAAACACACAGCAAGACCAAGCTCCAAGCAGACTATGGAAGTCCCATTGGGCTTGCCTGGGAGCTACCGACATGACAGATACATACACACAAAAGCACCAGACATAAGGCAGCCGGAGTCCCTGCCATACAGCGACCACCACTCAGCTGCTAGCCCAGGGCAGGTGGCCACATGGCAGAGAGTGCCTCTGGGTAGTTTCCTGGGTAACCCAACTTGATTCTTCCATGGGGATCACTTTCTCAAGTAAACTTGTCTTCAGGATTATAAACATCTTGCATTCACCCTAAAAACTTTCCTCCTAAAACTTGTTATCAGTGAGTTTGTGCTCTTGAACTTCTCCACCTGACAGCCAAATCTGCCAACTGTGCTAAGACTTTTGGACAATTCTGCAAGTGCCCTGGGTGTACATTTTCAAGTGGTAATATCTCCCTGCATCTCAGATGATGCCAAGTGGGCTGCAGAGAAAAACACAGTGAGCCTGGCCAGTGTTGCTCAGTGGTTGAGCATCAACCAATGAATCAGGAGGTCACAGTTCTAGTCCTGGTCAGGGCACATGCCCAGGTTTTAGGCTCGATTCCCAGTGTAGGGCATGCAGGAGGCAGCTGATCAAGAATTCTCTCTCATTGATGTTTCTCTCTCCTCCCTCTCTCCTTTCCTCTCTGAAATCAGTCAAAAAAATTTTAATAAAAAAAAAACACCTCTTTTTTAAAAACACACACAGCACAGTTGGAGTCAGGAGATCCTAGTCCTATGATATCTATGCCTTTAGAAAGTCACAGTTCCTCTTCACTAGGTTTAAAAAAATCTGTGTATCAGAGGTAAGGACACCTGCTCTTCCTACCTTCCCTCCTAGGATGCAGCAAAAGTCCTGGTATTTTTAAATGAATAAGACTTGGTTTTCATAAATAGCATTGGGTTTCACAAGTCTCAACCTTGACATGCTTGTGATGGGTCTAGATTTAGAATTTTCTAAATCTCTAAATAGAAAACAATTCCAAGTAACTTTTCAGATTCTATCAGTTATGTGTACCCTGAAGCAAGGGAGTTGACCTCCCTGGGGGAAAATCTGGCAGCCTCACACATTGGGTGGCTTCCCCGGGCATCTATCACTCCGCTGGACGGTTCTGGGAAAGCAGAAGGCAAACCGATATTAAACGGAATCATTTCGTATGTTTGCAAACTGACAGCTCCTGCTGGCTGTGTCTGAAGAAGGGCCAAGGAATGCTTGGGCTTGGACCACTGCCGTCCTAACCCTAGATGATTTTTCTGCCTTTGAGAGAGATTTGCAACGTCTAATGTACCACTCTCTCATGCAAACAAAGCTTGGGGAAGGCGAGGGCCAACTCCTTATCTACTGTCCCTGGGTATCTTGCAGTCACTTGCCCGGACAGATTTATAGTTGCTGGTGTGGACAGTATGTGCTCAAACATTGGGTTACATAACACAATGGTGTGACATGTGAGTACATTTGGATGCATTTTGTCTCTTAATAAGTGCCTAAAATAGATCTTTTTAAAAAACCCCACATGTCACCTTTCATATAAATACAGCCATTTATAGTTATGAAGACACATTAAAAAAAAATGGGGCTCTACCAAGGAAAACCACAAGTTTTTCCAACTCCAGTTCTGAATTAGTTCACTTGTGGTTTTACGGGGATATGCTTTGCTTCAGTATTGTCACTGGGCAGGTTTTGCAGAACATAATCAAATGGGAGGATCTTTATGCCCCTGTCAGACACTGAGCATCACCTGTTGTCACTTCCTGCCTTCTTTCGGGGGCAAAGTCATCTTCTCCCAAAGCTTTACCATGGGTGTTGATAATTCCCAAATCACTGCCTCTCACTCTGATCTCCTTCCAGAATATGAGACTTAGATTTCTAATTGCTTCCTGGACACCTCCATTTGGTGTGTGCAAAGCCCAACTTGCCTTGCCTTTAGGACTCCTCCGCCTCCTGTCCTGACCTCTCTGATCCTGTCTGATCCTCCAGCTGGCAGGATCCTGAGAGTAATGCTTGATGCATTCCCCTCCTGACCCTTCACGCGCCATCAACACCAAATGCAGTTAATTCTATCTTCTAACTTGCCCCGGAATCCAACCATTTGGTTTAGTTCCTTTGCCTCTAACTTAGTTGGTACCATTAATATCTATTCCTGTATTACTTTAACCACCCTTACTGGTTTCCCTGTGTCCCAGCTGACTGCCTACAGTGTGCTAACCCACTAGGCATGACAAAGTCGAAGCAGAAGAGATCTTTGTTGTCTTCAACAAAGACATAACCTGGTAGGAATGAGGTTTGATTTACGTAGTCATTGGGGAATAATACAAAAGAGCATATAATTAAGAGTTGTTTCACATTCTAAGATTCAACCTTAGCATTAGAGAGATGAGATTAACTCTGAAATGATAAACTATAGAATAACTGGCATTCAGGTGCTGTGTTAGAGACTATACGTGCCAGAGCATTTCAGGATTGGGAGAGACTAACATGATGAAATTTCTGGACAAATGTGTCTGAAGTTTATTACAGTTGTCACTCAACAAACACTTATTGTCCATCTCCTAAGGGCTGGGCTTTGCTGCACATAAGTGACAAATAAATAAAGAATAGTACGACAGTTCCTCTTCTCAAGAGGGGGACAGATTACGGAGGTCCAATGTACTGTGGATGTTGAGTCAGAATTCAACTTTCGGTTGACCCCGAGTGTACCCATCACCAGCTAAATTCAGGCTTCTCCTCTCCCAGGCGACTGTTTCACACCTCCTCTTTCCTCAGACTTCCCTCAGACACTCATTCTCAGCTGATGACCCGCCCCCTTTCCTATTTCACTGAGAAAATAGAAACAAGCAGGGGAGAACAAGCTCCCCTGGTCACGTCCATCCACTCCTTCCTTGCATCATTGCCGAGGCACTGCCTTCTTCCCAGGACTCCAGAAGAACTACCTCAGTGCCTGTTGCCAAGGTGGAGCACCCAGCCATCTCAAAGATGTCCCTCCCGCAACTGTCCCCATCTTTCCTGATCCCTGGATAGACAAGCTCAAGCCCTTTATCTATTGTTCTTTTTAAAATATATATATATACAAAGATTTCAGAGAGGAAGGGAGAGGCAGAGATAGAAACATCAATGATGAGAGAGAATCATCGATTGATTGGCTGCCTCCTGTACGCCCCCCACTGGGGACCGAACAGCCACATCCTGGGCATGTGCCCTGACCTCCTGCTTCATAGGTGGATGCTCAACCGCTGAACCAGGCTGGCCGTGCTCTGTTATTCTGAGACAACTCCCCAGGCCCTTGCTGGAGTACTGACAGTGACTGAGGAAGATGGCACATACCCAAGTATTTGGTGTTACAAGAGAATTTGGTTTGCTGCGATAGATAAACAGCAGCATCCATGCTCATGGACTCCTGCTGACTCGCTGCCACTCTGCAGCCTGATTTTCTCTCCCTCAATAGCAGCCTGGCCTCTAACCTGGCGTTATCCCCCTCCCCAGCTTTGTTTTCCCTGCATAGCACATAATTCCACCTGAAGCACTAGATGTTCAGATTATTCTGTTTACAAGTTGTCCCTACCACTGGAATAAAGGCTCTATGAAGGCAAGGAATTTTGCATATTTGTCTGTCTAGGTCACTACTTTATTTCTGGAGTCTTAGCCAGGACTTAGGAACAGGACATGCCAACAACATTTGCTTTATGAACGAGGCCCCAGCCTGACCATTTCTGATCTGTGTGACTCCTGGCTGATAGGAACTGTCTCAGAATCCCCCTTTCCTCTTTTGAAGGGAGTGGCGCTGAGGGAACTTACTCCGTGGGATTGTGGTGAGGGTTAACCGACAGTGTGTGTTAAACATTTCAGTACATTTTCTGGTACAAAGTAAGTGGTCAACAAATGGCACTTATTATATGGTTATTTAAAATACAATAATTATACATTAGCACCAAGTTTACCTGACGTCTGTCCACTCCCAAATAGGTATGTGTTTGGGAATTTTGAGAACTGGCATCAGAAAGAAAAGTAAAATGCCTATACATTTGCTTTCCTTCTATTACCAAGAGTCCATTTAGTAAAACCTATCTTTTTCTTTAAAACACTGAAGATACAACCAAGTAGCGCTGCTGTCTAGGTCCAGGTTCTATAGCAAAAAATGATGGTTAGTAAGGAAATCATGACAACTGATAGGCAGCTCCTTTCGCCTGGCTAGCCAACATACGCCCCACAGCTTGACTGATAACTGGCCACACATCTGTCCCATTTCCATATCCCTCCCCCTCTTCTCTTTCCCCTCTGTTGCTATGAAGCCAGCTACAGCTGGGATCCCCCTCTCCACAGCTCTGTCAGACAGGGTGGGGTCTCTGTTAGCACAAGGGGAGTATGAAAGGAAATGTATCTCTGTGTACCTTTATTTTCCCTTCGGGGTTTCAATGGAAAAAGAGAAGGTGGGGTCCTATTTGCCATTGTTGCCGGGATTTAAAACCATTAAAAAAAAAAATTAGGTTGGAGCTCTGAGTGCATTTCCCCCCCCCACACACATACAAAAAAAAACATTTTGTATATAGTGGCTCAATGCTAAGGTGCTATTAATAAAACAGAATGCTTCAACGCTGATTTCTGCGCAGTGCTGAGAACCTCACCATGAAGTGTGCCATAGCTGCAAGGAGAAAGCATGTTCAGAGTGCCCAGCCACCAAAGTACGAATCCACAGTCAGGATCCAACCGTCTGAAAGCTGTGAGCTGCTTGCTAATTCTCAGATTCTTCTGGATGAAGGTCCTGGGGTATGTCATTTCCATGTAAATGAGGCCCCTGATCTCAGTTCTATGATGTCAGAAATACGGTGGGCCTACCTCACAGCATTTTGTGAGAACTCAAGGTGGTCAAGACTGTGATGCACCCAGCAGAGCCTGGTTAGGGATAACTATGGTCAAACTTCAGAGTCCATTCCTTTTACTTGGTTTTGTGTGCCTTCCTCTGAATCTATTTTTGAACACTTCTATATGGAAAAAACATTGCAAAGTTATGCCAACAGAAACCAGAAAACGGTCATTTGCACATTTCTTCTGGCTGACACACCTTGTCTGCAAATGGCAGCTGCTCCCGCAGGAGGAAATCTTTTCCATCCAATAAGTCTTTCCGCCTCCCAGAAGTCCATGCCAAACTGTGAAAATCACCCTCTTCGCTTACCATAGCGGTGGAGCGTTGGCAGTGGGGCCAATGCACATTTAGAGGGAGACGAAGGACTGACATTAACTAACCACCCCACATCTTCGGTTTGTTTCCTTGTAGTCATTATCCAAAATACACAAGTAAGAGGCTCACCCAACGGGATGGCTTATGTTAACAATCACGGTTAACCCTAAAACACAGAACCCATAGGGCAGCTACGATTTACTGCTCGAGAAGTGATCTGTGCCTTTCATAGTGGATGGGGTTGGGCAGAAAGCTGTGCCTTCCACTGGTTTTAGAATGGGGTGTCTCCTCCCCTGCCACCACAGGCTTGCCTTACTTCCACATTATCTCCATGTCTTTCCGACTAGTCTGGGCTACTGCTTTCCACTCATTACGTCTCCTTGGATGAGACCTTTCTCATCTACCATCTCTTACTGTTTTTCCTTTGACAAAATCCGATATAGAGCATCCCTGTTTAAAAAAATAAAAATAAATAAAAAGCCTTGTATAACTGTAAACTCTCGAGACTTTATAGGGCCAAACACCCAGGACACAGAACTAGGCAGAACCCAGTACCTTCATTTTATTATGATCCTGGACAAAATTCTTTTTTTCCCTACACCTCTCTTTAAAATCTGGTAGAGTTCCATTTCTTGTTCACAATATTATTGGAATGAGCTAATCAGTATAATGTACTGGAAACACTTTCAAAGAAGAGTTTAGGGCTCTTTCATATTCCTAAATTTTTAAAGGGTATATTTAGCATCAATCCCCTACCCCTATTTACTTGAAGAAGAGAATTATTTTGCAAGTTATTAAGTAGTAGGTAAATTCAGAAGTATAGTGAACTGTGCTACCCAATGTTTATCTGGACCTTTTGAAATAAATGCTGAAGGAGCATAATACATTTTGATATAAAATTGTTTGTGGAAATATACATGAAAGAAAAGACAATATCTAGCATATATTTTTATAGTTCTCCACAACTGTGAAAGTAATCTGGAAAGCGGTGTGTGTGTGTGTATGTGTGTGTGTGTGTGTGTGTGTGTGTTTGTGTGAGAGGACCAACAATTGTTTTGACAATTAATAACTGAACAAATGAATGACTTCCTCTTGAAATGATGACTTTTAGCACCTTGAACAGTGGTAGACTCCTGGATAATTTCCAGGAAATACATTGTAATTCATTACCTACACAGTTGTTTCAAATATAGTAGAATATAACATTTACTATCATCTAGGGAAAATACATTTTAGGGGGAAAAAGGACCAACTGTCCTCAAAAGTATTACAAATACTATAACTGTTCTACATTAATGTTTTAAACATCAGCCACAATCCAATATGTAAGCAGTATTCATTTTTCATTCTATCTGAGAAGTTTAAGAAGTCAACTAAAAGCCAGAGCCTACAGGCTCTCCTGAAGCTCGCCAGAGCTACTCTGCCCAGGACAGCTACCTGTTGTTTACAAAGTCAGCGTCCTCACCTAAGACAGACTGAGCATTCAGTTATCACCCCGTTCAAAGCAGGTGCATCATACCAGCTGCCTGTATCACCTCAGCTGTCAGAATTCTATGATTCATGGATTCCAACAGTCACAAAAAATAAAGCAACACTATTCTCAACCACCTACCTAAAGCAGAGCATCAACTTTTCACACCGCCACAGAGATGGTTAGGGTGTTGGCATATTTTGTTATTCGTTGCACATGTCTAATTTCCTATTAATGGATGTGTTGTCGGCACTGGACAACCTACCCTGATGCGTATTCTAAAGACAAAAATTTAAATAAATATTGTTTACATATAATAAGTGGAATAAGTTAAAGCTTAGGAGTTGAAAAATATGTTGATTATATAACTTTTGCCTATTCATCATACATAGTTCAAGGATGTACTAACCACTGAATTTCCTCTCTTAAGGCATATAACTCTTACAATCGCACTACAAGATACTTCAAACTATCTCTTATTTCAATCAATATAAACAGATTAGGAGGGAAAATTTCCTCAAACCTCTTCTCACTGAATCAAAGTCTGCCAGATCTTGAGGAAAATAATATCCTCTTTACTTGGGATATAAAAAAGCTGATGGTCGAAGCAATCAAACCAAACTCCTTGGACCAGCAGTTCTCAACCTGTGGGTCGCTAGCGGCCTAAGACCATCAGAAAGCATAGATATTTACATTATGATTCATAACAGTAGTAAAATTACAGTTATGAAGTAGCAACGAAAACAATTTTATGGTTGGAGGTCACCACAACATGAGGAACTGTATTAAAGGGTCTTGGCATTAGAAAGGTTGAGAACCACTGCCCTGGACAATCAACTGGCCGGTTTTCCTTTAGTGTTAGCTACTGAGGCAGTTCTGACAAGAGCCTTCACCACACAAACCAAGAAAATATCCTTAAAGGCAAAACTTAGCAGTTTCCAGAGTTGGTGAGACCATTGCTAAGTCTGAAGGACTGCAATGGGGGTGGAGGTGGGGGTGGGGGTGGGAGGGGGAGAGAGGAGAGAGAACGCGGGAGGGTGGAAGTGGGGGCGGGGGGAGGGTAGCTTTTTCAGGAACATACTCTTCCATTCCATGTCTGCCTTTCTCACTCCGGTTCTCTGTGACTGCAAATCAAAATGTGGAACCAGCTAGCGCGGGACTCCTAAAGACTCCGAGTCTGACGGGTGAGTGCACAGTGGTCCTGGTGTTTCGCTTGCAGCCTGCAGACCAGCAAGAGTGTGTGGCTAGTTCAGGCCTGCTAAAGCAAAACCTGGCCCTGTAGGGTAGGGAGACGCTGGCGCCCAAGGAGACCCTGCCGCTGCTCCCCACCCCTACCCCCACTTCCCGGCCTGCACCCCCTTTGGTCCCCGGCGAGGGCAAAAGTCCCAACCTGGTTCCAACGCTCCTTTCCAGGGTCCTGGACCGCTCACCATTCGGGAAAGTTTATGCCCCCAAATGTTAAATAAGGCACACGAAAGAAGCCCCCAGCCCCGGGGTTAGAGAGCGCTCCAGGGTCCTTTCCGTCCGGCTGTTAGCCCTGCAGCCGCGTCCTTGTCAGACCCGCACCCGGAGCCGCGCTCACAAAGCCGCAGCGACCACCGGGCGGGGGTGGATCTTGGAACCGGCGCCTACTGTGTGCTGGCCACCGCCCCCCGGCCGGGGAGAGCCCCCCCGCCCCCCCGAGTCACACACAAACTTTCTTTGAGTGGCGCCAAGGGGGGCGCACCTTTCCTAAAGAAAGGAGGGAGGGTTTGGAGAGGGGCGAGGACGTAGCGCCCAGGCTTGGCAGGGGATGGATGGATCCCTCCTTCCCCCACCAGCTGCCAGGGAATGAGGTCATCCCCCCACCCCCCACCCCACCCTACCCATCTCTGCCAGCCCCGCGTGTTTTGCCCTCCTTGCCCTCCCAAGCCAGCCAGGTCTGACTCCTCTACGAGAGGGGCCACGACCAAAGGAGGGAAAGGGCTCAGGAAAGTTACTAGCCGGAGAGCGGGAGGGATCGCCGGTGGCAGCAAAGCATCCCCGGTTATGCTGCCAAACTCCCATCTGGAGCTCAGCTTTCCGTGGTGTGCGCACAGAGCTGGCACGGGGAGGGCGGCGGCTCCGCGCGGGGACCGACGGTGGGAGGGCACTGCATTTACAAGTTTTCCCGCCGCGCCCCCCCCCCCCCCCCACACCTCCACTCTTTCCCTTTAGAGCTCTCCCACCCGCAACCTGCACCCTCCACCCCCTTTAATTCATCCTCTTCTACCAGCCAAGGGCTGACTCCCCAGCCTACCTCCGGTCTCCGGGCCTCGCCCGCCCGGTGCTCCCCACTCCCAGGCCGGGGCAGCCTCTGGGGCCGCGGCGCCCGCAGGTACCGGGCTATATACCGCGCTGTGACTCAGTGAGTCTCGGGAAAAGCGTTTGCCTGCGGCCCTTCAAAATAAGAGTCCCCGCCCCGGCCAAGAGGCCAGCGCGGGCAGAGGCAGAGGAGGCGTGGCCCAGCCTGGGGAAGCCGCACGGCCTCGCTCCGCTACTCCGCCCCTTGCCCCTCTCCAAGCCCCTTCCTTTGCATCTTTCTGGTCTCAAGCCCCTTCCTGGGCAGCCAAGTGATGAATTGGGCTTTCCCCACAACTTTCAAAAACTGATAACGGAAAATAATTTAACTTTTTTTCCCCTAGCCTAGACCAATGGAGACGTTGGCTGCCTGTTAGGATGAGGTGTGATATTGTGTGTGTGTGTGTGTGTGTGTTTACTGTGTTTTCCCCTCTATAGACTAAAAAGCAGTGTTCAATAAATGTGACTCCTGGGCAGCACTGAGAGCAAAGGAATGAAAGCTCTCAGTGGAATGGAACAGCCTTAAAAGAATGACAAGGCGGGGCGGGGCAAGGCGCGGCCGGCGGGGTGGGTGGGAGATTAGGGATCAGGGTGGGGAAGGTCCAGCTCCTGTGGGCCGCCCACATTTAACCTGGGTGCTGAGGGTTTGCAGGTATCATGCAGAAAAATGACTGCAGCATTTAAAGGGAAAAGCACAAATAATCATTTGGTACACTTAAAAAAAAAAAGAAAGGATCATTTCTAGAAATTCATTAGTTAGTTTACACTGATCAATGAATAAGTGAATTCAGGAGCCCTCGGGGTAAGAAGTGCAGTATTCTGAGTTAGCAACTTCTTAGGAACGCTGTCCTTATCCCCTGTTCTTCTATCATAAACTACTAGAGGCTCTGAGTCACTTGTTTTGACTTACTACAGCAGGGATTTCTATAGAAGTGTTTTAAAGGAAGAAATTGACTCATTGATTCCACAAGTTAGATTCCTGTGTAAAATTGGTCAATTTTGTGGGCTTACCCCTATGTCCAGATCAGCAACGCTTCCCTTGTGCACACTCAGGGAAGGACACCCCTGCTCTATGCATCATCCTCCCCTGGCTGGGTTAGGGCACTGTATGACAGTCGTTTCTGTCTGTCTGTCCCACAGTGTGTGCTCCTTGGCCACTGGGACCAATTCTCTTTACACACAATAAACTGTCAATAACATGAACGAATAAAATAAATTGTCCATTAAATGAACAAATGCCAATAACTGACATTTATTGAACGCCTGCTGCTGTGCCAGGCCCTTCTGCCCAATGATCACCAAGTACACGGTCGCCAATAAATGCTGATGAAATTTGAAGAGCTAGTAGACTATACTTAAATGGTCTAGTAATTTTATCCCTACTTTCATCATTAACATCAGCCAGCCTGACCCTTTCTTTAACAGCTCCACTGATTTTTAGCTTAAAATTATGTCTATAAAATATTTAAACAATGACTCCAAAGTTGATGTCTCTCTGTAATTCATCCTACGGAGATAAACATTGTTAACACAGTCTGCTCTTTCAGACTTTTGTATGTGTATTTAAACACATACTTAAAACATAGATTAGATCATCATTTACATACGGTTTTGTAACTTACTTTTTTAAACTTACAATATAGAGTAGCCAGGCATAATACAAGACATTATCATTTTTAAAATTTGTGAGATGGTGACAGGTAAAAAAACTTTGTGCCTCACTGTGTAACTTTGCTTATCTTTGAACGTTCAGTCTGCTCATTTCTGTGTTAAATGACCAGTAGAACAGCAAAAGGACATCACTTGGTGCATCACAGGGTTTTCTCATAGACTGCAGTGTAACACTGAAGAAAGAAGCCTAAAAATAGATATATCATTTGGCCCGGCAATTCCATTTCTGGGTATTTATGCAAAGGAAATGAGAACATTAATGTGAAAAGATATATGCACCTCTATGTTCAATGCAGCATTATTTACGTAGTCAAAATATGGAAGCAACCTAGGTGTCCATCAACAGATGAATGGATAAAGAAGATGGGATACATACGCACATACTGGAATTTTATGCAGCAATACAGATGAATGAAATCTTGCCATGTTCAATAATATAGGTAGATCTAGAGGGTATTATGCTAAGTGCAATAAGTCAGGCAGAGAAAGACAAATCCCATATGGTTTCATTAATATGTGGAATCTAAAAGCAAAACAAACAAAACAAAAACAAACTCATGAGAAACAGAGACCAAAGGGATGGTTACCAGAAGGGTGGGGGGATGGTTGAAAAAGTGGAAGGGGAATAGAGTCAACAATATTGTGATAAATTTAACGGTGCCAGATGATTGCTCGAATTAGTAGAGTGATCACATTTTAAGATATAAAAATTCTAAATCACTATATTATACACCTGAAATTAATAAAACCAATATAAGATTATATACCAACTACACTTAAATAAAAATAAATGTTAATAACATAAAATGAGTTAGGACGTAGTGGTCTATGCTATTAACTGTGGAACTCTGGAGCTTTCTTGTTTCCACAACAATGGAATTAATTTAACAAATTTTATTTTACAGTTCTTAGATTTTGTGATTTTATGATTAAGAAGTCCATTGTCAAGATAAGCACAGAAAGAATAAAATAGATAAGCATGAGCTACTACCACCTTGAGTGTTTACATACACAGGAGTATGTATAGGATGAAATAGACTGGGATAATTGATTCACTGCCAGAAAATTCCAATTATCTAATTCCTTCAAAAGAAGGGTAACCCATCAGATGTGTTTTATTCCTCCCACAGCGGCCCATAAAGAAGCATTCATGTGGACCAGGTTCCATTTCTCAGAGCTCAAATCCAGGAAGACTTAAGGAACTGGTGCAAAACACTAAATATTATAATGCTTTCAACTATTAAAGATGTATGCATAAAATAAAACAGAACCAGAGGCATAAAAGCATGGAACAGACTGACGAATTTCAGAAGGAAGGTGGGGGTGAGGGTGGGTGGCAGGGGAGTGATTAACTGGGGAATTTATTCACTTATATGCATAGCTCCTTAGACACAGACTATAGAGTGGTCAAGGCCTGGGGAGCTGGGTATGGGACAGTAGGGGTCAATGGGAAAAAAATACCACAAATAAACAAAGGGTACATATGTAATACTTTCAACAATAAAGATAAATCTACAAAAATAAAAAATAAAATAGACATATGCACAAAACATGGGAGGCGTAGATTCATCTTAGCTATTGCTTTGGCAAATCCCAGAATTTTTATCAATAGAAGCACTGATAGTTCAGAACATCAGCCAAGCTTGAAAAAGAACACTCTATCTCTGTGCACTCTGCAGATTCTGATCAAGAACCTTCTCTGTAGATTGCTCTGTCTTCATTCTCTCTCATCTAAAACGCAGAGTTCTGAGATTCTGAGGTAAGATGACAGGGGTGGTGAATGCATATGCTCCGGGCTGTGCCCATGGGGTCCCTCCGGCCTCACCAGAAATGTCTGGCAGAGGATCTGTTTTAGAACTTCCACTTCTAGCTTCACCATTACACACTTTGGCTCACTAACCTATAGCCTCATATGTATATGTACCAATTTAATTTGAGATGAAGTAATTTGCTCAATTTTCTACTTATTCACAGAGGAGGGTGTAATGGGTGAAAGTAATCTTTCAAATCATCCCTTTATTCTCTTTTTCATATTCTCTTTCACAAATGAAAAGAGTGAAATACACACAGGTGGTTAAAACTAAAACAACAAAAGACAACTAAAAACAAATGGCATTCACAGAACAGACACAGATATCGATATACAGCTATATAGATATAATTTGTTGGAGGTAATACACAGCACCTATCTCAGAATTTCTCATCATAGGTAATACTATTTTCAGCAAATCAAATAAATGTCTTCTTGCCAAGTGTCCATTAGGAAAGCTAACATTATAAGGATACATTGCCCAACTATGCTTTTGTAACACAGAAAGAAAAGCCAAAATCTAAATTTCAACTCCTTTTATTTACACACTAGTAGCCTTGCGCACAAATCCGTGCACCAGTAGCTTACCAGTAGCTCTCTGCTGTCCTCTAGTAGCTCTCCGTCCACTGCATTGCCCTCCTGTAGCTTCCACCATTCCCTCTCATAGCTTGCTGCCCTGTCCCCCTGTAGCTCTCTGCTACCCGCTTGTAGCTCACTGCCCTACCCTATTTGGTCGTTACACTTCACAGTGTAATGATCATTTTCATATTACAACTTTATTATTATAGATAGCAGTAAAAGGCATTTTGCTTAAAATAATATTCTAATGAAAATTACCAAAACTTGTGATGCTTTTAGAAGATTCTTGGCTTCTGAAGTGGTGCATTCTTTATTAAGGGCTATTGCTATTTCCTCAGAGTGATCTATAATGTATATAATAGATGTTCTAATATCAATTTAGTATAAGAGTCTACTTCCATTCAGTCTGGTGATTTGATATTATAATTCTTTTTACTCCTCTCCTGAGGATATTTTTTTCATTGTTTTTTTTTTTTTAGAGAGAGTGGGGGGAAGGTGTGAGAGAAACAATGATGTGAGAGAGACAAGTTGATTGGTTGCCTCCAGTTCACACCCCAACCAGAGTCAGGGATTGACTGTGTCCTTAACCAGAATCAAACCTGAGACCCTTTGGTCTGCAAGCTGATGCTCTAACTACTGAACCAAACTGGCCAGGGCTAATGTTATTTTTAAAAACTTGTTGATTTACCTCCTGCTGTATTTTTTAACAGGTACAGAATCTAGGTTTAATGGCCTCAATATTACATTTGCAAGGGCATCCAACCTATTCAGTAAGTAAGAATAGGCTAGAAAAATAGTAATTACAGATTTTACCTGGCATTAGATCCAACTAATATTATTTTCGGAAAAATGTTTCTGACACTAGAATGTTTAAGATCAGCTTTTATTCATTTTTTTAATGAGCACTTTTTAAAAATCTTGGACCACTTTGAATGTGACTCTGTAATTAACGGCAACATTTTATATGGGACGTTTGTTTCTATAGCAACAACTACCAAATTGTTATAATAAAAGTGAGACACCTTTAAAAGTAAAAATGTGGGTCTTCTCAAGAGGCTAAGCCCTGTGCATTATTTGATCATGAATAAAGACTCTCAGGGGAGGAGGGACAGGGCAAACCTCCAAGGACAATTTATACTTTCAACATAAAAACAAATTAATGTATTCCACTGGCCAAGGTAACTTTCTGGCTCTGGTTTGTACATAACTTTTTATTAAGAGAAGGGAGAAGGATTAGGGAAAGAGAAAATGGAACTGTTTATACTGGTCTAAATGTGACTAGAATCCAGAGGACATAAAACAATGCAGAGGGAACACGACACGCAGAAGGTCTGCCATTGTGGAATGTAAAGAAAACTCATGGAATTGTAAACAAAAGGACAGATTGAGTTTGTGAGAGCAAAGCTCCAGAGGAACCAGTGCACCAGAGCCAGCAGGGCCTGCAGAGAGAATCTAGAGGAAGGGTGTCCTGAAAAGGGCCTGGGCTTGGGAGCCAGACATCTGGGGTCCAGCGAAGGCTGTTTCCATGACCTTAAACTCTCAGAGCTTTTGTCATCTTATCTGTAAAATGGAGGTAAATTTTGGACTACTGTTGAGAAGATAAAGCAAGAGCTGCCAATGCAATGCCTAACACACTGTTTGGTATGTAGCAAGTAGGGGCTAGTTTTGTTCTCCCCCTTTTAATTTATAAACTTATATACTTATAATATCTATATACTATATATACATATACATATATATATATATATATATGTGTGTGTGTGTGTGTGTGTGTGTGTGTGTGTATACTTTTTTTTTTTTGAGAGCAAGAGAGAGAGGCATCATTGTGAGAGATTAGTTGCCTCCCGTCTGTACCCAGAGCAGAGCCAGAGATTGAGCCTACAATGGAAGTACATGCCCTGGACTGGAATCAAACCCATGGCCCTTTAGTCTGTGGGCTGACTCTTTAACCACTAAACCAAAACCACATATAATACTATATATATAAAACTATATTATATATAGTTTTTTGCAAAACACAGTATTTAGTTAAGAAGAGAGTAAAAAATAATTATCTGAATGTCACTCTGCTGACACTCTGCCAATCACTTCACATGCATTCTCCCATCTTCTCTGACTCTATAAGCTATGGGAAAGTATGGTTGCTTCCATCATGTTCTCTTCATGGAGGAAGACAGTGAGCACAGAGGGATTAGGTAATTTACCCAAGGACACAGAGCTGTTAAGTGGAGGAGCAATACCATAAATTGTTAACTGCAGAACCCAAACTCCATGGATTACAAATTTGGAATAATATATATATATATATATATATGTATATATATATATATATATATATATATATATATATGCTATCTAATAAAAGAGTAATATGCAAACATGCCTCCACTACACCCTCAAGCCATGCCCACCAGCTAATCAGGAGCGAGTATTCGAATTAACCCAACCAAGATCGCTGCAGCCACAGAGGGAGCAGGTGGCTTAGGTTTCCCTGGCAAAGGAGGAAGCCAAGCTTTCCAACTGCCCTGGCCTGCCTTGGCCTTTGCTTAAGGCTACAAAGTTTCAATTATATAAGATAAATAAATCCCAACAAAAAATGGTTGCAGCCATGGAGCGAGCAGAAGGCGTGGCTCCACTCAAGGCTACAAAGTTTCAATTAAAGAAGATAAATGAATCCCAGATCCCAGGGCCTCCATTTGGGTCATGAGGAGGCATGGCTAGCCAGAAAACCACCACAGGTCCCTCACCTAGGCTACCTCACACCCCAAGGGAACCCCCATCCTGATCTGGGACACCCTTCAAAGCAAACCAGCCAGCCATGCACCAGGCCTCTATCCTATGTAATAAAAGAATAATATGCAACTTGACCATCACTCCAACACACAAGATGGCTGCCCCCATGTGGTCAAAGATGACTGACCCCATGTGGACACAAGATGGCTGCCACAAGATGGCTAGCATGGGAGGGCAGTTGGAGGGACCAGGCCTGCAGGGGAGGGCAATTAGGGGCAAACAGGCTGGCAGGGGAGCAGTTAGGCATTAATCAGGCTGGCAGGGGAGTAGTTAGGGCGCGATCAGGCTGGCAGGCAGAAGAGGTTAGGGGCAATCAGGAAGGCAGGCAGGCGAGCAGTTGGGAGCCAGCAGTCCTAGATTGTGAGAGGGATGTCCAACTCCCTGTTTAGGCCTGTTCCTACCTGGATTAGGCCTAAATGAGCAGTCAGACATCCCTCGAGAGGTCCTAGACTGGAGAGGGTACAGCCTGGGCTGAGGGACACCTCCTTCGCCATGCACGAATTTCATGCACCAGGCCTGTAGCATATATAATGAAATACTACTCAGTTGTAAGGTAAGATGAAACACTGCCATTTGTAACAATATAGATAGATCTTGAGAATATCATGCTATGCAAAATAAGTCAGACAGAAAAAGTTAAGAACCATATGATTTCACTCATATGTAGTATAAAACTGAAAGCAACACATGAACAAAGAAGAAAAACAAGCAAGTAAAAACTCAAACACAGACAACAGCATGGTGGTTACCAGAGGAAAGCGGGGTGGAGAGTAATAAAAAGTAAAAGGGGTTAAATATATGGTAACAGAAGATTTGACTTTGGGTGATGGGCACACAATGCAATATGAAAGTGATATATCATAGAACTGTATACTCAAAACTTATATAATCTTATTAACCAATGTCACTCCAATAATTTAAAAAGTACATATGTATGGAAAGTCCATTAACAATCTCAGAATACTAAGATCTCCATTCATAGATCGGTAATTTGTTATTGCAAAGTTTTAGTGTGCACAAAAATGTCTGCGTGACCTGAAATTGTTAAGGCAGCTTTTAAGCATGTCTTGCTTCACCCACAGAAGAATCTGACTCAGTATTAAGCATCCCTTACCAAATCAAATGCGTTATGCTGGCTCTGAAAGAATCATCCACAGATTCCATGTGGATTACTGAAAAGGCATAGTTACAAGTAGGAATTTCCTTTTTACGTGCCTCTCCTTAGTAAATTGTGAAATACTGTTATGAGCTGACTGGTTAATTGAACTTTACCCTGCATAAGAAAAACCTTAAGCTGTGCCTTCTAAATATAGTAACTGATAATGGAGTAATATGACATAATCAGTTTAGGATTACACATCTTTACGTTTATATTAATTCTAATGGCAATTTATGAAGTTATGGGTGAGATGATGCATAACTTCCTTTGGCAATACCATAATAAGGAATTTTGTGTTGCACTTCATACAGATTCAGTTGGACACTTCAAAAACAGAGAGGTCAGCTATCATTTTACTGTTGCTCCCAGAAACACAGGAAGTAAAACTGCCTTGGTAATAGAGCTGCTATGGGTGTTATGGTGGCTTTCTCAGAATGGTCATTTAAATGCAAAGGGAATCATGAACTCCACTGAGATAGTTAGGAAACTACAGTGGTGGGAAGAAGGGGATCACGCCCATTTTCCCTAACCCTGAAACCTTCCCTCTACCACATCCTTCACATTCTAATCTTGAGCATTCGTTCCCTTGAATTAATAAATGAACCCTCTGGTTCAAATGAAGGAGATTATGTTATCTACAGTACTTAGTTTTTTTGCATTAGGGAAATACCTAGAGATTTGCTGGGGTGTTGCAATGAAAGGTTTTCTAGCAAAGATATCCAACTACTAAGAGAACTGTTGAGAGTATTTTACAGTAAATGTTTTTGACACAATAACATATGCAAGCCTACTGTGGAGAAGGGGAATGGAAGGAGAGAGAGAATGTAGGGAAGTCATATAGTCCATTAAATTTTCTTTAAAAACAGAAATTTAACGATGCAATTTATATTGGAAAATTCCCTGGATGTAGATCTTAAGACCTATAAGACAAAATATTTGGTAACAGCAGTTAAAGGAATTAACTTATATGACATATAGTTTATGTGATTGACAGGTAAAACAATTGACTTAATAATATTGATACTGCCTGTTATGGGCCTATTAAATCAGTATACTATTTCACCACTGATGCAATGAAATACTAGATTTCAAGAGAAAAAAATAGGATGTTTACCTAAGATTAGATATGAAAAATATTCCCATTGTTTCAAAGAGTTGAGATTATTCTTGTATTAGTATATCATATTTGTCTCTTAGTTTTTAGTAATATTAGAAAGGGTTAATTACTTTTGAGGTAATTTGAATAATTTATGGGAAATCAAGAGACTCTTCAAATTAAACTTTGGTTCACTCAGTTATATTCAAAGAAACTAGTGGCCTATAAATGTTTTCAAATGACCTTTAGAATAGGAAATGAATTGTGGCACATGAATACAGTTCAAAGAGAGAAAAAGACCACACTGAGGGAAATCAGAGTAGAGCTTTAAAAATATAACTTTTGAGCAATGTTGACAAAGAAAGATTCAGAAAGTAAAATTCTCAATGGAAGAAAAAAGAAAGACAGCTACCATAAATAAAGACTAAATTCAGCCCTTTCCCCTTAAAACCAAGCCCTCTGCAAATCACTATCTCAGTTTCTACAAAGGCCCCATTACAGATTGATTTATGAGCAACGGGTATATACGCCCATTGTTGCTTTTAGTTCATTAGCCCATAAGAGGCAACCTCATTGTTCCATCATCATTTGTAGGTGGAACAAGTCAAGCCTGACATAACTTTGGTGTCATTCTTCCCTTGTTTGTTTGCCCCACTGTATGACACTCAAAAAAAAACCTTGTGTCCCAGCAATGGATAAACTGGTCTGACAATTGACTCCATTTTCCAGTTGACTTGACTTTTGAGAACAAAGGCGCAGTCTTTCAGCATCACTAAGAAATTAATTTTGGATTTGGTCACCTGCCTCATGGTCGTCATGCTATGGCCAAAAAAATCTACATGAGCAGCCCTATAGAGCATCAGTTTTTAAAATGTAATTTGTGAGCCAAGTGGAAAGAGTCAGATTTAGAAAGTAAGTGTTCAGCCCTACATGTCTTGCTGGCTGGGGGCACCCACTTGGCTTTTCTACTTCAGGAGAAAGGAATCCTTGAGCCACCTGTTGCTCAGAGAGAAGCATCAAAAAAAAATAAAAGAAAAAAAAAAGAAGAAGAAAAGGAAGAAGAGGAAGGAAGAGGAGGAGGAGGAGGAGGAGGAAGTAGTAGTTTGCCTGGCCCACGTGGCTCAGTGATTGAGCATCCACCTGTGAATCAGGAGATCAGAGTTGGATTCCTGGTTAGGTCACATGCCCAGGTTGTGGGCTCAATCCCCAGTGTGGGCCATGCAGGAGGCAGCCGATCAATGATTCTCTCTCAACATTGATGTTTCTCTCTCTCCCTCTCCCTTCCTCTTTTTAAGAAGTTAAAGGGGCTACCCGCATTGTTCGGTATTACAATGCAGGTAAAGAGAGGTGAGGCCAGGTGTGGTTTATGAAGGTTCTGTGCCCATTGTCTTAGGCAGGCCATCCATTAGGCACAAAGGTAACGAAGCTGGTGCCCATCTCCCTTTTGGGAGCCCTCAGAAATGTAAACATTTACAATTTTGATGCTCAGAAGGGACAAAATGAATATTATAATAACTACATAGTAAAAATCCAGTTTGGGTTTTATTCATCTTCATAGTAATACAGTTATAAAATACAATTTCCCCTTTTTTTCTTTGTTTAATGAAGAAAGGGACCCATGAAGACAAAAGTGCCTGGGGCCCACGACAGTCATAACACAGCCCTAATTATAGGTAGCTGCTGTTTGTCTGAACTCTTGAAGCTTTCCTTTCATTAGATGTAAAGATAAGCTTTGCCGGCTAGTCTCTATTCACAGTTGTTTTCAGTGTGAACCTAAATCTGTAGGTGTCACCAGTTTTTAGAGAAAGAAAACCCGGTCTCATATTCTCAAGCTCTTTATAATTTCAGCGAGGAGACAAAAATCAGCTGTTGACAACAGGTGCTTTGCAGTTATTCATTCATGTGGACACTTCTTTTATGAGCTAATTACTCATAACTCCCCTGTGAACAAACTGCACATCTGGGAAAATAAAGCTGCCCAATGAAAGGGCATTGCTGGAGCGTAGGTGAAGCACAATAGTGAATTCATTTGGATACCCTTAAAAGGCTTCACCAAAATCCCTGAAGTGTCTAAAGGATGAGTTAGTGTCAGGTTGAAGGCTGCAACGTGGGAATCTGGGATTCCAGTTTAGAACACAGCTCTGATACTTCCCCGGTCTCCCACACTCACTTAGGCACAAGCTCTCCTTGAGTATCTACTGGTCCTGGTGTTCTTCATCATCATCATCTGCAAAATGCTCTACTTGCCCCATTTAAATTCTTTTCAATTTCAACTTTTTCAAGGAGATAATACAACACTTTTGCTACCAAATCACACCTCTATTTGGTAAAACAATTCCTAAGCTTGGCTCTTTGTTATCACATATCTACTTTATACTGCTTTTTTCAGCTTCTTAAAAGTATGATTGACAAATAAAAATTGTATTCACACACACACACACACACACACACACACACACACATACACAGTATATAATGTGTATTGATATAAGTATAGCTCGTATAATAATTGCCACAAATTAACATCCATAACCTCACAGTTACCATGTGTGTGTGTGTGTTTGTGTGTGTGTGTGTGGTGAGAACACTGAAGATACACTCTCTTAGTTCTAGTATACCAGACTTTAAATATATAAAAGATCTCATCAGATTCTGAGTCCCCTTGGAAATGAGGTCTTTAGGCAAAAGTCCCTTAATCTCATGGTCTCCTCCTCTGTTCAATGGAGGGGCTGGATGGCATGATCACTAAGGTTTTCTTCAGCTAGATGGTTCTGGAATGAGATGGAAGGTCATTGCCCTGACCTGGGTGTAGGACTTTAATAGCAACTCTTCACATGGATGTTGGGCTATTACAGAGAGCAATGAACTTCAATGACAACCCTTTGAAAAGCTAGAAAAAATACTAAAATCTCTATCTTATCCTTTATATTTTTCTATCTTTGTAAATATTTTATAATACATATAATAATACATAATATATATCTATATATTACACACACACATACACACACACACAAAAAAAATGATGTCAAAGGGAATACATGACCCCCCAAAAATTTAGTATTCCATTGTTTTAAGGTACAAAGACATAATCAACTCAATTCATCAGATATTGTCTGGCCAAGAGTCTGCTTTAGGACTTTCATTTCTAGCTTCCCCTTTAACACTATTTGGCTCAGAGACATATAGCTTTAAATACCCAAATTTAATTTGAGATGAAGCAATTTGGTCCATTTTTCACTAGTTTGGGGAAGGGGATGAAATGAAGGAAGGTAATTCCTTCCAATTATTCCTTTAGATCAGTGGTTCTCAACCTTTCTAATGCCGCAACCCTTTAATACAGTTCCTCATGTTGTGGTGACCCCCAACCATAAAATTATTTTCGTTGCTATTTCATAACTGTAATTTTGCTACTGCTGTGAATCGTAATGTAAATATCAGTGTTTTCCTACAGTCGCAACCCATAGGTTAAGAACCACTGCTATAGAGCCTAAGACCATCGGAAACAAGAATACTCCTCACCTCATAGGGTTGCTGTAAAGATTAAGTGAGATGTAAATAACTTGGCACAGTGCCCATGGAATTGCTGCCAATAAGTTTAGCGATTTTTATTATTACTTAAAGACATGGCCATGCAGTGCCATCAAGAAGTTTATATTCTAAATAAGTAACTATGCCCAGCCAGTCTGGCTCAGTGGTTGAGCATTAATCTATGATCCAGGAGGTCATGATTTGATTCCTGGTCAGGGTACATTCCCAGGTTGCAGTATCTGTCCCCAGTTGGGGATGTGCAGGACACAGCCAATCGATTAATCTCTCTCATCACTGATGTTTCTCTCTCTCTGTGTGTGTGTGTCTCTCTCTCTCTCTTTCTCCCATCCTCTCTGAAATAAATGAAAAAATATTTTTAAAAAGTAACCATATGAAGCAAACTGTTAAGGGATCACCTTGTCTAAGTCAATAATATGGATTACAGCTCTTTAAACTCTTAGTCTATGAAAATAACACTGACAGAAGTGCTATTTAAATTCACCACAGGAGGGGAGGGAGAAAGGAAGGGCAATAAATAGATACTTGATAGAAAAGCACCCATTGGGGGATTAAAAATTATTTTCAACAAAGGAGTTGACTCTGATCTCATCTTGACCATGAACTCAAGATGAGATCTTGTACAGTTCACTTCGAGTCCTGTGTCTCAATTTTCAAGTCTGCACTATAGGGGGTTGGATAAGATTTTCACTTAACAACTATAATTGTTAAACAGTTATTATTAATCATCATAAAAAAATTCCATAAAGACATACTTTATTGTTTCTCTGCTTTTTTGACACCTAGGTTTATAAATAATTTGTGCATTGTTCTAAGTTTCAAATAACTTTTCCTGTAAATAGAGTCATTCAAATGAGAGACGATTTATGTAACGTGTGTTCTAAGTACTTGGAAGTCTTTATAATTCCTTGCAGTAGCGGAAGGATAACCAATACTGAAGGACTGAAAATTAAATGGACTGCTCTCGCTATGGGATGAGGTTAGAGTTCTGAGCTCTGGACCTCCAGCCCTGTGACCAACAGCTGGGGGCTTTGAGGAGGAAATCACTGGGTGGGTGCCCTCTATCTTCTCTTTAAATTGGGGCATTGCTGGTGAGGCTTTTGAACACCAGCCTCTGCTTTCTTCACATTAATCAGAGCTATTTTTGAAAAATCACACAGAAAGAGCCTGGGAGTCTCTGTGGTTCCATCCTGTTTTGCTTTCCTCTGAGAACTACATTGAGCTGTACTACGGTGCAAATAACCGACACATCAACTCAGGAAAGAAACAGTTCCCTGACTCACAAAGTCTGCTCCAGCAGCATTAACTGGGCAACAGATGGTTGCATATGCTGTATAGGCAAACTCAAACTTGGAAGCTTCAGTACTTTCTTACCCCAGAAATTGCCTCTTTGTTTTCTCATGTCTTTTTTTTTTTTTAATGTTTTTATTGATTTCAGAGAGGAAGGGAAACGGGGAGAGAGATAGAAACATCGATGATGAGAGAGAATCACTAATAGGCTGCCTCCTGCACCCTCCTACTGAAGATGGAGCCCACAACCCGGGCATGTGCCCTTGACTGGAATCAAACCCAGCGCAAGCCAACGTGCTATCCATTGAGCAAACTGGCTAGGGCTGTTTTGTCATCGTTTTTAAAAAGGGTTTTATTATGAAAGCTTGAAATAATAATGGCAACAAAAAATGTATCCATATTCATAATACATGAACACTATTATTTTCTTCCTGTTCTTTTCTAGTCTTCAAAGTGTAACCCATGTGATTTTACAAGCTACCTTTCAGTATCATTATATTATTCATCATTAATGCTTTTGCCTTCATAATCTTAATCATTCCTGATTAATATTCTATTAATTGAGACAAGAGAATTAACATCCTGTGTTCTTAGGCTCTTAGGTGTCTTTCTTTTGAAATTTAAAAAATGCTATAGGCTTAAACATCTTCAGGCTTAAACATTTCCCCCTTCTTTTGAATTATATCCTTAGGGCGAATACTGAAAAGTATGATTTTTGGATCAAATACTGTTCATAGAACTTTTGAAATTTATTGTTAAATTGCTTTCTTTAAAAAATTCAATGTATTTTTAGTGATGATGAACATTTTCTCATAAGGTTAACAGGTTCCTGAAGAAGGTGTAAAGTTGGCTTGCTATATAGGGCTTACACCTAAATTTAAGGGGTGATTGTTTTTTTTTTAATTGATTGACTGATTGATTTTAGAGAAAGAGAGGAAGAGAGAAACACTGATTTGTTGCTTATGAATTCACTGGTTGATCTTGTATGTGCTCTGACTGAGGATCTAACTGGCAACCTTGGCACATTGGGATGGCTCTCTAACCTGCTCTACCAGACCAGGGCCTAGGGAGCAATTATTTTTGAAACCAGATGTACTCATTCTGAAATCACCCAATGCAGTGGGTCCATGTTTGAGTGCTATGGTGTCCCCTTCTTGAGTCCTCCCGTCAGCTCTCTAATAAAATTTCATTTACCATGAGTATTCTGGCAGTTGCTGATTCAAGTGTGGACTGTCCAATTGTTTATATGGAGTAGAAGCAGAAGGGGCGGTCCATCCAATTGCCTGCCTCAAGGTTACAAACAATTTCAAGTTACTGAGGGTTTCCCACCAGTGTGGCTCAGTGTTTGAGCGTTGACCTAGGAACCAGGAGGTCATGTTTCAATTCCCACGCAGGGCATGTGCCCAGGCTGCAGGTTGGATCCCCAGAGTGGGGTGTATACGAGGCAAGCAATCAATGATTCTCTCATCGTGGATGTTTCTCTCTCTATTTCTCCCTCTTTTTCCTCTCTAAAATAAATAAGAATATATTTTTAAAAATAAAGTTCCTGAGGGTTTAAAAATTCTGACCCAGAATGAATGCTGCTATATCTATTCCTAGCTGTCAAGATAAATAAACTTCTTGGTTAATAGCAATAATTTCTGTATGATGGTTTTACAGTACAAAAAGCTATTTCTAACTATGTTTAGGAATATCCTGAAATTCCTTTTTAACCAAACCTCTGTCCTCTCTCATCCATACTATAAGAAGTGTATCAAAATAAAGTCAAGGTTAATTCATATTACTGCTAACATATTATTTACCACTTTGGAGAGTTCGGGAGATGAGACTCAGAAGAATAAAAGAGGCACTGAGAATTTATTTGTGTAATGTGCCTCCTTTGACATCTTTAGTAATTACCAACATATTTAAATTAGACACTATGTCTAATGGGCCTTTAACTAATTTGTTAAGAGGTAAGCTTTTCCTCAGAGGATACAATTTTCATGTCTGAAAATGAGATTCAGGGTCTTTTTGTGGCTTCTTGGAAACTTCCATTATTCTTGCCTAAAAGTTTTATACATTATACTTAAAAGGCATGCTGTGGTGTTTCTAATGTACAACTAGCATTTTTCCATGTTTAACAAGAGAATGCTTATTATTTCAGCCGTTCAAAGAGTTTCTAAACATCTCCTTAGACACATGTCTACAAAGAACCAACAGAAAGGGAGTGAGACAATTTGTATTTCTCACCCCTGCTTAAAGTCCAGAGAAACTGTTTTCCCTATACATTTTGTGCAAGCAAGTGAAACAAAAATCCTTTGACATTTTTCTTTGCTTATTTTTACTCTCCCAGATGGCCTCGAATCTCTGACACACTTCTATTCTGAAATCCTTCGGAGCTGACTTCCTTATTTGGTTGCTGGAAGTGCTCTTTGTCTTGTTCAAACATTCTGCTAAGCTTGCAAGCCTCTTTTCACCCCCACCGCTGCCCAGTGCTTCTCTCTCTCTCTGTCTCTCTCTGTCTCTCTCTCTCTGTATGTCTCTCTCACACAAACCACACACACACACACACACACACACACACACACACACACACACACACACGGGCTCGCTCCAGCAGGTCACTCTGACTCAGCCTCCTCTGCTGTTCACTTGCCAATCACCCATTAGTTATGCCCATTTAAGGAATATCTTTTGGAAATCATAAGGGGGCAGAGAGCTTACAGCTACTTGGAAAGACTGCTCTGTTGCATCCACTCTTAAGTCTTCACAAAGCGTGTATTTCACACAACTGCTCTCCCTTTACGCCAGGGTATGTATTAAAAACCAACACAAACAAACCAACTAGACCTCAAAAAAAAAATACCCAAAAAACTCCAGGCTGCCTAATAAGGTGGTTACCTTATTCCTCAGTGTTCTGGCACTTAAATTGGGCTGAGAGAGTGTTTTATTTTGTTTCTAACTTTCCCCAATATGTGATAGATGCCAGAATACTCCAATCTAGTATTTTAAGAGACGTGTAGCAGGCCCAAATGGATATACAGACCACACAAAGAAGAGCACTGGGTCCCTAAGTGAAGAACACATCCCTTTCTGGAACCGGCCTTCGCTTGCTCTCTGGAGTTGAAAACTGCCAGGCATTCTCGGGCAGGAGAGTATTTTCTGGTTCCTCTGCTCAGAGGTGTGGAGAAAGCCGGCTCTCTGCATTCCCTTATTTAAGAAAGAAGCTTCGAGGCCCGTCCAATAAAACGGGGCAGTGTTTCCTTACATATAAACAGCTGAGAAATTCCTTGGGCAAGCACAGAGCCTTTTGGTTCCTGGAACAAAGCGGATGGTGGTATTTATTATGTCAAATAAACACATCATCCACACTCCAAAGGGGAACCCTGAAACAATAAGCCGAACAAAGCAGTTTTCAAAGTTTTAATCCTTTTGCAATTAGCTCTCGTCTAACTCGGCTGAGAAATCGGGAAGGAGCTATTTTCCCAGACATGCCCTTAGTGATTAAACAGCCACAGTGCGTTCCCAGCCCTCGCTCTGAAACAGAATCAGAGCTGGTTTCCAAATGTAAGTAATACAAGTGTACAGGATATCCTATCACTTAAAATTATTTCTCATGATCCACCGAAATAGTCTGACCTGCTCCTCTGTCCATTGTGCTAATTATCGAAGCCCTGGTGTTTGTCAGGCAGTGGACTCGATGCTGCAACCAACCTCCACAGTTGCTACTCTGACAAGGAACACATCAAATTCTACAGGAAGCACACTCCCTCCCTTCCTTGTTGCCATTTCAATCAATTTTGCTTACTTGCTAATATGTTTGCTATGGCAACCAATGTAGACATGGCATTCCGCTCACAGAGTTCAGAAGTGCACTGCCCTCTTTTATTTAGTTGGATTTCAGGTTTGGATACATTCTTGTTGGTAGAGGTCCTGAATCCTTCTTGGATACAGGCAGTGGATACATTGTAAAGACACTTTCAATCATTCCCCTTGGTTTCAAACCTCAAGGAATCTGGACGCGCCTTTGACCACGGCTTGTGAGTTCAAACGTGTTCAAGTCTTGGAGCATGTGGGAGTCGTGGCGCTATTATCCTGAATCCTATCCTGGGAACATCAAGCACTTCAGTTAGAACAAAGGGGGACGTGGCGCGCCTGCGAACCCAAAGCACAATCGCAACATGTGCCTAGGAAAGAGAAACCGGTGCCAGCCCGTTTCTGGGTTTTTCAAATTAATGTTTGCATTTGCGCATTTGTCTTCTCATTGACAAGAAAAGTGATGGTGGTCAGTAAAAGATGTCAAAATTTATGTGTTATGGGAGAAACATTTGAAATGGAGAAAATTCTACCATGGTTTCGGAAAGACACCCCTGCTCACTCTCAGCCTAGTGTTTTGGGAAGCATCCTGGGGAACCACTGGCGTCAAGAAACCTGCCCGAGACTGGGCTTGGAGACCTGCACTCTCTGGCCAGCTTCCCTGCCAAGCAGCTGTGTCAGTTTTGAGGAAGTCATTTCATCCATGTGAACCTTACTTTCCACATCTCTAAAATGCAGACATCACTTTCAATCAGAATTCCCAATGTGGAGAGGGTTCAACACCCCTCCAAAGCCCAACAGAAATGTGGATTTGCTTAAGAGAGACCATACGGGCTATTACTGATTACAATTTTACCCCCCTCTGCCCCAGCTTTGCTGGAAGACAAATTTGGTACATGAGTTGAGGGATTTGAAATCCAAGTTCTTAGTGGAAAAAAAAAATCAGGAGCTGCTAAATAAAAATAATTTCAAACAATTTCCCCAAATCTATACTCCTAAGCTCTCAGCAGGAGAAACATACTTGGTTCTTACATTTCTGGTTTGTGGTCTTCTCGCTTGTGATTCCCAAATTCAGCTAGAAATTTAGGCTGACCGAGGCCTAGCCTTTCACTTAGTGTTCTTGGGATCATGTACTTCCTGAGACTGGCTTGAAACATTTCAAAAAATGCTGGCAAAAGCTATTATTGACAGACTCCAACTGCCTCTTTTGTTGTTGCTCCATCCCATGCTCTTCCTATGGAAGGCAGAGTTGACTTGAGCTAGCTACCGCTACTTCTCATCTCACCCCCGAGCTCACAGACACCACGAGGGATACTGGGAGGCAGTGAGAGGCGGTGGGGAGCCCAGAGATGTGGGGGGGGGGAGGTTTCTGATGCACAAATTCTTTGATCTGAACAATAGCTTTTGAAAACTGAAAGAATGACTTTGTTTACACATATATTGCAGAGTCAAAATAGGACATACATCAAGTCTCCCATTAAAACTATATCTGATGATGCTAATTTCTTTTTTTTTCATTTTAAGTAGATTGCTTGCTCTGAAGCAGGGGAGGATTCCCAGAACAAGTCCTTCTTTCATCTCCCCTGTGTATCTTGGAAAGTGGGGGTAGCATGATGTAGCAGGGAGAGCCCTAAGGTGGTGGTGAGAGGACAAATTAAGGTCTATGAGTCCAATGAAATTAATAATATTTTCACTGTGTCGTTCTTTCTGTTAACTTCCACAGCCTTGAATCTTTACTTAGAGTTACAATTATTTCAAGAAGAAAAATGCATCGAACATGAGGCAAGAGATTCCTTTTTTTTTCTAAACAATTATCTTTTTTAAAAGAAAAAAACAAAACACACACACACAAAAAAAAAACCCACACCAGAAGAACTCCAGGGACGATGAGCGTCTCTGCACTAGCATTCCAACCATTTCTCTGCCTTTGAGGAGGTCCCTTCCCGCTAGCCCAGCATCCTTTATGAGAGCCTGATCAGTGTGTGTGTGTGTGTGTGTGTGTGTGTGTGTGTGTGTTGGGGGTGGGAATCATTGCAGTTCATGGGCCTTAGTCTAATTTCCACACCCATATTCTCAGTTTGATTGGGAAAAGAAGGAAAATGGTTGCCATATGTTTCCCCACATTTCTTTCAAATGCGCACACACACACACACACACACACACACACACACACACACTTCATTATACATCTATAAGCAAATAAGTGTAAATTGAAAGCTGATTCCTCAGATGTGATGCTGCACCTAAATACTCATCAAGGAGGCCTAATTGTGAATATAACATGGTCATAACAGAATGCCTCCTCATTAAACTCCTAATAGGAAGAGCTGCAGAAATCTCCCCTGAAATGGAAAACCTTTGCCAACTGGCAGGTAGGAGAGAGGCTGTAACTGAAATTATTACCAGCAGTGCGATGGAAAGGTATTTTCTCCGACATCTGGCCCCGACTCAGATCGCCATCCCACATGCTTTCTCACGGAAATTTCTGCCAAACTCTGTTCCATAGATGCTGCCCTCCTTGTCTATCAGGCTGATAGCTCTCTACCAGACAGAATCAATAATTAATCAGAAGATGCCCAAGGGAGACATTTTTATGTGCACAGTGCCCTGACACATGGGGTTAAGTGAACCACCTCTGTGAAATGGCAGATGGAGGGCAGGGATTCTCAGCAAGTCCTGGGTAGCCCTTAGTAATGATCTGCACTGACCTATTTCTGAGGAGGTGAGATTTGGACAAAGAGGGTCAAGAGGAATCCTGACGTGGCTCTTTCATGGGCTTCAGGACACAGTTTGAGGTTAGTTTTTCTCTGAACCTAAGTCTAGCCTTTGTCTGACCAATCTAATAGAATAAGGAGAGTTTTATAGAGTAATTTATTGACATGTTTCTTGTCTGTCATCATAACCATTCTCCTCTCATGCTCTTCCCTCTCTAATATTAAAATACTTTTCCACTCTTTGATGTCTATTTAACAAACTTCCTGAAACAGCTCCATGGCAACCAACTTTCTTATCTCTTTCAACAGATCCTCAGCCAGCAGATGAAGGTAGGACTGTACCTTTACCCAATATATCAAATTGGTTTCCATACTTCCATTTCACACCTCTAACATTCAAAGCTGAACATATCCTTTTCTCCTTGAAGCCTTAATAGTCTAAATTTCCTGTTTCTCCTCAATTCAATGAACATTTTTAAAATACCTACTGGTTAAGCAAATTCTTCCCTGTTTACTGATGATAAAAATGGGTCAAGATATTATCTTCCCTTCCAAGTTAAGGCAATTCCACTCTAAAACAGGTAATTGCTACATTGCTACTATAGGAGAGGAGAATACTAGGGAAAGATTGAGCAAGAAAATATAAAAGCCATCCTAGAAAATATGTTTGGGATGTCACATTACTTTTCATATTAGCTGAACCCGTAAATGCAGGCAATTCTATCTTTTTTTTTTCTTTTTTTGTATAAAATTGCTTCTTTAAAAGATTCACTGTTCCTTGGCTGGTGTGACTCAGTTGAATGGAGCATCATCCCATACATCAAAAGGTCACAAGTTCAATTCCCTGTCAGACCACAAGCCCAGGTTTCAGGTTCAATCCCCAGTTGGGGTACATATAGGAGGCATCCAATTACTATTTCCCTCTCACTCCTCTCTCTCTAAAATCAATAAAAACAAGTTCTTGGGTGAGGATATAAAAAAAGATTCATTGTAATAAATATTGCTCTCCTTTCCCATTCTCCTCAAGCCACCAAATTTCTTCCAATATCTTTCAACATCTATTTTATTTAAGATGTCTCTATCATCTGACCTGTGATCACTCAAGTTTTCTATCCTCAACTTCTAACTTTGGAGGGAAATTCTATCCAAGCCTCAACTTTGTTCAGGGCCCCAGGCCTCTCAGTCTACTTTAGGGCCCACACCCAATGATCATACTTTTGCTTTCTTGAATTTTCAATTCTCAAATCTCTTCCTCTTGTCAACACGCTTCTTAGAAATTTCTCTTATCTTATGACTATACTATCATGACCTTTCTTGATTACTGAGGCACCATTTTTTTTTCTCTTTCCTTTCATCACCAAGTGTTTTAAAAGCATAGGCTCTCTTCTCACTGTCTGTGCATATTCCTTTTCTATTTTCTTCTCAATCTCTTCCAATCTCGCCTCTTCCCCTTGCATTGTACTCAAACTGGCCGGAAGAGGTCCTCACAGGTCACTGGAGCACTAAATCCAATACTCTCATCCCAGTACTCCCTGATTAATCTTCAACCACCTTAAGAAGGAACCCTGACTTCCTCAGAGGCTTACCTCTAGTGTACACCATAGCACTCTGTTCTCCTTGTCCTTTTCTCTTACTTCTTTGACCACTCCTACTCAGGTTTGTTCACAGGTTTCACTTTTTCCTGTTTCTGTCCCTGAAATACAGGCTTTTCTCAAGTGTCTTCCTTCAGCCCTTTTCTCTTCAACTCTATAAACTCTCATGGGGGTGTTCTCCCATTCCATGGCTTAAACATTCTATCTAGGTGGATGACTAAAATATGTTTAGTCTCAACCTCTCTTCTGAGTTTCAGAGACATCTTTCTAACCACATTAGATATGTCCACCAGCACTTTGAACATAGACCCAAACCTAAACTTATCATTCCCTTGATTCTACTCCAAGTGCCTTGGTTCGGATTCCCAATACTTGTCATCTGCACTATTTCAATCACCTCCTAACTTGTCTCTCCAACACATCTCTAGATATTTGGTTTCCTAAAATACAAATCTTATTTTAGAAATTCTGTTTCACATACTAGGCCTGGCTAGGTATCTTGATCTTTTAATAAAAACAATAAAGAAATGCATGATCAATTCCAAAAATCTTTTTTTCAGACCATGAAATACTGTCAAGCAGGTTTTTTCATATATATATATATATATATATATATATATATATATATAATATATTAATTTCAAAAAGGAAGGGAGAGGGAGGGAGGGGGTTAGGGGGGAAGAGAGAGAGAGAGAGAGAGAGAGAGAAACATCAATGATGATCAAGCCCTCGATGCTCAACCACTGATACATACGTGGGGTGTCAAGCAGATTTTATAAGAAGAAATTTAAATACAGGTGGGCACACGGAGTGAGAAGCAGAGCACTTCAAGGTCTTTTTCCTTGAGGGACTTTTCCAGAAGCTAGAGAATTAGCTTTAGTTTTCATAGCCTCATGACAAGACAGAACAAAAAACCCATTGCTGGCCTAAGGTGAGGAATATAATAATCATGACCCTTCCCCACAAAATAGAACCCCCCTCACCAGGAGTCACTGTGTCTGTCCACTCATCTGTGGCCAGGGCATGACAAAGGAAGTTCTTTTGGGATTCAGAAGAACAGAGGAAGAAGAACAAATCTGCAGAAGTTAAAACTACAGGTGACTTTTCACAGATTTACAGATGGCCATTGTCAGGATGATTAAAAAAAAAGAGAGAGAGAAAGAAAAAAAATAAAACAACCTTTAGGCCTTGAAGTCTGTTTAAAACAGTTCCTGACTTCAGATGCCTGCCAGGCAAACCAAATTTTCTCTAGAAAAAGGTGCCTACATCACAGGCCTCCAGGAATTCCCACAAACAATTTTCCAAGGAACATCAGTGGCTTAAGGTAAAAAACAAAAAAACAAACTATAAAACAAAAAAACAAAAAAACAAACTATAAAACTAAGGACACATAGGAATAAGGTACCATGAGCAAGAACAAGCAGAAATAGTAAAAGGAATAGACCTACAAACACTTCCAATATTGAACTAATCATATATAGGACATAAAAATAATACCATGTTTTAAGAAATAAGACAATCTTTTTCTTTTCATTTCCTCATTCCAAAGTCCTTAGTTGTTCCCAGTTGCAAAGACTTAACAAAATCCTTAGCCTGTTTATGTTCAATTTACCTGGATGTGCTTCGTCCTAGGAATCTACTCAATTTTCAACACGTAGCTCAAAATGCCACCGTTTCCATCTCAAAAGGAATTAATAAGTTTCCCTTATATTCACATAGGCTTATTGCAGTATATAGTAGTCATATTACAGATATGTTCTGTTTTTCTCACTGACCTGTAAGCTCTTAAAAATCTCAAGTTTCTCTTTAAAAACAATCTATGAATGTGTCAAAATCCTTGCAC
This sequence comes from Lasiurus cinereus, assembly GCA_011751065.1. NCBI lineage: Eukaryota > Metazoa > Chordata > Mammalia > Chiroptera > Vespertilionidae > Lasiurus > Lasiurus cinereus. The sequence goes on along the minus strand of JAAGEH010000014.1, from coordinate 8,995,491 downwards.
AGTACTTTCTATGCCATCAGAAATAGACAAGTGCTGTTGTTGTTTTTTTTTAAATTGATTTTTAGAAAGAAAAACAAACCACTGATTTGTTGTTCCACTTACTTATGTATTCAGTGTCCAGGGATCGAACCTGCAACCTTGACTTATCAGGACAATGCTCCAATTAACTGAACTTCCAGGCCAGGGCAAAAAGTGTTTGTTGAATCAGGTTCAATTAAATATTACTCACCTTGCTAAACAGTTTCTTACAGCTCTCAAATTCTTGCAACATGAAGTAAATTTTGGTATTTACAGCTTGTTATTGGCCCCCAAATATCTCGGTACAACCTTCAGTCTTGTCATTCTCCTCCCAGCTCCTTTGAAGTTCCATGCTCATTTTGAACTTCCTTTATTTGTGTAGTTCTCCCCTCTTAAGTTCCCTTCCTTATGCTTATTGAGACGTTATCTTACTCATTCTGTTTCTGTGCCTTGCACAACTCCAAGCATATGGTGAGCACTCAATATGCATTTGTTAAAATAATAAGTGAAACTGTTGAAGTAGAAAGTGTATGTATATTATGCATGCACACACACATCTTGACAACTCACATACATTGTAAGCTCCAGGAAAATAATACATATCTTACTTTTTAAAATTCCTCAGATCTAACTGCTGCTTGATTGAAATTATCCATGCAAAATGACCAGTTCTCCCAGTCTGGGGAGACCATCTACCTTAAATTTTTACTCAACTAAGAGCAAACATTAACAAGTGAACAGCAGTTTGATTTTACATTAAAAAGGGATAGGAGATTTGGATTTCAAAGGACTTTACCATTTATATTTATTGAGTATTTGTTATTTTATGACAGACCCTGGGCCAGGTGCAGGAGAAGCAAAGATGATAAATGAGATAAAATCCCTGCCTTCAGGGATCTCACATTCTGATAGGGAAACTGAGATAAACTGGAATTATAATTTTACCAAATGCCATAATTTACCAAGAAGTAAAATAGATAAGGCCAAAGAAATGACCTCCGTAAAGAAGGATTGCAGAAGGAGGCTTCTCAGTTCACATAAGTCTCTTTAAAGTGAGCCCAAAAGGATGAGTAAGTTGGAGTTTAAGGGGGGTGTGGGCAAAGTCATTCCAACTTCGGGGAAAACTATTTAAAAGCATAGGCATGAATTTCTGCCAAAGGCCAGCATGCTTAGAGCAGTGAAAAGCAGTTGGAACATAACCCTAAAGGAAATTCAGGCAAGTTTAAACATTGGACCGGGCTGAGAAAGGAGAGAATGTTTCAGGCCTAAAATGGGAGAAAAGAAATTCCCTACATATTTTTATTTTTCCTGCTCTCATTTTCATGTTTCCTTCCAAAGGGTAGCCAAGCTCAAGGCTCTCTCTCCCTCGATACAAAGCTTTTCCCCAATCTCACATCACCTTGGAGAAAAGTTACTTATTAGTACTGCACACCCTATTAGAGACTTAGCCTACGGATGAGGGCATGCTTGTGGACCCACAGAACACTAATTCTTTAAACGCACAGCAGGGGGAATTTAGCCTCCCATCTCAAACTGTGGGTTAATGTTATCAGATAGGTGATAAACCAACTGGTTTCTGGATTCTACCAACTTAATGGGCAAACATTTGGGGAAACATCCCAGGGCCTCATCGCGAAGCTGGAAAGTGTTCATCTTAGTTACTGAGTGAATATATTTCTAGTTTGCTTTACAAAAAAAGAACACTTTTTTTTTTTAATTATGTCAAAAATTCGCATGGATATGTTTTCTACCTGGTAAAGTTTGGAGCAATACTGTCAAGAGCAACATACATGTGATTAACATACATTGTTCCCACACATAGCACATAATCATTTACAAATTTGAACCTATTTACAGCTGTAAAGCTATCTACTGTAAATCCAAAAGAAAAAGGATGACAGCACAAGGCTAGCACAGACTTGCCTGAACAGCATTCCCAGAATCCTTTAGCCACAGGAAAAGCAACTCTAAATAAGCAGCCCTCAGTCCCTGATGGGGTGCAAACTAGTGTCCTGAGCCAGTCCAGGGCAGCAATGGTTCAAAAGTCGCAGAGGCTGTGTCAGAGTCCAGTGTCAATGGAGTGCTCTCTTGAACAACGCAGGCCCTCACAGTCATGGCCACAGTGTGAGATCCAAAAAGAAAGTTAAAAAATTTCCTGGAACATTTTTAAACTGGTGTAAAGTTCTGGGTGAGCCAGAAAGCAGCTTCATAGGGCAGGTAGATTCTTTATATACACCCTTTCTGTGAAGTAGTGTTTGTTGGGGGTTGTATTGCTCAAGCAATTAACTCTTGTGAGGATCCAGAATTTAGACCTTGTGTTATTCATGGCACAGATATGTGAAGCAGTAGTGTCCCCATTATTAGAGAATTCCTAATAGGCAAATCCCACTCTTGTAGGCTATGGACACTTCCTAAATGGTGAATAAACAGAAGGAATAAAAGCATTGTGCTGAAGGTGTAAGTAGGTTGGTAGCCAAAAATAAATGAATAAATAAATATCCATGTTTTCTTCTTCTTCATAGGCTCAGAACTAAATTACTTTCCCCAGATTCTTTTACAATAGGAGCTCAACAAATCAATTAGACAAATGTGAAGCCAAATATTATCTAGGTATTACACAAGCTGACTTTGCCCCTGTTTGAGGGAGCAAGACTTCATTTGCTCAAATGGGTCCATTTCCCAGCTGGTGCTGTTCATGTGGGGTGGTAGCAGAGGGTGTGCCCAGAGGGCCAGCAATGCCTCAACATTGGGTGCTGAGAATAACCTCCACCTGACGCAGAGTTAATGGGCAGGTGCCATTATCTGACTTTCTATCAGTCTGGCTCACACTGTTTGCTGCTTTATTACTTCATTACTTTCCTTGGGGGACAAATCCTTAGTGTTGCCTATCTCATCTGTCCTTGTGTCATTTAAATAATCCTCTAAAAATATTTTTTCTATCCGCATGTCTTTTAATAAATCATTTATAGCTTATCAAAGTTATAGAGAAAACAATGATTAATAAATTCAGCTATTCTAGAGAGGAAACCAAGGTGGTAGCGTAGGTGAATATGGTACTTGCCACCTCCCACAACCACATCAAAATTACAACTAAAATATAGGATAGCCATCATTCAGAACCACCTGAAACCTGGCTGAATCGAAGTTCTACAACTAGACAAATAAAGAAGAAAGCACATCGAGACCGGTAGGAGGGGTGGAATCATGGAACAGGCTGGTTCAGCACCCATATGTGATATGCTTTTAATCAAGAGGGATATCTAGGCTGTGAAAGCCTCCCATGAGGAGCAAGGGGTACCAGCTCCACACCAAATCTCCTTAGCACAGGGTCCCAGTGCTGGGAAGAGAAGCCCCACTAACTTCAGGCTGTAGAAACCAGCAGGGATTGTGGCTGGGTGACATGCAGGCTGCTAGAGACCCAGGCAGTTAGTTACCTAGGACTTACTTGGACTCAATCTGTCTGAACTCTAGTGCTGGGCAGCAACTTGAAAGGACCCAGGGACATACAGAGAGGAACTAAAGTGTCTGGCATCAGAGCAAAAAGTCAGGAGCAGCTTTTTCCCAGAAAAAAAGTGCTCACAGAGGTCATTGTTCCTATGCTGAAACACTGCTCCAGGTGCAGAGTTGACTGGTAGGTGCCATATCTGAGTTTCTATCAGTCTGGCCACAACTGTTTGGTCTGCCTAATGATTTCCTGAAATCCCACCACACCCAAGCTATTTACAGTGGCTTTTCCATATGAATGGCCTATTCTGGCTCAGGCTTCAGACTTTTTAAAAATTTCTCAAACAAGCATCAGCTGGCATCAGCATGCCCCATTCTTCTCAATAAGCATTCCCAGGCCTGGAATTAGCAGTAGCCTGCCTTGTTTCACAGCTTGGCACTTACAAGCCCAATACAAGTAGCAGCCATCTTCAGATTGCTCTGTAGCTCCAGACAGTGACCCAGGCAAGGCACAGGCAGGGGCTGACTTTGTACCTCCAGAGGAGCTCAAGAGCCATGCACCTAGTGGGTAGCTTCAGACCATGCCAGATTATAATTATACACACTCAAGAGAGATATACTCAAGGGGCAGACTCAGTGAACACCAAAGACCCACTGAAGCAAGTGCTGCTCTATAGGGGTGTCTCCTGCACAACAGCTCTTCCATTGTAGTAGTAGCAAGTACTCACAGCCAACTGACCTGGGGGTCAATTCCTCCCATTGATGCCAACAGCAATCAAGGCTCAACTACAACAAGTGCACACAGCCCATACAGGGACACACCTAGAGTGCTCAGCTTAGATAACTGGGAAGGCTGAGCCCTACAGGACACCTACTACATAAGGCCACTCTATCAATTCCAGGAGACATAACAGCTCTGCCTAATACATAGAAACAAACACAGGGAAACAGCCAAAATGTATAGACAAAGAAAGATGTCACAAATGAAAGAATAGAAGAAATTTCCTGAAAAGGAACTTAATGAAATGCATGCAAACAGACTACTAGATACAGAGTTCAAAATAATGGTTATAAGGATAATTCAAGGATATTAATGAGAACTTCAGGGCACTTCCTGAGAATTTAAAGGAACTTAGTGAAACTTTCAAGAATCTTAGTGTAAACATCAGAGATATGAGAAAGAACCAGTCAAAAAAGAAGGATAGATTAACTAAAATAAAGAATAATTTATTGGAATTAATAATAGAGGATGGTGAGAATCAAATCAGCAATTTGGAATATGAAGAAGAAAAAACAAACAAATAAAAAAACAACAACAACAAATCAGAAGAGCAAAAAGAAAAAAATATATATATAAAGAAAGCATAAAGAGCCTCTAGGACAACTTCAAGTGTATCAACATCCATATTATAGGGGTACCAGAAGGAGAAGAGAGAGAGAGCAAGGTATTAAAAACCTACTTGAAGGAATAATGACAGAAAACTTGCCCTGAGTTCAGGAAGTGCAGGATCCTAAACAAGAGGAATCCAAAGAGGCTCACACCAAGACACATCATAGTGAAAACACAAAAGGTTACAGACAAAGAGAGAATCTTAAAAGCAGCAAGAGAAAAGTAGTTAGTTACCTACAAAGGAGTGACCATATGAGTGTCAGCTGATTTATTAACAGAAACTTGCAGGTCTGAAGGGAGTGGTAAGAAATAGTGAAAGTGATGAACAGCAAGGACCTACAACCAAGATTACTCTACCCAGCAATGCTATCATTTAGAATTAAAGGTCAGATAAAGAGCTTCATTTACAAAAAGAGGCGAAAGGAGTGTATCATCACCAAACTAGCATTACATGAACGATATAGAAGAAGAAGAAAGAAGAAAAAAAGGAGGAAGAGGAAGAGGAGGAGGAGAAAAAGAAGAGATAAAAAATATGAACAATAAAATGGCAATAAACACATAGCTATCAACAATTGAATCTAAAACTCAAAATAAAAGAACAAGGAATCTAATGAACAAAATAAACTGATGAATAAAATAGAACCAGAGGCATGGAAACATGGAACAGACTGAAAAATTTCAGAGGGAAGTGGTGGTGAGAGGTAAGAGATTAACCAAAGAATGTATGCATATATACATTACCTGTAGACAGACATCGGATGGTGAAGGCCTGGGATGGGGTGGGAACTTGGTGGGCAAAGAGGGAAAAAGGGGGACATCAGTAATACTTTTAAATATTTTAAAAAAATAAAGCAAACACTCATGTAACCCCTGCACAGATCAAAAAATAGAATAGGACAGGCATTGCAAAAATACCCTGTGTGCATCCTCACCATCAACCCCTCAGCCCCCACAGTAACCACAATCCTGATTTGTAGGACTGTCTTCACATTTGGGTTTCTTTATAGTTTTACTACTCCTACATATGCATCTCTTAACACTATACTTTGTCCCTCCCCCCTTTTTTTAGCTTTATTGCTGTGGAATATACTGTATATATTCTTTGTTTTGCTTCTCTTCATTTTTATTGTTTGTAGTATCTATCCATGTTGCTTTTGTCTAGCTGTAGTTCATTTAATTGCTAAATAATATTTAATTGAATGACTCTACCATAATTTTTTAATGTGTTTTATTGTTGATGAACTTCTGGGGATGTTTCAGTGGTTAGGAACAGGACTGCCACGTGCATTCCAGCCCATGTCCCTGGGAGCACTGAGGAATATGCTTAAGAATAGAATTGCTAGATCACAGGGTTTGTATAACACTGAGTTTATTCAATGATGCCAAACACTTTTCCAAAGTGATTTTTGCCAATTTACACTCCCACTGGCAGTATATGAAATATCCTTGCCAGAACTTGTCAGACTTTTAAATTTTTTGCCAAATAGGTGGGAGTATGGTATCTTTGTTGTTTTAATTCATAATTTCTTTATTACAAATGAGGCTGAACATCTTTTCATGTTTATTGGCAACGTGAATTCTCTCTTTGGTGAAGTGGCTGTTCAAATCTTTCACCTAATTTTAAATTGCCTGACTGCCTTTTTCTTACTGATTTATAGGAGTCATTTTGTGGTCTATATATTCTGGTAAAGGCCTAGAATTGTCTATATGAGTTGAAAATATTTTCCACTTCGTGGCTAGTCTTTTTACTCTCTTCATGGTGACTTCTCATGATTAGAAGTATTTTAAATTTATCAAACTTTTCCTTTCATGTTCATTTAATCCATCTGAAATGAAGTTTCAGATGGTACAAAGAAGAACTTCATTTTAAAAAGAGAAGCATCAAAGTTAGTAGGTATTATTTACATAAAGAGGAACATTTAAAGCAATATTTTATATTTTCCTCCTTTATTGCAGATATTTAGCCTGCCTCTGATAGGGACAACACAATGACAACCTGTTAATTCTCTTAAGAGGTAATAATATGTATGTGCCATAGGCCTCATACAGGAAATGTCACCATGGGTACTTTATATAAATGCATGAATGCACACTCATGCACATACTATAAAATACTTGTAAATTCATGAATAATTTTTGGAAAAATGTGTAGGAAATAGTTATAGTAGCTACCCATGGGTAATGTATTTTTAAAATTTTGTGCCTTGAGGAAAAATAATATAACATTTAAGATAAATTACCAGAGAATTTGGTGGGAAAATAGTATCAGATACACCACAATTTATTTACATATGTTCTTTTAGGAACCCATCTATCAAACAGATGTGCTGATTTTCAATGATTTCACATGTGCTTTTCCCACAAACACAAAATATTGGTCACTTAAGTACAAAATTACATTGTATTATAATGTGCTCTATCTTCTTTTAAGTAACAAGATGTGAATCCCAAGGACTATTTTCAAATTAATCACCTAAATAAAAGATAGCACAAGTGAAAGAAATTTGAATTCAAGTTCAAGGTGAATAGGAATAGTATGATTTAAAGAATTGTTAGACATTTTTTTGAAGAGGCTTTGGTTATTTTTCAATTTACTAACCTGGATTAAGCAGAGTTTTCTCTTCCTTCTACAACTTAGCTGAGTAAGGAACAATGATTTCTCTTCCCTTTTAACAAATGAGTCAGTTTCTTTCAAGTTAGATAAGCAAGGGACAGTGATAATTATTATAATTGTAGCAAATAAGTCAGAATATATGTACCTTAAAAAAGTTTAAATATCTCAGCAGATATTTACTATGTGTAATTTAGTTGCATATATATGGTCCCATTTAAAATGTACATATTTACGCATTTTAAAAATTAACGGTGAATACCACTATAGAGGTAGGTTGCAGAAAATTTATAATTTTGAAACTCTGTACTTTTCAGTGTCTGGAAATTTATATCTACATTCTATCAATAGGTAGATATTGTCATAAGAAACTTGTTTCTAAGAAATGAATGAATTTTACTATATTTTGGCAATTAAGATAATGGCACTACAAATATGTAAGTTCTAAACCAACTTATCAAAAAAGAAAACCTTTTTTTTCCTTTAAGCTTTTATTCCTTTAAATATAATTTGAATTTTCTCTAATGGCATTTTTATTCTCAACAGTTTACCAGATAGTAGTTTTACCTTTTACATGGGGTAGAGATAGGGGGTGGGGATGGGGAGCACTTAGCTAAGCGAAAGGTTCCCTGTCTAGGGAAGCACACATTTAGAAGTATGTTATCAAAAACCTAATAATAAATTAGGCTATTCTGGAACACACCCCACATTGCCTTAATTACAAGTGCCTGACTACTTACTTTACTAAAGTAGTGACGAAGTAGATGACTGTCTCCCTCTCCATAAGCATAAGGTGGGCTTGTCTGTGTACAACTCTGCTTTTAACACCCATAACAAGTGCCATTGGTTCTAATTTTATGACATTGAGCTGGAGAAAAATACAGCCAGATTGGCATCAGAAGGAAAGTTCCCTAACTCACTATGTTGAAAAATCCCACAAGAGATTTATCAAATTTGTGATTAATATATAGAGGAAATGTGCTCTGTAATTAGGAGGGTGTGAAGGTGGGGGAGAGGGGTTAAATATAGCTCTCTCGGGAAAACAACAAAATAATCTAATTGCATCTAAAGCTGGAATTTGACTGTGTTAATTTGATCTTCAATTTTTTTAAAAATTAACTTTTTTCCTTGTGACTGAACACAAGGAGTAGTTGGCCCTTGCTATGGACACGGGCCATTCTATCTGCATCATTGCCACTTCCCCCAAGCCAGTTAGTTCTTCAAAGTAGGCTGGGAATATAAATTTGAAATACCAATCAAATTTTCATAAATCTAGTTTCTTTTGTTTAAGGTACTGCTCTTTTCCATGGTGAAAGTGCCTCAAAGTTTCTTGTGTATGAAGTAACGTTAATTCGGGATGATCTGATGAACTCCTTCATTAGGAATTAAACAATTTCCTGGAAAGGATGATGATGAATAGACAGAGGAGTAGTTCTGTTTATCCTGTTAGATTGCCTGGGTGGTCCAAATATACCAAAAGTTTACATGAGTCACAAAATTATTGCTACATACTATTTGGTAAAGAACATTAGAAATCCAAGACAGGATTAGTGTGGTACGATGCAGGCATTTCAAAACAAGCATACACTCATTCAGAAATATCTGAAAGGCATTTGATTTCTACCCACTGACCCCCATTTCTCTTTGTCTTTTTCAAGATAAATAATTTATCAGAGAGAGAAAAATGTTCAAAAGTTTCACAGATTTGAACAGGTCAAGATCACAAGCAAAGTGACATCTCTCCTCAGTTACATTTTTGTAAGCAAAGTGAAGACAACGCAAACTCAAGGCAACCTAAACTTATTTTAGTGTGCTTCTTGGGAAGTAAAGTCTTTTTTTTTTTTTTTCCCTTGAAGCAACAGTCCTTGATTTTGCAGATTAGGGCAGGTATTTATAATTAAGTCCGGGTTAACTGTGTTCACTAGAGAAGGCTCATGCAAAACAAAATATCCTTTACTCCTTGGAGCCCAGCTTCACATGACCTCGAATTATGAGATGGGGAGAGTAAGATGTTTTCTATAACACATTTACTATTACTATCAAAAGGTGAGTGGCTGTCACCTAGCTTCAACTTGGTCAAAGTGCATTTTTATGAGATATTTTGTGATGCCATCTTGGCATATGAATATTCTGAAATTTCTCTTCAGTACCAAGTAGTATTGAATTATATATAGGAACCCTAACCGATTTGGCTCAGTGGATAGAGCATCAGCCCATGGACTGAAGGGTCCTGGGTTCGATTCCAGTCATGGGCATATACCTTGGTTGTAGGTTCCTGGCCTTGGTCGAGGTGTGTGCAGGAGGCAACCAAAGTGGCTCTCTCACATCAATGTTTCTCTCTCTCTCCCTCTCCCTTCCACTCTCTCTAAAAAGTCAATGGGAAAATATCCTTGGGTGAAGATTAATAACAACAGCAGCACACATATTAATCACAAATTTGGTAAATCTCTTGTGGGATTTTTCAACATAGTGAGTTAGGGAACTTTCCTTCTGATCCCATTCGCAAACTCATCAGCCACCAGTGGCTTTCAAGTTGCAGATGGATTTTCTATTCACCCATTAATATTTATGGAGCAGAGCCTATAGGTTTCTAGCCTGGGGTATCTTGGTAACTTAACAGTGCAAACTAGCAGAATCAGTTAACACTTTCAAAAACTATCACAGGACAAGGGAAACAACCAAACTGAATGTAGGACATGAGTTAACTCTGACTGATGTTCTCGGGCCCTGTGAGGAATCCACCAGAAAAGTAAAACTTGTTCTCTGCTCCTCCTGTTTTGGGAGATACAATTTATAGTCTTAAGGAGCAATTAGGGAAAAACATTAAACAGTAATCTATTATAGTATTCATTGCAGAGACCTATGGGGAACAAAGTGCTCTATATTCCTTAGATTACATCAACATACACACTTATTTTAGTAAGACCACATTGATTCTCACACATTATTGTAGAAGAAAAACCACATAAGCTATCCTACAGCTTGGTGGCTTTCACAGTTTTTGACTGCAATCAATAATAAATATATTTTAAATCACAACATATATATGTATACATATATATACTATATACTATATACTATATACTATATACTATATACTATATACTATATACTATATACTATATA